>CM077152.1:70346318-70654378 GCA_039583875.1 Platanthera guangdongensis
TAGGACTGATCTCGAGATGGCGGTGTAGGGAAAGTGAATCCACTATCGAGGCTGACTTAGGTGTGGTCGGTACTGAGCAAAAAGTGTCCGGAGTGGTTGATTTCTGGCCTGAGAAAGAGTAAAACTGAGTGGTTTGGCGGGAGGCTGGTGTATCCAGAGTAGCAGTATAGCCTCGAGTAGGTAGTTCTGAGGCTTTCAGACGGATATTTTCACGGAATAAAAAGATAGCTTGTAACGGGGAAATTTATTTCTCCTAAAAAATATATTTACTCGAGTAGGCTTTGATATACTCGAGTAGACTATATCCTCTCGAGTAGTCAGTCTGACTACTCGAGTTGCTCATTTCCAGTGTTCAGAAATTTCTAAGTCCTATCACTCGAGTAGTTCGTCATACCACTCGAGTAGTTTTTCTCCCTACTCGAGTAGTACAACTTGTACTCGAGTAGTTCAACTCCACTTCCCGTGAAACTTTTCTGTATACTCGAGTAGATCTTCTAAGTACTCGAAGTAGTTTATTATATGTACTCGAGTAGTTGTCTTCAACCTACTCGAGTAGTCATGAGTTATATACCTGAGTAAGATTCTTTACTTACTCGAGTAGTCTTTTACCTACTCGAGTAGTTATATACCTACTCATGTATATCACCACCTTTTCTCGAAATTCTTCTAAGTCCATAATTGACAGATTTTCAAATCCCGTGACATGATTGGTCCACGTGTAATCATTAAGACTGATTATGACCGTTATTCAAACATATTATATAAGGTCCTGTCTAATCGACAACCCTAATAAGAATAACAAGCTTTCAAGATCAAAAATTATTGTGATTTTTTCTGCAGTCGTTTCTCTCTCCAAGTCGATGTTTCCTCTCTCTCTTTTCATGGAAAGAAAGCCGCCGCCGCGCTGTTTTTCTCCGGCAAGGATTTCGATTTTCGGAGGAATCAGACTGAAGAAGTTTTACAGATTGAGATCGTTTCTCAACTGCTCATCCTATTCCCGATCTTGTAAGACAGAAAATTCCAGATCTGTTGCCGAGATTTTTCTCATCTTTCTGAAAGTGCCGCAAAGCTTACAATAAAAGATCCTTGTTGCTTGCTTGCAGATCTGACAGAAAAATCATTGTTTGTATTTTCTAAAACAATTTTCATTCTTGTAGGAGAAGTTTTCTCCGAGTGTAGAAGTTTTCAACTCCGAGTTTGTAGGAAGTTTTGCCTTCCGAGTTGTAGATCCAGTTGGTTGGATTGAGATTGTAGGAACTTTGTTCGATGGTAGGATTGATTTTCAATCTGAGATAGTGGAGTAGCCAAGTCTAGTATTGGCTAGATCGGTGAGGGAAAGTGGATGTACCAAGATCGGGGAACCACTATAAATCTTGTCGTATGTGATAATTTGGTAGATAGATCTGTGCTTTGTTCTGAGATTTTTTTTAATTCCGCAAAAGACGCACAAATCACTATTCACCCCCCCCCCCCCCCCTTAGGGAGGTAGGTAATCAAAATGAAGAGATCGTCCAAGTTGAAGAAATCACTCCAGTGATTGAAGATAATCCAGATGCAAGAAACTTTAGAGCTCAGACATCTGAAGGATCACTTCATGGACCAGATCATAGGAGATCCCCGGGACGGTGTCAGAACTCGAAGAGGTACATTTAATGAGAATTTATATTTGAGTTTTCTCTCACAGGTTGAACCAAAGAAGTTTGAGGAAGCAAACTCGGATGTATCGTGGATAATGTCAATGGAAGAAGAGCTAAATCAGTTCAAGCGCTGCAATGTATGGAAGCTTGTTCCAAGACCCAAGGAAAGAACATCATTGGAACAAAATGGGTCTACAGGAACAAGATGGATGAAGACGGGACAATCATAAAGAACAGGGCCAGACTTATCGCTAAAGGCTATCGTCAAGAAGAAGGAATCGACTTCGACCAGACATATGCTCCAGTGGGAAGGCTGGAGGCAATAAGGTTGTTCCTAGCATATGCTGCATTCAAAGGCTTCACCGTATATCAGATGGACGTGAAGTTTGCCTTCCTAAATGGTAACATAAAGAGGAAGTGTATGTGGAACAACCTCCAGGTTTTGTTGATCCTAACTTTTCTAATTATGTCTATTTCCTGCACAAGGCCCTATATGGTCTGAAACAAGCTTCTAGAGCTTGGTATGAGACGCTGTCTAGCTTTCTACTTGAGAACAAGTTCACAAGGGAAAGATAGACAAGACATTATTTCTTAGGGAAATAAAATGCAAGATTTTGCTAGTGCAAATCTATGTCGACGACATTTTTTTGGCTCTACAGACGACAACCTCGCAAAACGTTCTCAAAACTTATGCAAGGGAAGTTTGAAATGAGCAGTATGGGCGAGCTAAAGTATTTCTTAAGGCTTCAGGTGAAACAATCTGAAGATGGAATTTTCATCTCGCAGACCAAGTTCACCAAAGAGCTGATTAAGAAATTCAGAATGGAGAACGCAACCTCCATGAGCACTCCAATGGGCTCAACTATGTCTCTGGACAAGGATGAAAAAGGGAAACCTTTTGATGAAACCAAGTACAGAAGCATAATTGGATCCTTGCTCTACCTTACTGCCAGTAGACCCGACATAATGTTTTCAACATGTGTCTGTGCTAGATTTCAGGTGAACTCTTAGGAATCTCACTATGCTGCTGCAAAGCGGATTTTGAGATACCTTAAAGGTACACCAAATCTTGGCTTATGGTACCCAAGAAGTAATGACAGCGAACTAATGGTTTTTCAGATGCAGATTTTGCATGAAGCAAAGATGACAGGAAAAGCACCTCCTGGACGTGCCAATTCTTTGGAAGAAGGCTAATCACCTGGAGTAGTAAGAAGCAGAACTGTGTCGCAATCTCAACGGCCGAGTCAGAGTACATCTCTGCAGGCAGTTGTTGTGCATAGTTACTCCGGATAAAGAATCAATTGAGGATTACAACTTGAAGTTTAAGAATGTCCCATTGTTTTCTGAATCTTCCAACACAATTGCAATAGCCAACAATCCAGTCTCGCACAGCCGGACAAAGCATATCGAGCTAAGGTATCATTCATCCGGGAGCATGTAGAGCATGGGGACATAGATCTCCAATATGTCTCCACAGACAGGCAAGTTGCAGATATTTTCACGAAGCCGCTGGACGAGACCAAGTTCTCATTCTTCAAAACGGAACTTGGGATGCTCAACAAAGAAGATTAGAGAAGGTTGGATTTCAACAAAGCAAAGAAATTAAAGGGTTAGTCAAAATCTGGCATTTCAAAAAATTTTTGTTCTCTTGACTCGAGATAGACTTGACCTACTCGAGTAATCCATTTAACTTACTCGAGTAAGGCAATTCATGTACTCGTGTAGTACACTTCATCTACTCGAGTCAGTCAATTCTCCCACTCGAGTCATTGCAGATTCTCCTACTCGAGTAACTTCTATAGACCTACTCGAGTAACTCCCTATATACTCGAGTACATCTTTTATCTCTCGTGTATGTGCCTCTTTGGTATTCAAATTTTCTTATACGCCAACCAAGGCTTATGCCGCCTTTTCCTTTTCAGTTATTTCCTTCTAGATAATTAGACTTAAACCTAGGGTTTATGAATACGAATTTCTGAAAATCTCTCTACACGAAATCATTTCACTCTCTCGTGTACCCGGCTGCCGCTTCGTCTTCCTTCAAAAAGTTGCAGAGCTGCTTCATCTTCCTCTCCTCCCATCAAGCAAGGATCATGGCCGCCTCCTCCAAGATCGGCGTGGGCTCGGAACTAGTTATCGCATGGATTGCAGAACTTTCTGATGATTTCCACAACTTGTTGATTCTACTAGACACCGCAGGCTATCCTTCATCCTGCAAGAACCATGCCGAATCATTTTCCCTGAAGTAGCAGAATTCTTCAAGAACCTCAAGGTCAAACGAAATGGACAAGTGCTGAAATCCAAAGTAAAAGGTATGAAAATCACACTCACCAAGACTATCGTCTCTCAACTTCTCAGATTACCGATTGTGGTCGAAGAAGACGACCTAGATGACGAAGACTCTGACAGGACATGCTTATTTTGTGGTATTTCGGCTGACGCTCAGTACATCAAATGCTCAGATATGAATGCAGGGGGAAAATTTCTTGTTGATGTCATCGGAAAAATCTTGCTCTGCAAGACTAATTCTATAAGAGATATTCCCCTGTACTTCTCTGACATTATGCAACTTATAGTTTGCCGCAAGCAGTTCCAATTTGGGTTGATGATTCTTGACAAAATCAAGGACAGTGCTAAAGCCCCAATTTTGCCAGGATCATCTCTCTCCTCCTCCATGAGTTAAACCCTCAGCTGTTTAGCTTCTCCAAAAGGACCCCTCTTCACCACATGAAGAAGGTCTCAATTCAGTCCATTCAGAGATGGGAATTGAAACTGAAGAATACTGCCCAAGCTACTAAGATTTCAGAAGTTCCAGCTTTCGAGGACAGGAATCCATCTCCCTCTCCTCATCATGTGGCCAGCTCCTCTAGTACACCAAGTGAGGGGGAGCCTGCTCCATCTCTTTCTCACAGATTACCTTTATCTCCTCAAGAATTCCCCTCTTCTCCTGCTCCAGCTAAATCTCCCCTACCTAAAACTCCACCTACACCACCATCAGATCAGCAACCTCAAGAACATCTGCTCTCCTCTGAAGCTGAAATTAATGCCATGATAGCTGAGTTGACCTCAGAAGCACTTCCATTTCATCCACCAGCATACTCTCAGTACCATCTCCTCCAAAATCTCTCGTTGCTCCTCCAGAACATGCATAGAGTATTCTTATCTCTGATGAGCCCTCTCCAGAGCCAGCTGAGGCTCCTCTCAGAAACTTAGATTTCTCTATCCCTTATGATATAGAAGAAAGGGATGCTATCATTCATACAACAACGGCTGCAAGCTCTGTGATTATTGGAGAAATAGCTCCATGGCTAGCTCCTCCTCTTCCTTCTACTCTTCCTACATCTGCTGTTCCTTCAACTGCAGCTGCTACAGACTCTCCTCCTCAGATTTGATGCAACAGATTGCACTTCTTCTTCAAGACCAGAGGACTTATTTTGATACTTGTCTAAAGACTGTAACTGACAAGGTAACTGCTCTCGAGACTGAGATGAGCAGAGGATTTGCTGAAATCCAGCATAACACTGACAAGCTCAAGTACTTATTTCAACTTGGTGGAAAAGCCCTAGACCACACTATAACTAGTGTTGGAGAAGTTATGGAACAGGGTGTCACCCTTGCAAATAATCAAATAGAACTGGACAAGAGAAATGAAGCCAACAAAATGAAAATCTGTGAAGAAGTTGGTCTATTCAAAGAAACTGCCATAGAGAAGCTATCTGTCGAAGTCAGAAAGGGGGAGGGATTAGTAAAAGAATATCTAGAAAAATCTGCTGCTCTCCAACAGGAACTATGGGAAACTCATGTGAAGGAAATTAAGGCTGATGTGTTAGCCCAGATACAGAGTGTCAAATTCCATACTTATGACACTGTTGTCTGGATGCATAATCAAATCCTACCTGAATTTGCTGCAGACCCAAACATCATTCCCCATCACTTGAATCCTCTAGCTACAGATGTCTCTGCCCCAGATACTCCTCTGCAACCCACCCCTTTCTCTCCAAGGCCTGGAGACTCAGTTGCTCCTCCAGAGTCATATACTCAAGGCTGGGAAGAAGATCCTGCTGATATTTTCCTTCATGGTCCTCCAGAGATCAAAACCTCCAAGAAGAAAAGGAAATATGGTGAAGGTCCTTCTGCTAGCAAGTCTGTTCCTGCTAAAGCTCCTGAACATGCTGAGGTCTGGTCTCCTACTTCCAAGTCTCTCATCCTGGAAACTCTTAAGTTAGTTCTAGACTTCCATGAAAGCAGAAACATTCACTACAGTTCCTATGAATGGGAGTTGTATGAGAAGTCCATGACCAAAAGGAGAATCTATGACAGAGAATATGGAAGAAATAATCCAGCTGCTCCTCCCAGACCACCCAAATATTATCCTAAACCCTACAGCTACCAAAGGAGACAATAAGAGAAATTGGACAGACAACACATCAAGGCTGATTTTCAAGGACTTTTGAGAGTGTGAAATGATTGACTGTAGAATTGATAATTTTGGATATTCTTATTTATATAATTTTAAGTTTTTTCTCTCATTATCTTTTTCATAGTTTCTTGCTTCCTTGCACACATTTTTCTACTTGGCACTTTTTATGTCTATAATTCACCTTAGTGTAAAGGGTTCTGACTTCAACAAATAGGGGGAGATGGTGCGTAAAAGGCACTCGAAGCAGGAATATTTTTTGTTTAAATTTCATTTGTATAGATTCCTCTACACCAGTGTGCCTTTTAACAAAAGATAGTGCGTCTCTTGGTGACCAATGACACAAGAGACTAGCACATATTAATTTTAAAACTATTAATAAATTATTTTCAATGAACCTAGTACGTGATGCCCCAAATGTCACGTGCATCAAAGATATACCTTGTCATGCGTGCGTAAAAGGCAAGCAAACAAGGGCTACCTTTAAAAGCGTTATTGGCAAAGACTCTAATAGATGTCTCCATCTATTGCATATGGACTTGTTTGGTCCACTGCAAATTAGAAGTTTGGGAGGTAAGGATTATACGCCAGTAATTGTTGATGACTACTCGCGCTTTGCAAGGGTGTTCTTTCTGAAACACAAGTTAGATACCTTCGAGATCTTTACTAATTTTGTCAGGCAAATCCAGAATGAACACAACTGCTCCATAGTCAAAATCAGAAGTGACAACGGAACAGAGTTCAAATCTTGGGCCATGACAGAATTCTGTGAAAGCTTAGGTATCTTTCATGAGTTTTCCTCTCCTCATACTCCACAACAGAACGAAGTGGCTGAGATGAGAGAAGGAATAGAACGCTCATAGAGTCCTGCAGGACAATGTTGAGTGATGCTTCACTTCCGGAGTACTTCTGGGCTGAAGCCGTCAACACTACATGTCACGTGCAAAATCGAGAACTCATAAACAAAAACCATGATAAGACACCTTACGAACTTCTAAAAGGCAGGAAGCCAACCATCTCATACTTTAGAATCTTTGGCTGTAAATACTTCGTACTTAACAATGACAAGTATCATACTACCAAGTTCAGCGAAAATAGTTTTGAATGTATTTTTGTAGGTTATAGTAGCCATAGTAAAGCATATAGAATATTTAATAGAAAAATCATAGTGGTAGAAGAATCGATATATGTTGTATTTGATGAGACGAGCTTGCTGCAAAGCAATCCGTCTAGTGTGCTCATTGAAGATGCAGGAGCAAAACTAGATGAAATCAATCTAAAAGAGCCCAATGAGGAAAAAGATGGAAAATTCTTCAAGATCACCTCTCCAACCCTATTGGGGACAAAGCTCCCTTTCTCAAGGATATTTACTTTACCTGATGGCTACCCAAAATTCACCCCCAGCTCTCATTATTACTCTTGAGTGATCCTAATGACTTCAGGTGTTCTCAGCAGGGCGACGGTCTTCCGCCGGCATCTACTCCAGTTGCTATCCAAGGGCTTTCACTTTACTCTCATCACTAAGACGACTCTAACCACGGGGTCATATTCCAATTGATATCTCTAGCTCATTTATTGATCTATCCCCGGTGATCCTTATAACATGACCTACTTACACTATGCGCGACCCATGACCTAATACCACCCCGAAATGGAACTTCCAATTCCTTGGGACAGCTGCCCCTAATTATTTATCCTAGTATGGTATGGACTAATGAAGTGAGCCTATTGATTTTCATAATTTTCCTAAGTCATTAAGGCCTCTAATTAAATCATTTAATTAATCCCCTAGGTCATTTAATACCTGAAGTATGACAATTTTTAATCCACTGACCTAAGAAATTTTCCTAAGTTTTATCTTGGTAACCTATTGCTGTCTACCAAAATTTATAATTTTCCTTTGATTATTTCTATTTATTCCTTAATTAATACAAAATTCACACAATTGTCATTTTCCAAATGAAGTATAAGAAATACATTACTAAATATTCTAGGAAACTTACAGAGCTTATATAACATGAATTTAAGTCTAATGACAGAGTTTCATCAACCTCTACAATGTAATGGCCCACAAATTTCAATTCTTAATAATTTACCAAAATACCATTATAAGGTTTTAAAAATTACTGATAATTCAAAAATACTGAGAAAATTATATAAGGTTATTCATACTCAGATATATCATCAAGAAATTTTCCAAATTTTCTACTGAGTATTTACACCAATTTGCTAATTAGGTAAAATGAGGGTAAAAAGGTAATTTCTACATAACCCTATCAAATTCTTCAAACCGAGACATAAAAATTTTCAAGAGTTAAATCTAACATAATATTGACCTTGACAAAAATTGGGGATTTTATCTCAAAGATAGACCTATTTTTGCATTTATTTTTCAAAAGTTCAATTATTTCAAAAATTCCAAATAATGGGATTTTTGCTTCCAAAAATCTAATTATTACAATGTGGGGTATAATTCACCCTAGTGAGCCTCTGAAATCAAATCATGATTTTTTGGATGTTCCAATTAGGCTTAATACACAATATATTAAAATTGGCTATTTGCACCCCAAGCCTATATATAATAAACACATGCAAGTGGATTTACCTAACATGCATTGGTCCAAATGTGCTGATATTTTTACCATGCACATGAATAGTCCCCAAGGACATGCCACCAAAGTTTGGGGCCATTTGGAGCCATAACACTGCAAATATTTCATTTATTTAATTTTGTGTATTATGAATAAACTATAGAAACAGTTTTCCCAAAAATTCCCAATTTTTGGCAGGGGCTACATATGCCCTAAACATGCATGCACCCAAACTTTGGGGCCATGTTGATTAATTCTTTGGCTTGGGCATCAAATTGAAGTTCTTCCCTTGCCTAGGACCAGTCCTAGGAAAACTGACCTACAGGGCAGTATACTGCTCCAAATTACATGCTTATGGTGGCAAATTAAAGTTAAGAGGTTAAGCTACAAATTTCATTTAAGGAGCATGACCAGGAAATGCATCTAAGAGGCTTAAACTAACCATGCAATGTTACTGATTAAGTGTGACAGATTACATATATATGCTATAGTTTATAAACTTGATTTATTCACTGATGTGCACGAATCTTGAAGCATATTGGACGGGATCGGTTCATCGTCCCCAAATGGCGAACGACCCAGATTGATTCTGGCTGGGCCACTTTTGCTAGCTAATTCCGGCCAGCTGAGCCACCACCACCGCCGGCGAATGTCGCCACCACCTTCACTGAGGTGGCGGCTAGCGGTTTCTGGCGAAGAGGCCGCCGGAATTGGCGCCTCCGACGAACCCGAGCAAGAAGTAAAACTCGGAAATTTCTCCTGAAATGCCGTCTTGCACTGCTCTGTCCATGTAAACTCTGCATCCTTCCTCGTCAAGGTCGTGAGGGGGAGTGCTATCCTTGAGAACCCCTCCACGAACTTACAAAAGTAACCTGCTAATCCCAAGAAACTGCGAATGTCGGGCGCTGTCTTCGGCTGCGGCCAATCCCTCATTGTCTCTATCTTGGCTGGATCCACTGCCAATCCAGCTCTACTGATCGTATGCCCAAGAAGGCCACATCCTGTAGCCAGAACTGGAACTTTGAAAACTTTGCAAACATCTGGGACTCCCTCAGCCTCTGCAAAACCTGTGTCTAATGCTCTGTATGCTCCTCCTGAGTCCGGGAATAGATCAAAATATCGTCGATGAATAGAATCATGAAGCGGTCGAAGAAGGGCTCGAATACATGGTTCATTAGACTCATGAATGCGGTAGGGGCATTCATGAGCCCAATAGGGATCACCGTGAACTCGTATAACCAATAATACGAGCTGAAAGCCGTCTTCGGGATGTCTTCCTCTCGGATGCGCAGCTGATAGTAACCGGATCTCAAATCCAGCTTAGAAAACCAGAAGGCCCCCTGAAGCTGATCAAATAACTCGTCTATCCGAGGCAGTGGATAGGTATTCCGGACCGTCAACCGGTTCAGCTCCCTGTAATCTATGCACAGCCGCAATGATCTGTCTTTCTTCTTTACAAAAAGAACTTGTGCTCCCCATGGGGACGAGCTTGGCCGCACAAATCATGAGTCCACAAGCTCCTGAAGCTGAGTCCTGAATTCTGCTAACTCTCTGGGATACATCTTGTAAGGTGCCCGGGACACTGGCCTCGCCCCCGGCACCAACTGAATCCTGAAATCTAAGTCCCGAGCTGGTGGTAGTCCTGACAATTTCCGGGTATACATCGGAGAAATCCCGAACCACCAGGATATCATCTACAGAACTCTCTGCTACCACCATCTTGAAGCAGATGAGGTACACACCTTCCCCCTGCTCATAGGCCTTGACAGCCTGTACAGAAGATAATAATAGATAGGGGATAGGTCGGATACCTTCAATAGTAATGTAGGAGTCTCCATGCCTGAGTGTGATCCTCGTAGAGGGGCAGTCCATCTGGGCATAGTTCCAATGAAGTCAGGTCATGCCCAAAATCAAATCAAAGTCCGGCAATCTCAAGATCGCTGTCGGAGCTTCGAATGTCTTGACTCCTATCTCGGCCTCCATGTTGCAGCTATCCGTGGTCCGTAGCTCCGAGCTATCAGGAAGACACACCCTCATCTCTTTGTCAGGGAATATCTCCACACCCTCTAGTCCTTCAATGAAAGTGTCTGATACGAATGAGTGGGAAGCACCCGTGTCGAAGAGGGTATGTGCGGGCTTGCCGCTGATCATAACTATGCCTGAGATTTATTTGAGGTATAATGGATGTTATTTCTATGGCTTTCAAGGCACTACTAAGGTTGAAATTTCTAAATTAAAATAATTTAAGTACCTATAATCACCTCCTCGGGGTTCCTCTGCTCCGTGAGGTCTAAAGCGTATATCTGCTCCTGGTTGCGCCCTCTGCCATGATATCCCCGGCCTCGGCCTCCACCTCGTCCTCGGCCTCGGCCTCGACCATGCTGTACTGGGGCCACTGGAGGTGGTGGAGGAGGAGGTGGATGCAATCGATACGGATACTCTGATCTATTGTGCCCAGGCTGGCGGCATCCGTAACAAAACTACTGGCCGATGTCCATGCTCATCCTGCATCCTTGGAGCATGCACCTGTAGAGGTGGGGGAGCTAATGCTGGAGGAGCCCCTGCTCCTTCCTGAAGTTGGGACGACGACGTCCCCCACCCCTCTTGTATCCAATAGTCCTGCCTCTCTGAGAGCCCCTGCTGCTCTCCTGATGCCGACCCATCATACGGTCTCTTACCTCTACCTTGCACCATCAGCTGGTCAGCTTCCAGCTTCTTTGCCATCTCGATAATCTGGGTAGACGCGCCGTGATAAATGAACAACAAATCATGCCTCAAATCGTACCCGAGTCCCCGGTAAAACCTCTTAGCATACCTCTTATCGTCAGTTTCCTGTATCCCTGCGAACCTGGCAAGGTGGGAGAACTCCCTCTGGTACTCAATCACCGATCTGCTCCCTGCCCGAGGTTCAGAAACCTCTCCTCCAAAGCATCTCTGCCTGTAGTAGATACGAAGTGATCCAAAAATACATCGCCAAAATCCTCCAAGATATGTCTGACAGCTCCCAGTCCGCATATGTAGAATCCCGCACTGACTTCCACCATCTCTTCGCATGAGCTTCTAGTGCAGAGGTGGCTAGAGGTACCGCCTGGCCGACCGGGCAGCTGATGCCTGCCAATATCTCATGTATGGCCTCCAGCTATTCCTCCGTCTTTACAGCATCCTCTGTCCCACGGTACATCGGTGGGGACAGGCTCTTGAAGGCACTTAGCTAGCTTGACCCCGGGTTTGGCTGCGGGGCCGGGACTTGCTGGGCTTTGAAGGCTTCCAGAATCGCCGTCAAAGTCTGCCCATCTCCGTCTATAGAAATGGAGTGGCAGCTGGAGGGGGAGGAGCCATATTTTGCAGCGCGGCGACCTGTGGAGGTTTCATAAAGGTAAGGTTAAAACAAAACCGGTCTAACTCATTGTACTTAATGGACTGTTTATGTAACTTTTTACCCATGGGCACACCACTGCTTCCGCTGCATAGTTTGTCCTCAAACTAATGCTCGCGCGGGGTGGTCCAGTGTTGTGGACTTCTTTCTCATATTATCGTTCAGTCAAGTGATACCAGTTTGTATGACCCCCTCCCCCTTACCAAGGAGGCTACCGGGTCTTATTCCCAGAACCGCTGTCTTACGATGACACTAATGCACGGGTTAATCGACAAACAACAAGCCGATTATGCCGGCTAGTACGATCATAAACCTGTAGGACAATATGAGAAAAGAAGTATAGCGGTAAAAGAAAACCACAACTAGTCCACAGTCACAGCACATATATATAATATATGAAAGGAAAATATCAGTCCAAATGAGTACAGAAATAAAATGGAGAGTAATAAGGGCGTATGCCCGGTACATCATATCAAATCTCTCTCTCAACTCTAAACAACGGAAGATATCTATCATCACCAAGTCATCCCACCTTAGGCAACTCTGCAGTAGTAGTAGTAGTCGGTGGTATCAGCTCCTCACGTCCTGCCATCTCGTCTTGCTGGTCGTACTGGTGCTCCATCTCCTCGAGCTCCTAAAAATAGTTTGGTCACCGACCATTAGTCAAAAAGACTAAGTCGTTTCCTCCACACCTTGACCCACAACTCCTAGGCACCGTGCGAGAGGACGAAGCGGAGGACAACAAGAGGTATCAAGAGTAAACAGGTGGCAGTGGCAGTAATAGTAGTTCTACTCTAGCAGTTCTATGTAAGAAGTACAAGTGCAGTAATGAAGTATAAAACTGAAGCAAGTAAGAAAAGTGCAGTACGGTAAAGTAAGTAAAGAACTGAAAGTAAGAGCAGGAAAGTAAAACTATGCTACCACTACTCTACCATCACAAATCGTACCTTAACTTATAACAATGCCCATACAAATTTATAAGTTAAGGTTTTCAGGAAATTTAACTTATCATATAAAAGAGCTCATACTAATTTATATGATTAGGATCTATGAAGCGTATGACCTAATATGAATGAATGTTTATGATGCAATGTATGCACAGGCAAGTGTAACTCACACAAAATGACTCTGTGATCACAGACCTTTAGTTCCCACTTTTTGAGAGCTAGCTTCACTCTCAGGTACCACCGTTGTGGCTACGGCAGCAGCGGAGCGGGCATCTCCACTTCTAGGCCGGTATGCACACTACCAAACCTTAGACCCCTCTCATACGCCTTTGTACACGTCCGAGGTGCACTCTAGAGTCTATGCGTACGTACTTTGTTGAAAACCCGTCAGTCTTGTTGGGTCGGGTGTGCGTTATCGTGGATCGTCCTCCAGACCGTAGTGTAAAACAACCCACTGGCCCCTCAAACCCTCACACCCGCCTGGTGCACCGTACTGCCATCGGTGTGATGAACAGCCAGTACCGCATGCCCCGCCACTAAATTTTTGCACATGCAAGTATTTCATCCCGACCCTTCAGCTCGCAGGACCAACCTGTCCCGAATCCCTCAAACCCTACACGAGTGAGCATTTATCACAATCCCTCTAACCCTACACGGGTGAGAACGCACATTAGTTCCTTTATTCCAAATCCATCAAACCCTACATGAGCGAGAATGAACCACAATGTCCTAACCTATTAGACTACTCTTGTCTACGGATTATTATACTTAGTGATTTAAGGTTAATCCCAGGACTGCCCAGGGTATACCCGGTGAAGGGCTCTCGGGGGCACTAGGAACTACGATGAGATTACGCACAAAGCTCCCTTTCTCAAGGATATTTACTTTAGTTGATGGCTACCCAAAATTCACCCTCAGCTCTCATTATTACTCTTGAGTGATCCTAATGACTTAAGGTGTTCTCATTATGGCGACGGTCTTCCGCCGGCCTCTACTCCAGTTGCTATCCAAGGGCTTGAACTTTACTCTCATCACTAAGACGACTCTACCCACCAGGGTCATATTCTAATTGATGTCTCTAGCTCATTTATTGATCTATCCCGCGGTGGTCCTTATAACATGACTTACTTATACTATGCGCAACCCATGACCTAATACCACCCCGAAATAGAACTTCCAATTCCTTGGGCAACATGCCCCTAATTATTTATCCTAGGATGGTATGGACTAATGAAGTGAGCCTATTGATTTTCATAATTTTTCTAAGTAATTAAGGCCTATAATTAAATCATTTAATTAATCCCCTAGGATTTTTAATACCTGAAGTATGACAATTTATAATCCACTGACCTAAGGAATTTTTCCTAAGTTATATCTTGGTAACATATTGCTGTCTACCAAAATTTGTAATTTTCCTTTGATTATTTCTATTTATTCTTTATTAATACAAAATTCACACAATTATTTTTTTCCAAATGAAGTATAAGGAATACATTACTAAAAATTCTAGGAAACTTACATAGCTTATATAACATGAATTTAAGGCTAATGTCAGAGTTTCATCAACCTCTACAATATAATGACCTACTAATTTCAATTCTTAATAATTTACCAAAATGTCATTATAAGGTTTTAAAAATTACTGAATAATCCAAAAATACTGAGAAAACTATACAAGGTTATTCATACTCAGATATATCATCAAGAAATTTTCCAAAATTTTCTACTTAGTATTTACACCAATTTGCTAATTAAGTAAAATGAGGGTAAAAAGGTAATTTCCACATAACCCTATCAAACTTTTTCAAACAGAGACATAAAACTTTTCAGGAGTTAAATCTAGCATAATATTGACCTTGACAAAAATTGGGGATTTTATCGCAATGATAGACCTATTTTTGCATTTATTTTTCAAAAGTTCAATTATTCCAAAAATTCCAAATAATGGGATTTTTGCTTCCAAAAATCCCATTATTACAATGTGGGGTATAATTCACCCTAATGATCCTCTGAAATCAATATCATGATTTTTGGATGTTTCAATTAGGCTTAATACACAATATATTAAAATTGGCTATTTGCACCCCAAGCATATATATAATAAACACATGCAAGTGGATTTACCCAACATGCATTGGTCCAAATATGCTGAAAGTTTTACCATGCACATGAATAGTCCTCAAGGATATGGCACCAAATTTTGGGGCCATTTGGAGCCATAACACTGCAAATATTTCATTTATTTAATTTTGTGTATTATGAATAAAACTATAGAAACAGTTTTTCCAAAAATTCCCAATTTTTGGCAGGGGCTAAATATGCCCTAAACATGCATGAACCCAAAATTTGGGGTCATGTTGATTACTGGTTTGGCTTGGGCATCAAATTAAAGTTCTTCCCTTGCCTAGGACCAGTCCTAGGAAAACTGACCTACAGGGCAGTATACTGCTCCACATTACATGATTATGGTGGTAAATTAAAGTTAAGAGGTTAAGCTACAAATTTCATTTAAGGATCATGACAAGTAATCCCTCTAAGAGGCCTAAACTAACCATGTAATGTTACTGATTAAGTGTGACAGATTACAAACATATGTTGTTGTTTATAAACTTGATTTATTCACTGATGTGCACGAATCTTGAAGCAGATTGGACGGGATCGGTTCATCGTCCCCAAATGGCCAATGGCCTAGATTGATTCTGGCTGGGCCACTTTTTCTGGCTGATTCCGGCCAGCTGAGCCACCACCACCGCCGGCGAATGTCGCCACCACCTTCACTGAGGTGGCGGCTAGCGGTTTCCGACGATGAGGCCGTCGGGATTGGCTCCTCCGGCGAACCCGAGCAAGAAGTAAAACTCGGAAATTTCTCATTTTCCTCTCCTGGTATCGAGCTCAATTGAGCCCGATGTCTCTCCCTAAAGATCTAGAAATCTTGCACGAGTGGAGGGGAGGCGAAACAGACCCGAATGGCGGCACAACAGCGAGGTTGGCGGCGGTTGGCCATGGATGAACTGCTCCGGCGATCTCCTGCTTAAATCCTTGATTCTCCACCAAAAGCTTTGCTCCAGGACTCGATCTCCACTCGATTCCCCTCACTGAAGATGATGGTATGATCGGTTTGAGCTGGAAGTGACTGTATAGGGAGATACAATCAATGTGAGCTCGGTTTGGGGCTTTGGAGGATTCATCCTTGGTGCCAAGTGGCCACCATGCTGCCAAATTCCCCGGAAATCACTGAGGAGGCCAGCCAACACAATTTTGGGGCAGAAGGAACCAAGGCCAAGTGGCCTCCACCACTTTTCCTCTCTCACACCTCTTCTCTCTCCTAAAATTCCCATTTTACCCTCATGCATGTGTCCCTCTATTCAAAAACATGAGGGTAGGGGTGGTCATTGACCACTTGGGCTGGCCATGGATCAGGTTTGGTGGGCTTGGCCCAAGGGGAGTGGGCTTAGCCTTCATTTTCTTCTTTAGGTTAATTAGGTTGACTTGGGTTGACTTGGTCAACCATGATGAGTGAGCTGACCCCACTTGGTGGTCATGGGTCTAAGGGCACCACCCAACTTGGGTTGGGTCAATGTGGTGCCCTACTTGGGCTAATTGGGCCTATAGGTATAGGTTGACCAAATTAGGGCCATGGTTGACTTTGGTCAACTAGGTCAAAGGGTTGACTTAATGGCATGCCCTAGGGTCTACATAGATTGTTTTAGGGTTAGGGCAGTGTGGTGGGGTCATGGTGTGGCTAGGGTTCCTATTTAGGCTAGTTTGACCTAGTTTGACTTTGGCCCCTTAGTGGGCCCCACATGGCTACAACCCACTACCTAGGGTCAAGCCTAACTAAATTCCCTATCACCCACCCCATGCCTAACCCAATCTAAGTTGAGGGGGCCTAGAAGTAACATGGGATGTTACAAATCCCAATAAACAAGAAAATAATTTCGTCCCCAAAATTTAAGTTCAGGTGTACGGGGTTCTACTTGCAAGAATTATAAGAAGTTTTAAACGTATAAACTAAAGTATACCTGAAGTGAACAGCTCTGAGTGTTGTTCCAACCTTAGATCCCTCGGCTCCCAGGTGTGCTCCTCCTGTCCATGATTGGACCACAACACCTTCACGAGAGGGACCTTCTTCTTCCGCAACACACGGACATATGTATCATCAATCCGGATCGGCTCCAATCCGACGGATCTATCTGGTGCTATCGGACCGGCTGTAGTAGTAACATGCTGCTCCGGCCGTAGGAGAGCTCTTCGTAAGGAAGAGACATGGAAGACGTCGTGTAGGGTACCCAACTCCGGTAGCAGCTGCAGTCGGTAAGCTAAGGGGTCGATCTGCTCCAGGATCAAGTATGGCCCCATGTATCGAGGACTGAGATTCTTGTGCCTCCGCACCCGAGAGACACCGTGTACCAGACGTATCTTAAAAAAAACTCTGTCTCCAGCCTGGAACTCCACCTTCTGGTGCTGAGCATCATAATACTTCGCCTTTCTGCTCTGGGACTCTAGCAGCCGATCCCTGATCAAATGAATTCGAGCCTCCGTATCCTTCACATAATCAGAACCAAGAGCCTTGGTATCCACATCCTGAACCCATGACAGTGGTGTCCGACACTTCCTTCCATAAAGTGCCTCATATGTATCCATCCTGATGCTAGCTTGGTGGCTGTTATTGTAGGAAAACTCGATCAATGCTAGCAGCCTCTCCCAAGGCTTCCTCGTATCCAATATGCATAGGCGGAGTAGATTCTCCATGGTCCGAATGGTCCGCTCGGTCTGTCCGTCGGTCTGCGGGTAGAAGGTAGTACTAAAAGTAAGCCGAGAGCCCAAGTAAGCATGCACAGCTCTCCACTCGCTCGAAGTGAACCGACCATCACGGTCCGAAACAATCGTCCTGGGGATGTCATGGTATCTGACAAACTGCTCCACGAATAATCTCACCAAAACTGCAACTGGAGCATCCTTATTGACTGGAATAAAGCGCGCTACCTTGGTCAGTTTGTCTACTATGACCCATATAGAATCATGCCCAGAGTGGGAGCAAGGTAGTCCGTGCACAAAATCCATAGCAATGTCCTCGAACTTCCACTCTGGGACTAGCAATGGCTGTAATAAACCTCCTGGGCTCTTGCATTCCGCCTTAACACGTTGGCACGTCTGACAATGTGTCACAAAGTGGGTGATCTCCATCTTCATCTCAGGCCAATACACAGTCCTCCGTAAATCTGCCCACATCTTGGTGATGCCGGGATGTACTGAATATCTCGAGCAATGCGCCTCTCTAAGTATATCATCCCGGATACTGTCCCCTGCTGGTATATAAATGCGTCCATGGAAGCGAAGGAGATCATCCTGCAACGTGTAATACTCAACCTTGCCCATTTCCAGGGCACTGAAAATCGGCTCCAATGTAGCATGCAGCCTCTAATGCGCCATAATGCGCTACCGGATGTCATCATCACTGATCAAAGAGCTCAGGTACTCTCGATATCCAACTGGTTCGGCCTCAGAAACCATAGTAATATGCATGTCATCCATCACCTGTATCAGCTCCATAGCCATCATCCGAGGCTCCGGCCTAGAGGTTCCGACCCTCATGCTCAATGCATCTGCTACTGTGTTTGCCTTCCCCGGGTGGTAGTGAATCTGGTAATCATAGTCATAGAGGAACTCTAGCAATCTCCTCTGTCGCAGGTTTAGATCCTTCTGCGTATCGATGTACTTGAGATTCTTGTGATCTGTGACAATATCACAATGAATCCTATACAGATAATGCCGTCATATCTTTAGTGCAAATACTACAGCCCCGAGCTCCAAATCGTGTACCGGATAGTTATGCTCGTGCTTCTTCAACTATCTCGAAGCATAAGCGATAACATGTCCGAGCTGCATCAGTACAACACCCATCCCTTCGTATGAGGCATCCATGTAAATCTGAAATCCCTCACTCCCAGATGGGAGTGCAAGGATAGGGGATGAGGTAAGTCGGTCCATCAACTCCTGAAATGCCGTCTCGCACTGCTCTGTGCATGTAAACTCTGCATCCTTCCTCGTCAAGGTCGTGAGGGGGAGTGCTATCCTCGAGAACCCCTCCACAAACTTACGATAGTAACCTGCTAATCCCAAGAAACTGCGAATGTCGGACGCTGTCTTCGGCCGCAGCCAATCCCTCATTGTCTCTATCTTGGCTGGATCCACCGCCAATCCAGCTCCACTGATCGTATGCCCCAAGAAGGCCACCTCCTGTAGCCAGAACTGGCACTTTGAAAACTTTTCATACATCTGGGACTCCATCAGCCTCTGCAAAACCTGTGTCTAATGCTCTGTATGCTCCTCTTGAGTCCGGGAATAGATCAAAATATCGTCGATGAATACAATCACGAAGCGGTCCAAGAAGGGCTCGAATACACGATTCATTAGACTCATGAATGCGGCAGGGGCATTCATGAGCCCAAAAGGCATCACTGTGAACTCGTATAACCCATAACATGAGCTAAAAGCCGTCTTCGGGATGTCTTCCTATCGGATGTGTAGGTGATAGTAACCGGATCTCAAATCCATCTTAGAAAACTAGAAGGCCCCCTGAAGCTGATCAAATAACTCGTCTATCTGAGGCAGTGGATAGGTATTCCGGAACGTCAATCGGTTCAGCTCCCTGTAATCTATGCACAGCCGCAATGATCTGTCTTTCTTCTTTACAAAGAGAATTGGTGCTCCCCATGGCGACGAGCTCGGCCGCACAAATCCTGAGTCCACAAGCTCCTGAAGCTGAGTCCTGATTTCTGCTAACTCTCTGGGAGCCATCTTGTAAGGTGCCCGGGACACTGGCCTCGCCCCCGACACCAACTGAATCCTGAAATCCAAGTCCCGAGCTGGTGGTAGTCCGGGCAATTTCTCCGGGAATACATCGGAGAAATCCCGAACCACCGGGATATCAGCTATAGAACTCTTCGCTGCCACCATCTCGAAGAATATGAGGTACACACCTTCCCCCTGCTCATAGGCCTTGATAGCCTGTACAAAAGATAATGATAGATAGGGGATAGGTCGGATACCTTCAATAGTAATGTAGGAGTATCCATGCCTGAGTGTGATCCTCTTAGAGGGGCAGTCGATCTGGGCATAGTTCCAATGAAGCCAGGTCATGCCCAAAATCAAATCAAAGTCCGGCAATCTCAAGATCGTCGCAGGAGCTTCGAATGTCTTGCCTCCTATCTCGGCCTCCATGTTGCAACTATCCGTGGTCCGTAGCTCCGAGCCATCAGGAAGACGCACCCTCATCTCTGTGTCAGGGAATCTCTCCACACCCTCTAGTCCTTCAATGAAAGTGTCTGATACGAATGAGTGGGAAGCACCCGTGGCGAAGAGGGTATGTGCGGGCTTGCCGCTGATCATAACTATGCCTGAGATTTATTTGAGGTATAATGGATGTTATTTCTATGGCTTTCAAGCACTACTAAGGTTGAAATTTCTAAATTAAAATAATTTAAGTACCTGTAATCACCTCCTCGGGGTTCCTCTACTCCGTGAGGTCCAAAGCGTATATCTGCTCCTGATTTCGTCCTCTACCATGATATCCCCGGCCTCGTCCTCCACCTCGTCCTCGGCCTCGGCCTCGACCATGCTGTACTGGGGCCACTGGAGATGGAGGAGGAGGAGGTGGATGAAATCGATGCGGATACTCCGATCTATTGTGCCCGGGCTGGCGGCATCCATAACAAACTACTGGCCGATGTCCATGCTCATCCTGCATCCTTGGAGCATGCACCTGTAGAGGTAGGGGAGCTAATGCTGGAGGATCCCCTGCTCCTTCTTGAAGTTGGGACGACGACGTCCCCCACCCCTCTTGTATCCAATAGTCCTGCCTCTCTGAGAGCCCCTATTGCTCTCTCCTGATGCCGACCCATCATACGGTCTCATCCCTCTGCCATACACCATCAGCTGGTCAGATTCCAGCTTCTTTGCCATCTCGATAATCTGGGTAGACGTACCGTGAGAAATGAACAACAAAGCCTTCCTCAAATCATACCCGAGGCCCCGGTAAAACCTCTTGGCATACCTCCCGTCATCAGTATCCTGTATTCTGCGAACCTGGCAAGGTGGGAGAACTCCCTCTGGTACTCAATCACCGATCTGCTCTCCTGCCTGAGGTTCAGAAACCTCTCCTCCAAAGCATCTCTGTCTGTAGTAGATACGAAGTGATCTAAAAATACATCGCCAAACTCCTCAAAAGATATGTCTGATAGCTCCCAGTCCGCATATGTAGACTCCCGCACTGACTTCCAGCATCTCTTCACATGAGCTTCTAGTGCAGAGTTGGCTAGAGGTACCGCCTGGCCAACCGGGCAGCTGATGCCTGCCAATATCTCATGTATGGCCTCCAGCCATTCCTCCATCTTTACAGCATCCTCTGTCCCACGGTACATCGGTGGGGACAGGCTCTTGAAGGCACTTAGCCAGCTTGACCCCGGGTTTGGCTGCGGGGCCGGGAGTTGCTGGGCTTTGAAGGCTTCTAGAATCGTCGTCAAAGTCTGCCCCATCTCCGTCTATAGAAATGGAGTGGCAGTTGGAGGGGGAGGAGCCATATTTTGCGGCGCGGCGACCTGTGGAGGTTTCATAAAGGTAAGGTTAAAACAAAACTGGCCTAACTCATTGTACTTAATGGACTGTTTATGTGACTTTTTACCCATGGGCACACCACAGCTTCTGCTGCATAGTTTGTCCGCAAACTAATGCTCGCGCGGGGTGGTCCAGTATTGTGGACTTCTTTCTCATATGATTGTTCGGTTAAGTGATACCAGTTTGTATGACCCCCTCCCCCTTACCAAGGAGGTTACCGGGTCGTATGCCCAGAACCGTCGTCTTACGGTGACACTAATGCACGGGTTAGTTGACACCGCAACACGCCGATTATGCCGGCTAGTATGATCATAAACCTGTAGGACAATATGAAAAAAGAAGTATAACGGTAAAAGAAAACCACAACTAGTCCACAGTCACAGCACATATATATAATATATGAAAGGAAAATATCAGTCCAAATGAGTATAGAAATAAAATGGAGAGTAATAAGGGCTTATGCCCGGTACATCATATCAAATCTCTCTCTCAACTATAAACAGTGGAAGATATCTATCATCACCAAGTCATCCCACCTGAGGTAACTCTGCAGTAGTAGTAGTAGTCGGTAGTATCAGCTCCTCACGTCCTGCCATCTCGTCCTGCTGGTCGTACTGGTGCTCCATCTCCTCGAGCTCCTAAAAATAGTTTGGTCACCGACCATTAGTCAAAAAGACTAACTCGTTTCCTCCACACCTCGCCCCGCAACTCCTAGGAACCGTGCGAGAGGACGAAGCAGAGGATAACAAGGGGTATCAAGAGTAAACATGTGGCAGTGGCAGTAATAGTAGTTCTACTCTAGCAGTTCTATGTAAGAAGTACAAGTGCAGTAATTGTTGGGTATTGTATCCACAACGTACCTGATTTGAAGAAGCCCCTGAACAAGCTAAGGTAAATAGACAATGTATTTGATGAAATCTTTTAAGTTATGCTTGCAGTTATTCCACGCTAAGTACACACCAATGTCAGGGTGCAGTAGGTCAATATACACGGGTCTGCGCGACGTAATCCCTCGTTGAGCAGATCAGTGTGTTGGCTTACGTGTACTCTCTTTATTGGAGTGTACTTATTTTCAAGTACAGGGTTGTGATAATGCAAGAGCAGACAAGGAGCAAGGATGTGTCAAAGAGCAGCTCATGGGTGGAAAGACGAAAAATCGTCTAAGTAATAATCGACTAGAATCACTAAGTGATTCTCGCCGATTCGGCGAGAATCACTAGTGATTCTCACTGAATCATCGAGAATCACTGGCTGATTCTCGCCGTCTCTATCCGGCTAAATCAGAGCGTGCAAATCTGTTGCTAAGTCAAAATCGTCGAGAATCACTGGCTGATTCTCGCCGAATCTTTGACTGATGATAGTCGAGCTCCAGTGCTATAACTTCTTCGACGAGAATCACCTTCGATTCTCGCCGATTTTGCCTTAGGCGAATTTCTGAAGCACGCTGGACCGGATCAAATGTTAAGGCGCTGTTTTGAACCGGTTTAAGGGTTTCTTCTGGTGGGACCCACAACGGTCATAAAGAAGTATTCTACTGTATAAATACTCGCGTATTTTTGAACAGTCGATCAAGAAATTTGAAAAGAAAAATCCGAGCCGCCGACGTGACCTAGATCGTGAAACTTGCTCCGCCGTCGTCGCCGCTTGTGCCAGTTGATCGCCGTCTTTGATTGTGGTTTCTTCCAGATCTCCCGGTGACAGAAGCTCAGCCAAGCACAGCGTCTCACGCGTCTAACCAGAGATCCTTTGTCTCTTGATTCATAGATCGGGAAAACCTTCCCCTTCCGAATCGATCGAGACGATCGATCCTAGTGTGACCGTTAGAAGACCTTGCTAGCTTTGCTACAAAAGTTGAATCTCCAAAGTACAGCAGCAGCACTCCGTTGTCGCCGCCGATCCCGAGAACCAAGCCGCCGCCCTTCTTGCCTCCGCCGGTTTCGGGAGAGATTCTCTCTAAGTGAGATTTAGGGTTGTGGACTCTTCGTTGACTTCAAGAACACGTCGTCGAACGAAGAGGGACACCTTATTCTCCATAAGTAGTTTGTATTTCTAATACACTCCAATTTCTATTTTGTTGTAAAGGAACGTTGGTTCCTATTTGTAAGGGTTGGGTGCAACCCGGGTGTGGGAGTGGTGACTCCAACGTGTGGAAGGGTTCCTTCCGTTAGTGCAAGGATTGGATTTCAATCCCGTTGGTGAAGTGACCGAGTCATCCCTGGTTGGGAGATAGGTCGAAGGGGAAAAGTGGACGTACCCAAATCGGGGAACCACTATAAATTGCTTGTGTCCTTTCTGTGTTGTGTTTTTTGTTTTCGTGTGCAGGTATGATTTTAATTCCACAAAAACGCTGCAAGACACCTATTCCCCCCCCCCCCCATAGGTGAAGGTAGTTGACACTAAGTGGACTTTCAAGTGGTATCAGATCCAGGTTACTCAACAAATAGGTTAACGTCTTGAGTAAGTTCCTGCCACTAGTGTCAAGAAGAAGGCAGAGTTCTACTATGGACGGACTCAAGTACACAGGCAAGATCCCAATGTGCACCAGGCTAAACTTTCCTATCTGGAAGGAAAGGATTAGGTTCTACATGGAAGCGGTCGATCCCCGACTCTTCATGATCGTGGAGGAGGGACCTTATGTCCCCACTAAGGCCTCCACCATTGATCCTACCAAGAAAGTGCAAAAAAAAATTTCTGAAATGGACAAGGACAAGATGGTGTTGGTGGGACTTGACAAGAAGGCGCAGAACATTCTGGTCAGCGCGGTCGATGACTCAATGATGCAGAACTTCTGCAACTGCAGGACAGCAAAGGAGATCTGGCACTGCCTGATTATCCTAATGGAGGGCACTGATGAAGTGAGGGATGATCGGAGATCCCTCCTGAAACAGAAATATGAGGCCTTCAAACAAGGGCCTAAGGAAGATATCGAAGTCACCTTCGAGAACTTCCTCAAGATTGTCAATGCCCTCAAAGGATATGGAAGAGTGTTCATTGATGGTGAACTTAATGATAAATTCCTTAGGTCCCTTACTAAGGAATGGGACACAAAGATCTGCGCCATCCGAGAGTTTGGCAGACTTGCTAAAACAGACCCACAAATTCTGTTTGGGAAGATGATGTCCTATGAGCTTCAACTGAACAGCAGGAAAGCAGAAGAAGAAGAAGAGAAGGCTGCAGCCAAGGAAAAGGCTGTGGCCCTAAAATCCATTCACTCCAGGAAGGGCAAAGGTGCAGTTTCATACCGTGTCGGGAAAAAGGATGAGGAGGAGGACTCCGAGCCATGCTCCTCCAGCTCAGAGTTGTCTGAGGAAAATTTCTCCCTCATCTCCCGAGAATTCAAGAAGTTCCTCAAGATGAGGAATCAAAGAAAGAGAGACGGCTCCTCCTCCAGGCATCAGAAGAAAAAATATTCTTCTGACAGGTATGCTTCTAAACCGAACAAACATCGCTCCTCTAACATTATTTGTTTTGGATGCAATATGCCAGGACACGTCGTGGCCGACTGCCACCAAGGCAAGAGAGAAAAGGGGAAGGGAGAGGAGCACAAGTCCTCTAGAGATAAGAAGAAAGAGAGGAGCTACATCGCCAAAAAGCCAAAGACACTGAGTGAGTCTGATTCCTCAGACTCCCGTGATGATGAGGAAGCCTACTTCGGGCTGGTGGGTCGCTCCGACTCAGAAGGAGAATGCCCCCCATTTACTGGGAAGGTAAAAGCTCACACCCCTCTCTCCGACTCTGAATCTGATCCTGAGTCTCAGGATGATGACCCTGAGGATAGCCCTTCGGCCCGTGAAGCGGAGCTCCTCGAGAAGTATGAGCTTCTGCTCAACACTTTCGAGGAGTGCCGTAAGAGATTGAAGGCTGAGAAAAAGGAAGTGAAATTCCTTAAGGGTGAGAGTGTCTCCCTAAGGGAAGAGATCACCAGTTTGATCTCTCTCCGACAGGAGCACCTAGACCTGACTTCAAAGCATTCAGAGTCTCTTAAGCTCCTTGATCTTAAGCAGGAGGAAGTCGACAAGTTGGAAGAACAACTTGCGGCAGAAAGGAAGATCGTCAAGAGCTTCTCTATGCCAAAAACAGTTATTCCATTAGTTGATACCTTCTCTGCTCAGGACAAAGGAGCTGGCTTGGGGCATATAGGGGTATCTGGTTCCTCATCCAGGAGAAACAAGAACCAGAGAAAGAATAAGGCTGGCAAGAAGGCCTCTGCTGCTGAAAAGGGAAAGGCCCCACTCAGTCCTGTTGCGTTCAGAAAGCCTATCTTTCCCTGCAACCAACATGACTTTGAGTCAACCTTTGGTCATCATTTCCGGCCCTCGGTTGCAAAGCCAAAGAGCCGATATGATGGTTGGACTTTTCCCCGCAACTTCGGTGAGAGTGTCTTCAAGGCACCTTATGAGGAAATCCACAAGAGAAATTATGGTCAATTCTCTAGCGGCCATAATAGAAAGCAAACACCAAAAGACAAGCCTGTTATACTGAAGGAACAGAAGGTGAAGAAGTCATGTGACTGCAATCACTATGATGCCTCCACCTCCAGATCCAAGGCCCCGGCTGTACCCACCATTCCCAGGGTAAAGCAGGAGCCTAGGAAGAGGTACAACAGATTTGACTGTTGGTGTTGTGGCAAAGTCGGTCACTTTGCCGTGGATTGTTGGTTTAATCCGAGGTATAACGAGACTCCTTATGTTAGCAATGCGAGGCCGACCACTCGTAGGGTTAACCACCCGAGGGGGAGTATGCTAACCAAGAATCTAGGACCCAAGTTCGATTGGGTTCCTAAGGGAAATTAATTTTCTTTTGCAGGAATGTCCAAAGGCCACCAAAACTCCAATATGGTACTTGGACAGTGGATGCTCCCGGCATATGACTAGGACAAGAAGCCTGTTGCGTGATTACACTCCAGTCGAGAATGGACCCAAAGTCATCTTTGGGGGGTCAGATCGAGGAGTCACCAGAGGTTACGGTATGATTTCCAACGGTATAATCTCTATCACCGACGTGGCTTATGTTGAAGGGTTAAACCATAACCTGATCAGTGTAAGTCAGTTATGTGATAAAGGTTATGAAACTAAGTTCTGCAAGGATAAATGTCTTATAATATCATGTGCCTCTTCTGAGACGGTATTATCAGGCATTAGGAGCAGAAATATCTTCTGCTTAGATTTTCTTAGCTTAGATTCATCTACCCATGTATGCCTAGTAGCAAAAGGCAGTGCATCTCTTTGTGAACAATGACACAAGAGATTGGCACATATTAATTACAAGACAATTAATATGCTATTTTCCAAAGATTTAGTGAGGGATGCTCCCATTATTAAGTGTATCAAAGATAGTCCCTGTCCTGCATGCCAGATGGGCAAACAGACTCAGGCTACCTTTAAGGGCATCTCAGACAAAGACTCCTCCAGATGTCTTTATCTTCTGCACATGGACTTGTTTGGTCCAATGCAAGTTCATAGCTTAGGAGGGAAGTCTTATACGCTCGTGATTGTAGATGATCACTCTCGGTTTACCTGTGTGTTCTTTTTAAAACGCAAGTCTGATACGTTTGACATCTTCACCAGCTTTGTCAAGCAGATCCAGAACGAACTTAACTGCTCAGTGGTCAAAATCAGAAGTGACCATGGAACAGAGTTCGAGTCTGGTGCTATGACAGAGTTCTGTGAAGAACTTGGTATCTTTCATGAGTTTTCCTCCCCGCGCACTCCTCAACAAAACGGAGTCGCGGAGAGGAGAAATAGAACACTCATTGAAGCCTGCACGACAATGTTGAATGACGCTTCACTCCCAGAATACTTCTGGGCTGAGGCGGTCAATACGGCTTGTCATGTTCAAAACTGGGCATTGATCAACAAAAGTCATCGTAAGACGCCCTACGAACTACTGAAAGGCAGGAAACCAACCATGTCCCATTTGAGGATCTTTGGTTGCAGATGTTATGTACTGAATAATGGGAAGTACCCGCGTACTAAATTTGGTGAAAAATGCTTTGAAGGCATATTCATGGGCTATAGTACCCACATTCGGGCATATAGGGTCTTCAATAAGAAAACCCTAGTGGTAGAAGAATCAATTAATGTTGTATTTGATGAAGGAAGCTTGCTTAACAGCAATTCTTCCAGCGGTATTCTTGAAGATGCAGGTGCACGACTTGAACAGCAAAGTCTCGATGAGACCGCTAAAGATGAAACTCCTAAGTACGTCAAAGTTTCCACCTCAACGTCAACTGGGAATGTTGAAGATCAAAATGGAGCAAATCTCTTAGAAGAAGGAGAAGCCCAAGAAGTAGTCGAAGCTCCAAACGCCAAACTTCTAGAGCTCCGGCACGTGAGGGATCATCCTAGAGATCAGATCATCGGAGATCCTCGTGACGGTGTCAGAACTCGAAGAGGTACTATTAACGAGATTTTGCATCTTAGCTTCCCGTCACAGGTTGAGCCAAAGAAGTTCGACGAGGCGAACAAAGATGCGGCATGGATTTTGGCCATGCAAGATGAACTGCATCAATTCAAACGATGCAACGTTTGGACGCCGGTTCCCAGACCACAAGCAGAATGTGATTGGCACCAAGTGGATCTTCAGAAACAAACTGGATGAACATGGTGTCATCATAAAGAACAAGGCCAGGCTGGTGGCTCAAGGTTACAGACAGGAGGAGGGGATTGACTTCGACCAGACCTTTGCACCAGTGGCAAGGCTCGAGGCAATCAGATTGTTCCTGGCGTATGCTTCACACAAAGGATTCACAGTCTATCAAATGGATGTGAAATCAGCATTCTTGAACGGAGACCTGAAAGAGGAAGTATATGTCGCTCAGCCCCCAGGTTTTGTCAATCCTACTTATCCCAATCATGTATATTTTCTTAATAAAGCTCTATATGGTTTAAAACAAGCTCCACGAGCTTGGTATGACACTTTATCTAGTTTTCTTCTTGAGAACAAGTTCTCTAGAGGTAAAATAGATAAGACATTGTTTCTCAGGGAAGTCAAAGGCAAGATTTTGCTGGTGCAAATCTATGTCGATGACATTATATTCGGCTCAACGGACAACAATCTTTGCAAAACGTTTCTAAACTTATGCAAGGAAAGTTTGAAATGAGCAGTATGAGAGAGCTAAAGTATTTTTTGGGACTTCAAGTGAAACAGTCTGAGGATGGAATCTTCATCTCTCAGACAAAGTTCACAAATGAACTCCTCAAGAAATTCGGTATGGAGAATGCAACCTCTATGAGGACTCCAATGGGATCCACTATGTCTCTGGATAAGGATGAGAAATGTAAACCTTTCGATGAAACCAAATACAGAAGCATCATTGGATCCCTGCTTTACCTTACTGCCAGTAGACCGGATATCATGTTCTCCACATGTGTCTGTGCCAGATATCAGGTGAACACTAAGGAATCTCACTATGTCGCTGCAAAGCGAATTCTAAGATACCTTAAAGGTACTCCCAATCTTGGCTTGTGGTACCCGAGAAACAATGATGTCGAGCTAATAGGTTTTTCAGATGCTGATTTTGCAGGGAGTAGGGATGACAGGAAAAGCTCTTCCGGGACGTGTCAATTCCTCGGAAGAAGGCTTATCTCATGGAACAGCAAGAAGCAGAATTGTGTAGCAACCTCCACAGCAGAGTCTGAGTACATCTCGGCAGGCAGCTGTTGCGCACAACTCCTATGGATCAGAAACCAGTTAGCCGACTACGACCTTCAGTTCAAGGAAGTACCAATGTACTGCGAATCCTCCAGTGCAATTGCAATTGCCAACAATCCGGTATCGCACAGCAGAACGAATCATATTGAAGTGCGCTACAACTTCATTCGGGAGCACGTGGAGAACAAGGACATCTCTCTCTGTTATGTCCCCACGGACAAGCAGATTGCAGATATTTTCACATAGCCCTTAGACGAAGCCAAGTTCAGTCTTTTCAAAACTGAATTGGGGATGCTAAACTATGAGTAATGAAGACTACAGAAGCTCCATGCTCGTGCATCTAGGGGGAGCCTCTGCCAGGAACTCAAGTGTGAGCACAGGTGCAAGAACTGAGGGGGAGCAAGGGGTCAAATGCAATCGACCCAGATTTGTAGAAGCCGAAAAGGGGGAGATTACCCTCTCGGCTAAGGCTAAGGTGGCTCCAAGTTAACTCTCAAGAAATTGGTATTGGTAATGAATATCTCTCTCAACTCTCAAGAAATTGGTATTGGTAATGAATATTTCTCTCAACTCAATTTTAAGTTTATGATTTTCATTCCCATACGCTCTATTCACCTTAGCTTGTAGGGTTTAGGCTTCTTCAAATAGGGGGAGATTGTTGGGTATTGTATCCACAACGTACCTGATTTGAAGAAGCCCCTGAACAAGCTAAGGTAAATAGACAATGTATTTGATGAAATCTTTTAAGTTGTGCTTGCAGTTATTCCACGCTAAGTACACACCAATGTCAGGGTGCAGTACGTCAATATACACGGGTCTGCGCGACGTAATCCCTCGTTGAGCAGATCAGTGTGTTGGCCTACGTGTACTCTCTCTATTGCAGTGTACTTATTTTCAAGTACAGGGCTGTGTTAATGCAAGAGCAGACAAGGAGAAAGGATGGGTCAAAGAGCAGCTCATGGGTGGAAAGACGAAAAATTGTCTAAGTAATAATCGACTAGAATCACTAAGTGATTCTCGCCGATTCGGCGAGAATCACTAGTGATTCTTGCCGAATCATCGAGAATCACTAGCTGATTCTCGCCGTCTCTATCCGGCTAAATCAGAGCGTGCAAATCTGTCGCTAAGTCAAAATCGTCGAGAATCACTGGCTGATTCTCGCCGAATCTTTGACTGATGATAGTCGAGCTCCAGTATTATAACTTCTTCGACGAGAATCACCTTCGATTCTCGCCGATTTTGCCTTAGGCGAATTTCTGAAGCACGCTGGACCGGATCAAATGTTAAGGCGCTGTTTTGAACCGGTTTTAGGGTTTCTTCTGGTGGGACCCACAACGGTCATAAAGAAGTATTCTAATGTATAAATACTCGCGTATTTTTGAACAGTCGATCAAGAAATTTGAAAAGAAAAATCCGAGCCGCCGACGTGACCTAGATCGTGAAACTTGCTCCGCCGCCGTCGCCGCTCGTGCCAGTTGATCGCCGTCTTTGATCGTGGTTTCTTCCAGATCTCCCAGCGACAGAAGCTCAGCCAAGCACAGCATCTCACGCGTCTAACCAGAGATCCTTTATCTCTTGATTCGTAGATCGGGAAAACCTTCCCCTTCTGAATCGATCGAGACGATCGATCATAGTGTGACCGTTAGAAGACCTTGCTAGCTTTGCTACGAAAGTTGAATCTCCAAAGTACAGCAGAAGCACTCCGTTGTAGCCGCCGATCCCGAGAACCAAGCCGCCGCCCTTCTTGCCGCCGCCGGTTTCGGGAGAGATTCTCTCTAAGTGAGATTTAGGGTTGTGGACTATTCGTTGACTTCAAGAACACGTCGTCGAATGAAGAGGGACACCTTATTCTCCATAAGTAGTTTGTATTTCTAATACACTCCAATTTCTATTTTGTTGTAAAGGAACGTTGGTTCCTATTTGTAAGGGTTGGGTGCAACCCGGGTGTGGGAGTGGTGACTGCTACGTGTGGAAGGGTTCCTTCTGTTAGTGCAAGGATTGGATTTCAATCCCGTTGGTGAAGTGACCGAGTCGTCCCTGGTTGGGAGATAGGTCGAAGGGGGAAAGTGGACGTACCCAAATCAGGGAACCACTATAAATTGCTTGTGTCCTTTCTGTGCTGTGTTGTTTTGTTTTCGTGTGCAGGTACGATTTTAATTCCGCAAAAACGCTGCAAGACACCTATTCTCCCCCCCCCCATAGGTGAAGGTAGTTGACACTAAGTGGACTTTCAGTAATGAAGTATAAAACTGAAGTAAGTAAGAAAAGTGTCGTACGGTAAAGTAAGTAAAGAATTGAAAGTAAGAGCAGGAAAGTAAAACTATGCTACCACTACTCTACCATCACAAATCGTACCTTAACTTATAACAATGCCCATACAAATTTATAAGTTAAGGTTTTCAGGAAATTTAACTTATCATATAAAAGAGCCCATACTAATTTATATGATAAGAATCTATGAAGCGTATGACCTAATATGAATGAATGTTTATGATGCAATTTATGCATAGGCAAGTGTAACTCACACACAACAACTCTGTGATCACAGACCTTTAGTTCCCACTTTTTGAGAGCTAGCTTCACTCTCGGGTACCACCGCTGTGGCTACGGCAGCAACGGAGCGGGCATCTCCACTTCTAGGCCAGTATGCACACTACCAAACCTTAGACCCCTCTCATATGCCTTTGTACACGTCCAAGGTGCACTCAAGAGTCAATGCGTACGTACTTTGCTGACAACCCGTCAGTCTTGTTGGGTCGGGTGTGCGTTATCGGGGATCGCCCTCCAGACCGCAGTGTAAAATAACCCACTGGCCCCTTAAACCCTCACACCCCCCGGGTGCACCGTACTGCCATCAGTGTGATAAACATCCAGTACCGCATGCCCCGCCACTAAATTTTGCACATGCAAGTATTTCATCCCGAGCCTTCAGCTCGCAGGACAAACCTGTCCTGAATCCCTCAAACCCTACACGGGTGAGCATTTATCACAATCCCTCCAACCCTACACGGGTGAGAACGCACAATAGTTCCTTTATTCCAAATCCCTCAAACCCTACATGGGCGAGAATGAACCACAATGTCCTAACCTATTAGACTACTCTTGTCTACGGATCATTATACTTAGTGATTTAAGGTTAATCCCAGGACTGCCCAGGGTATACCCGGTGAAGGGCTCTCGGGGGCACTAGGAACTATGATGGGATTACGCACAAAGCTTTCTTTCTCAAGGATATTTACTTTAGTTGATGGCTACCCAAAATTCACCCTCATCTCTCATTATTATTCTTGAGTGATCCTAATGACTTAAGGTGTTCTCAGTAGGGCGACGGTCTTCCGCCGGCCTCTACTCCAGTTGCTACCCAAGGGCTTGCACTTTACTCTCATCACTAAGACGACTCTACCCACCAGGGTCATATTTCAATTGATGTCTCTAGCTCAGTTATTGATCTATCCCCCGGTGGTCCTTATAACATGACCTACTTACACTCTACGCAACCCATGACCTAATAACACCCCGAAATGGAACTTCCAAATCCTTTGGCAACTTGCCCCTAAGTATTTATCCTAGGATGGTATGTACTAATGAAGTGAGCCTATTGATTTTCATAATTTTCCTAAGTCATTAGGGCCTCTAATTAAATCATTTAATTAATCCCCTAGGTCATTTAATACCTGAAGTATGACAATTTTAATCCACTGACCTAAGGAATTTTTCCTAAGTTATATCTTGGTAACATATTGCTGTCTGCCAAAATTTATAATTTTCCTTTGATTATTTCTATTTATTCCTTAATTAATACAAAATTCACACAATTGTTATTTTCCAAATGAAGTATAAGGAATACATTACTAAAAATTTTAGGAAAATTACAGAGCTTATATAATATGAATTTAAGGCTAATGTCAGAGTTTCATCAACCTCTACAATGTAATGACCTACCAATTTCAATTCTTAATAATTTACCAAAATGTCATTATATGGTTTTAAAAATTACTGATTAATCCAAAAATACTGAGAAACTTATACAAGGTTATTCATACTCAGATATATCATCAAGAAATTTTTCAAAATTTTCTACGGAGTATTTACACCAATTTGCTAATTAAGTAAAATGAGGGTAAAAAGGTAATTTCCACATAACCCTATCAAAATTTTTCAAACAGAGACATAAAACTTTTCAGGAGTTAAATCTAACATAATATTGACCTTGACAAAAATTGGGGATTTTATCTCAATGATAGACCTATTTTTGCATTTATTTTTCAAAAGTTCAATTATTCCAAAAATTCCGAATAATGAGATTTTTGCTTCCAAAAATCCCATTATTACAATGTGGGGTATAATTCACCCTAATGAGCCTCTGAAATCAATATCATGATTTTTGGATGTTCCAATTAGGCTTAATACACAATATATTAAAATTGGTTATTTGCACCCCAAGCCTATATATAATAAACACATGCAAGTGGATTTACCCAACATGCAGTGGTCCAAATATGCTGAAAGTTTTACCAGACACACGAATAGTCCCCAAGGACATGCCACCAAAGTTTGGGGACATTTGGAGTCATAACACTGCAAATATTTCATTTATTTAATTTTGTGTATTATGAATAAAACTATAGAAACAGTTTTCCCAAAAATTCCCAATTTTTGGAAGGGGCTAAATATGTCCTAAACATGCATGCACCCAAATTTTGGGGCCATGGTGATTACTGCTTTGGCTTGGGTATCAAATTGAAGTTCTTCCCTTGCCTAGGACCAGTCCTAGGAAAACTGACCTATATGGCAGTATACTGGTCCACATTACATGATTATGGTTGCAAATTAAAGTTAAGAGGTTAAGCTACAAATTTCATTTAAGGGTCATGACCAGGAAATGCCTCTAAGAGGCCTAAACTAACCATGTAATGTTACTGATTAAGTGTGACAGATTACATATATATGTTGTAGTTTATAAACTTGATTTATTCACTGATGTGCACGAATCTTGAAGCATATTGGACGGGATCGGTTGATCGTCCCCAAACGGCCAACGGCCCAGATTGATTCTGGCTGGGCCACTTTTGCTGGCTGATTCCGGCCAGCTGAGCCACCACCACCGTCGGCGAATGTCGCCACCACCTTCACTGAGGTGGCGGCTAGCGATTTCCGACGATGAGGCCGCCAGAATTGGCTCCTCCGGCGAACCCGAGCAAGAAGTAAAACTTAGAAATTTCTCATTTTCCTCTCCTGGTATCGAGCTCAATTGAGCCCGATGTCTCTCCCTAAAGATCTAGAAATCTAGCACGAGTAGAGGGGAGGAGAAACGGACCCGAATGGCGGCACAGCGGCGAGTTTGGCGGCGGTTGGCCATGGATGAGCTGCTCCGGCGATCTCCTGCTCAAATCCTAGATTCTCCACCAAAAGCTTTGCTCCAGGACTCGTTCTCCACCCGATTCCCCTCACTGAAGATGACGGTGTGATCGATTTGAGCTGGAAGTGACTGTATAGGGAGATACAATCAAGGTGAGCTCGGTTTGGGGTTTTGGAGGCTTCGTCCTTGGTGCTAAGTGGCCCCCATGCTGCCAAATTCCTTGGAAATCACTGAGGAGGCCAGCCAGCACAATTTTGGGGCAGAAGGAACCAAGGCCAAGTGGCCTCCACCACTTTTCCTCTCTCACACCTCTTCTCTCTCCTAAAATTCCCATTTTATCCTCATGCATGTGTCCCTCTATTCAAAAACCTGAGGGTAGGGGTGGTCATTGACCACTTGGGCTGACAATGGATCAGGTTTGGTGGGCTTGGCCCAAGGGGGAGTGGGCTTAGCCCTCATTTTCTCCTTTAGGTTAATTAGGTTGACTTGGTCAACCATGATGTGTGGGCTGACCCCACTTGGTGGTCATGGGTCTAAGGGCACCACCCAACTTGGGTTGGGTCAATGTGGTACCCTACTTGGGCTAATTGGGCCTATAGGTATAGATTGACCAAATTAGGGTCATGGTTGTCTTTGGTCAACTAGGGTCAAAGGGTTGACCTAATGGCATGCCCTAGGGTCCACTTAGATTGTTTTAGGGTTACGGCAGTGTAGTGGGGTCATGGTGTGGCTAGGGTTCCTATTTAGGCTAGTTTGACATAGTTTGACTTTGGCCCCTTAGTGGGCCTCACATGGCTACAACCCAATACCTAGGGTCAAGCCTAACTAAATTCCCTATCACCCACCCAATGACTAATCCAATCTAAGTTGAGGGGCCTAGAAGTAACATGAGATGTTACAAAATTGACCCCTAAAGAAGTCTACACCAAAATACTTAGACATTGTTCTGGTTATATTCTTGGAATGGGGCCGGGACCAAGACCATCAGAGAGTGGCCATACTAATATACAACATCTAGAAGAAAAAATTCGAGCTAAAGTAGAAGCGAAGATGACGACACATTTGCAAGAGATGGATGATCTAATTAAACAAAGCTTTGACACTAGGGTATTGCCTCTCTTAGAACAAAGACAATTTGAGGATCAAGCAGACAGCATTAATTGACATGTAGACTCTAATTTAGTCTTTACCTTGCCACTTTAAAATACACAAGTATGTTTTAATTTTAATACATAGTATTTGATAATGTTTTCGTAAATTTCTTATTAATTATCTAACACTTTGCTTGATGTATTAACTTGTAGGTATTGGTGGAGCTTTGGAGCAATTTTCTTTCTTTTTATCTTGTCATAAAAAATCTCTAAGAATGCTTGCTTTTGCTTCTAGATTTTTATTTTTGATTTGAAAACTTACAATTTGTTTCTACTTTTACTATATTGTTGAAACTCTATTCAAGCATAAAAAACTCTATGAATTTGTATTTAGTTTATTAAATTGTGGTTTGAATGTTGTGATTTTTTTGTCCATTGAAACTTGCACTTATCTCCATTTTTTTGCAAGTTGTGTTTGGTTTTATTATTTTTTAGTGATGTGCTGAATGTCTAAAGACGGATACCAAGAAGAGCTTTTTTAGTTCAAGCTTGTGAAATATTATCCGGAGAATGGAAGCAAGTCATATACATTTAATGGCACCACACTCCAATTTATTTGTGTTGAGTTAAAATTATTGATTCAAAAGTTAGCAATCTTTACAAATTAAAGTTAGAAGTGTACGTGACATGCATATTTTAGTTATTCCTGCGATATGTTTTTTAGTGAAATCTTGCTTAGTAGTCCAGATATCTGATGAAATATTTCATAGATTTGATGATACCAATCATGTAGCTAAAAAGAAATAATATATTGATCATATCATGGAAATAGTACACTGGATGGTTTTTAAGCCTTTCAAGGTTAACAATTTCCGTAGTTGAAATTCAGCATTACCTATCCAGAGGCCCCAAATCTGGTGAAATTAGCAAACTGGCACCCAGTTCGCTGCTTTTCATCAGACTGGCGTCTCTGGATAGGTAAAGCTGAAAAATCAGTGTACTGGGCTCCTAGTCTGCTGAATTTCAACAGACTGGGCGCCCAGTCTGCTGTTTCAATTTTTATTCTTATGTTTATAGTTAAATGATTAAGCTGATAAATTATTATAGATACAAAAAAGAATTGACAATGACAGACAAGGACAATCTGGACTGCTTCATGCAACACCAAAAACATCATTTGATATTAATTTTGTGCATCATTCTTTAATCTGTTCCATTTTTCAAGTTGGTGCTTGAAAAAAATATTAATTTATGACAGCAATTTGATCTTTTTCTTCATAGGTTACACCTGAAATCCAAAGGGAAATGAAGAATAGCCGACGTAGAAGCCGGAAAGAGTATGGAATAATATTTTTTTAAACCTGTTTATCATTCTTATTTTGCAAATACAATAATGGTAGATTTCATGTTAAAATTCGGGAATTTGATGACTTTTGTTATCAGATACTGTTGTCATTATGGCTATGTAAACTATGGAGCAATTTGGATTCAGGTCCTAATTAATAATAAAGGTTAGACAACAACACATGCCTAGGGTTTTACATTATTACATGGTGTCTGCCTCTCCAACATCTGATGGGTGACGTTGCTGCCTCCTCCACTTGAATACCCATAGCCACACTACATTCTACTCTCGCTGCCATCTACACTGAAAGTAGATGTATATATTATTAATACATGATCATATGCATAATCTTATGTGTGACCTTTGCTTGATAACAATAAATTAATGCATGTGATCTGGCATGTGATAACTAATATTGAATGCATTATAATCCATGAATGTGTATTATTCAAGCAGCCGTATTATTATGCATTATATTTAGTATTATGTTATATAGAGAAATAGTTGGAAATGAGGGGCGCCTCTGCCCCCGGCCTCCCAAGCCCCCACTATAAGCCATGGACATGGATTTAGGTTAGCTAGAAAGAAGAGTAGGAGATACTCTCCACCCCCACAATTTAGGAGAGGTCCTCCTCCTTCTCCTCCTCTTGCAGTAGGATCAGCACGAAGTGTTTCACAATCTCAAAGGTCTACAACTTCTCATCATTCTAGGCCATCTCATAGCAGCAGTTGAAAGTGTTCAGTTGTCAACCTAAATCACCTAGAGGGGGGTGAATATGTGAGTTGTGCGTCTTTTGCGGAATAAACAATTTCGAGATCTAAGCACACAATTATCAACCAAGCAATCACAGACGACAAAAGATCTATAGTAGTTCCCCAATCTTGGGTACATCCACTTTCCCTGACCGATCTAGCAAAGCACTAGACTCGGCTACTCCACTATCTCGGATTGAAAACCAATCCTACGCCTCGGAACAACGTTCCTACAATCTCGATCCACAACACGGATCTACACTCAAAAGATAAAACTTCCTACAACTCGGAGACAAAAAGCTCCTACACTCGGAGAGAAATCTCCTACAAGGATGAAATTTAGAGTATATGAAAATACAAACATATTTATTTCACAGATCTGAAAGTCTCGGCCAAGGTCTTCCTCTTAATCTTCAAGGCTTTCTCAGAAACTATTGAAGAAGATGGCTCGGCAAGAACTGGATCTGGAATTCTTTGACTTCACACGATCAGATAGATGATGAGGAATGAAAAGCAATCTCGATCTGAATGTCTTCTTGATCTGAATCTTCTGGATCGAAAATCCTAGCCGATTATGCGTGATGGAGATCGGCGGCGGCGACTTCCATTTTGAGACAGAGAGAGTGAGATTCAGAATACTTAGAATAATACTTGACAGCACTTCTTAGGGTTAGTCGGTTTTGACAAGACCTTATATAAGATCTCCCTAACGGTCATAATTAGTTTTAATGACGTACATGTGGACCAATCACATCAAGGCATTTGAAATTTCGGTCAAATCTAGACTTAGCAAATTTCCTGAAAAGAATGACTGAAATACTCGAGAGAACAAATACCTACCCGAGTACTATTCTGATTACTCGAGAGAATAGAGGAAGATTACTCGAGTAAATAACTTAGAGAAAATCCAGAAATGATGAGCAACTACTCGAGTACACAAAGACTTACTCGAGTGATAATATAGTTACTCGAGATGTGGAGTTGAACTACTCGAGTACAAGAAGTACTACTCGAGAGAATAGAAATTAACTACTCGAGAGGTAGAAGGAATACTCGAGTCAAAGACTTAGAATAGTTTCTGGGAGAAGAAACTGGGTTACTCGAGTAGTGGAATTGGACTACTCGAGAGGACATAAACTACTCAAGTATATGGATATTACTACTCGAGTAATGGACTTAGAAAAATTTTGAGGGATGAAAAACTTATCACTCGAGTATTTAATCTGGATAACTCGAGTAGTAGATGGATTACCCGAGTACATAAACTTGACTACTCAACTAAAATAAAATTACGCGAAATCCTGTCTTCTGTAACTCGAGACAAAAGACTAATCTACTCGAGTACTTATATGACTACTTGAGTAAATGACTTGGAAAATTTTCTGGAGAGGAAATTCTGTTAACTCGCGAATAAGAGATGATATACTCGGGTAATTGACTTGGCTACTCGAGAGCTATAATTTGACTACTCGAGAGCTAATTCCCTTACTCAAGTACAGATAGACTTACTCGAGTATTGACTAAGTGTTTCACTCGAGTATATAAGTATCTACTCGAGTAAAATACTTACCAAAAATTTCTTCCACAGAATTTTCTCTTCTTCAATAAATTCAGCAACAAGTCTTTCTCCAATCAGTCCTAGTGCTTGAAAATGAAGTGTATCCCAATAGAGAGGCTACACATGAGTCAACACCATGGATCACACAATGAGGGATTACATTGTATGGTCCTGTGTTTGGTGACTCATTGTAGACTGACATTGGTCTACACTTGGAAGTAAAGTCCTACAAACAAATAACTCAAACAAAACTTCAAATACAACTTAATTCATCTTAGTTCAAGGGTGACGTCACCAAATCTGGGTTAATGTGTATACAATACCCAACAATCTCCCCCTATTTTGTTGAAGTCAGAACCATTTACACTAAGGTGAATTATATAGACATAAAAAGAGCTAGATATGCAGTAGAGAAAGCAGTGTAAGTAAGCATAAGACTATAATCAAAGGGTATATGATCAAAATTAAGAATTATATAAAGATGATTGTCCAAAACATCATTTCTACATGAATCATTTCCACGCTCTCATAATCCTCTTTGCTTAGACTTATTGGTGCTGCTTGTCCTTCTTCTCTTGCCACCTTCTTTGGTAGATGTAGGGCTTGGGATAGTACTTTGGAGGCTTTGGAGGAGCAGCAGGGCTGTTCCTTCCAAATTCTCTGTCATACAACCTTCTCTTTGTCATTGACTTTTCATACAATTCCCATTCTTGGGAGCTGTAATGATCATTCCTGTTCTCATTGAAGTCCATGACAAGCTTGAGAGTATATAATATTAGAGACTTTGAAGTTGGAGACCAGATCTCTGCAAACTTTGGAGCTTTTCTCTTTTCTGTATCTGGAACTGGGATTGACCTGCTAGCTTAGGCACCATCACCATACTTTATCTTCTTCTTTGAAGTGTCAATCTCAGGAGGATCTTGGAAGAATATATCTGCTGGGTCTGCCTCCCAAACTTGAGGATATGAATCTGGAGGAGGACCTTCACAGCCTTTAGGTCTAGGAGAGAAGGTAGGCTGAGGAGCTTGAGCTGGAGTAGCAGTAGCTAAGCGATTCAAATGGTGAGGAATGATGTTTGGATAAACTGGGAATTCTGGAATAATTTGATTGTTCATCCAGACTGCTGTGTCATAGATATGGAACTTCACACTCTGAATCTGTCCTAGCACATCATCATGAATCTCTTTCATCTTAGCTTCCCATTGAGTTTGCTTGAGTGCATCTGATTTCTCAAGATATTCTTTCACTAAACTCTCCCCCTTTCTGACTTCTACAGTCAGTGTATTGATGACATCATCTTTGAAAGTCCCAAATTTTTCACAAATCTTCATCTTGCTTGCTTCAGCTCTCTTATCTAATTCAATCTGATTATTTGCAAGAGTCAAACTTTGCTCCATGACCTGACCAACACTAGTGGCAATGTGATCTAGAGCTTTTCCACCAATCTGGAAGAGATGTCTGAGTTGATCTGTGTTGTGCTGAATCTCAGCAAATACTCTGCTCATCTCTTTCTCTAGAGCAGTTACTTTCTCAGTCATATCTTTGACTGAATCATCAAAATATTTCCTTTGTTCTTGTAGCAGATGTACAAACTGACCCATCACATCATTGGCAGTAGCAGCAGCAGCAGGAGCAATAGAGGGAACTGGAGGAGGAGGAGAAGCAGACCATGGAACTATCTCTTCAACAGCGACTGAGCTCTGAGCTCTGGTGGTATGTATCAGGGCATCCCCTTCATCAGTGACCATGGGGATGAATAAGTCTGGGTTCCTTAATGGAGCTTCAACTGGTTCAGGAGATTGGTCTGGCTCATCAAAAAGCAAAATGGTGTCAACTTGCTCTTTATCAGTAGTAGGAGACTGGATGGGAGATGACGGAGTATGTGGTGGAGATGGTACATGAGTGGATTGCTTGGGAACTTCAGCAATATGTTCTTTTTGAAGATGGGGAAGAGGTTCATCAGCAGTCAATTCTTCAATCATTTCATTGATTGCTGCTTCAGTTGATAGAAGGGTTTCTTGAAGTTGGGATTCTGATGGAACTTGTTCAGGAGTAGGAGGTGGAGGAGAGGTAATAGCTGGACGTGTAGGAATCCTGTCTGAAATAGAAGGAGTAGGCTCCCCCTCAACAGTTGCACCAGATGAGCTGGCAACCTAAAGTAGAGAGGGATATGGGGCCCTATCCTCAATGGTAGGAAGGTCATGAGCTTTGGCAACATGAACAGGATTCTGTAACTTTAAGTCCCATCTATGAATGGATGAGATGGAGACTTTCTTCATGTGATGGAGAATAGTACCTTTGGAGAAGCTGAAGATTTCTAGATTGATTTCATGAAGTAGAAGAGAAATAATCCTAGCATAACTTGGAGCCTTTATGCTTTCTCTGATTTTGTCCAGAATCATCAAACCAAATTGAAATTTCTTCCTGCAAATGATTGTTGTCATGATGTCAAACATATTGGTAGAAATGTCTCTGATTGAACTTGTTTTGCAAAGGAGTATCTTCCCAATGATGTCCACCAAGAGCTTCCATTCTGGATTCATTTCAGAACGGCGGATGATCTGTGCTTCAGATGAGAGGACACAGAACATACAAACCCTATCAGAATCTTCTGGACCTAAATGATCTTCTTAATCAACAATAGGCAGTCGAAGAAGTGTAGAAATAGAGGTCTTGTTTAGTTTGATTTTGATTCCTTTAACCTTGGACTTGAGAACTGTCCCGTTTCTCCTGACTTTGACGTTCTTGAAAAACTCTTCAACTTCTAGAAAAAGTATCTTACATGGCTGTTGAAGGACGAAAGTGAGGCCGGCGGTGTCGAGAAGTATCAGAAGGTTTCGAAAGTCATCTAAAATGTTGGTGATTCCGACGGCAACCAGTTCTGAACTGATTCCAATCTTAGAAGAGTGCGCCATGATCCAGAGATTAGGGAAAAATTCTGCAGCGAGGAGGAAGATGGCGTGGGCTCTGCAACTTGTGGCGGAAGGTGAAGCATCTCGGCTTACTCGAGAGAGAGAATTTGATTCGTGTAGAAAAGAAATTTCGGACTTTTCGAGTTATATAATATAACGGTCCAGGCCCATCAACATGGGATCCAGCCAGACCGCTGGCCTATAAGAGTCCAGACTCGGGCCCACTGCTGGTATTCAGCCTATCACATTCAATCCTACAGGCCATGCATCCCAACCCCTCTCCAGCCTGTTTATCAGCACAGCGAGTCGTTTCCACTGGGGATAGAACCCAGGACCTTGATAAGAGAGCTTTATGCCACTCCCTCATCACCAACTGAGCTGCAGCTCAATTGGTGATGAGGGAGTGGCATAAAGCTCTCTTAACAAGGCCTGGGGTTCGATCCCCAGTAGTAACAACCCGCCGTGCTGATAAACAGACCGGAGAGGGGATGGGGTGCATGGCCTGCACGCTTGAATGTGATAGGCTGACTACCAGCAGTGGGCCCGGTTCTGGACACTAGTAGGCCGGCAGTCTGGCTGGGTCCCATGTTGATGGGCTTGGACCGTTATAAAAAAAGTGCACTTTTGTAACGGCCTCCCCAGCCCACGGCTCGAAAGGACGGACGTTGGCACCTCCAGCACCACGCTCGAAATGGTTAAGCCTAACCAGGTCTGCAGACCATGCACCCCAACCCCTATCCATCTACAGGCGGGTTGTTGAGGTTGACGATCAAACCCGAAACCTCCTTGATAAGGAGTTTTCAAACCACTCCTCATAACCAACTGAGCTGCAGCTCAGTTGGTGATGAGGGAGTGGCGTAAAGCTCTCTTATCAAGGTCCTGGGTTCGATCCCCAGTGGCACAACACGCCGCTGCTGATAAACAGGTGCGGAGAGGGGTTGCGATGCATAAACTGCAGTCTTGAATGTGATAGGCTGACTACCAGCAGTGGGCTCGGGTCTGGACTATGGTAGGTCAGCGGTCTGGCTGGGTCCCATGTTGATGGGCCTGGACCATTATAAAAAGTGCACTTTTTATAACGGTCCAGGGCCATCAACATGGGACCCAGCCAGACCCCCGACCTACCAGAGTCCAGACCCGAGCCCACTGCTGGTAGTTAGCCTATCACATTCAAGACTGCAGTCTATGCACCCCAACCCCTCTCCGACCTGTTTATCAGCACGGTGGGTTGTTACCACTAGCGATCGAACCCATGACCTTAATAAGAGAGCTTTACGCCACTCCCTCATCACCAACTTATCTGCAGCTCAGTTGGTAATGAGGGAGTGGCGTAAAGCTCTCTTATCAAGATCCTGGGTTCGATCCCCAGTGGCAACAACCCTCCGTGCTGATAAACAGGCAGGAGAGGGGTTGGGGTGCATGGCCTGCAGGCTTGAATGTGATAGGCTGACTACCAGCAGTGGGCCCGGGTCTGGACTCTGGTAGGCCAGCGGTCTGGCTGGGCCCCATGTTGATGGGCCTAGACCGTTATATATAACCCTAATTTATTTCTAATTATGAAATAAATAAAGCAAACATACCTTGGAATTGGCGGCATAAGCCTCGGGTTGCGAATAACGAAATTTGAATCAAAGTAGAAACTTGAATTCCTGATACTCGAGAGAGTCGGCAGTACTCGGGTGAAGATTGAGAAGTACTCGAGTGTGTAAGCTGGAGGTACTCGAGTGAAGTCTTGGAAGTACTCGAATAGAGATATTGAAGTACTCGGGTGGAACTTTAGTACTCGAGTAGGACTTTTGACTACTCGAGTAGGTTACTCAAGTAGCTGAAGAAGTACTCGAGTAGGTCAAGCAGGTACTCGAGTAGGTCACTACTTACTCGAGTAGGTTACTTCTTACTCGATTCAAAAAGTTAGAAATTTGAGAAATTCCAAATTTTGACTGAGTCTTGATCTCTGAGCCTTCTTGTGAGTCCACCTTCTCTAATCTTCTTTGTTGAGCATTCCAAGTTCTGTTTTGAAGAAATAGAACTTGGACTCGTCCAGCGGCTTTGTGAAGATATCTACAATCGGCCTATCTGTAGAGACAAACTGTAGATCTATATCCCCATGCTCCACATACTCCCGGATGAAGTGATACCTCAGTTCTATGTGCTTTGTCCGGTTCTGCGAGACTGCGTTGTTGGCTATTGCAATTGCGATGGAAGAGTCGCAAAACAATGGAATGTTCTGAAACTTCATATTGTAATCTTCAAATCGATTCTTTATCCATCGCAATTGTTCACAGCAACTGCCTGCAGAGATATACTCTGACTTAGATGTTGAGATTACAACACAGTTCTGCTTCTTACTACTCCAGGAAATAGGCCTTCTTCCAAGGAATTGGCAAGTCCCAGAAGTGCTTTTCCTGTCGTCTTTGCTACCTGCAAAATCTGCATCTGAAAAACCAATTAGCTCGCTATCATTACTTCTTGGGTACCATAAGCCAAGATTTGGTGTACCTTTAAGGTATCTCAAAATCCGCTTTGCAACAACGTAGTGAGATTCCTTAGAGTTCACTTGAAATCTAGCACATACACATGTTGAAAACATTATGTTAGGTCTACTGGCAGTAAGTTAGAGCAAGGATCCAATTATGTTTCTGTACTTGGTTTCATCAAAAGGTTTCCCTTTCTCATCCTTGTCTAGAGACATAGCTGAACCTATTAGTGTCCTCATCGAGGTTGCGTTCTCCATTCCGAATTTTTTAATTAGCTCTTTGGTGAACTTAGTCTGCGAGATGAAAATTCCATCTTCAGATTGTTTCACCTGAAGTCCTAAGAATACTTCAGCTCGCCCATACTGCTCATTTCAATCTTCCAATGCATAAGTTTAAAAACCTTCTTGCAGATGTTGTCGTCAGTAGAGCCAAATAATAATGTCGTCGACATAGATTTGCACTAGCAAAATCTTGCTTTTTATTTCCCTAAAAAATAATGTCGTATCTATCTTTCCCCTTGCGAACTTGTTCTCAAGAAGAAAGCTAGACAACGTCTCATACCAAGCTCGAGGAGCTTGTTTCAGACCATATAAAGCTTTAGGCAATAAGTAAACATAATCAGGAAAGTTGGAATCAATGAAACCTGGAGGTTGTTCCACATATACCTCTTCCTTTATGTCACCGTTAAGGAAGGCAGACTTCACGTCCATTTAATAGACGGTGAAGCCCTTAAGAGTAGCATATACTAGGAATAACCTGATTGCCTCCAGCCTTGCCACGATTCCTACTTCTTGACGATATCCTTTAGCGACGAGTCTAGCTTTGTTCTTAATGATCATTCCATCCTCGTCCATCTTGTTCCACTAGAACCATTTTGTCCCGACGACGTTCTTATCTTTGGGTCTTGGAACAAGTTTCCATACTTGGCAACGCTTCAACTGATTTAGTTCTTCTTCCATCACCATAATCCAAGATGCGTCTGAGTTTGCTTCCTCAAACTTCTTTGGTTCAACCTGTGAGAGAAAACTTAAATATAAATTCTTATTAGTTGTACCTCGACAAGTTTTGACACCATCCCGGGGATCTCCTATGATTTGGTCCATGGGGCGATCCTTCAGATGTCTGAGCTCTAGGGTCCTTACATCTGGATTGTCTTCAATCACCGGAGTGACTTCATCAACTTGGACGATTTCTTCATCTTGATCATCAACCTCTCCAATAGGGGTTGGAATGGTGATCTTGATGAACTGTTCACCTTTATCTTCATACGGTTCATCCAAGCTAAGTTCTTTCAACTATGTACCTGCATCTTCAATGAGAACACTAGAAGAGTTGCCTTGTAGCAAGCTTGTCTTATCAAAAACAACATGTATTGATTCTTCTACAACCAGAGTTTTTCTATTGAATATCATGTATGCCTTACTATGGCTACTATATCCTACAAAAATACCTTCAAAGCTCTTTTCGCTGAACTTTGTAGTATGATACTTGTCATTGTTAAGCATGGAGCACTTACAACCAAAAATTCTAAAATATGAGACAGTCGGTTTCCTGCCCTTTAGAAGTTCGTAAGGTGTCTTATCGTGGTTTTTGTTAATGAGTGCTCGATTTTGCACGTGACATGCAGTGGTGACGGCTTCAACCCAGAAGTATTCCAGAAGTGAGGCCTCACTCAACATGGTCTTGCTGGCCTCTATGAGTGTTCTATTCCTTCTCTCAGCTACTTCGTTCTATTGAAGAGTTCGAGGAGATGAAAACTCATGAAAGATACCTAGGCTTTCACAGAATTCTGTCATGACCCCAGACTTGAACTCTGTTCCTTTGTCACTTCTGATTTTGACAATGGAATAGTTGTATTCATTCTGGACTTGCTTGACAAAACTAATAAAGATGTCGAAGGTATCTGACTTGTGTTTCAGAAAAAACACCCATGCAAAGCACGAGTAATCATCGATTATTGCCAACGTATAATCCTTACCTCCCAAACTTCTAACTTGCAGTGGACCGAACAGGTCCATATGAAGCAGATGTAAACATCTGTTAGAATATTTGCCAATAACGCTTTTAAAGTTAGCCCTTATTTGCTTGCTTTTTACACATGCATGACAAGGTCTATCTTTGAAGTACTTGACATTTGGAGCATCACGTACTAAATTCAGTGAAAATAATTTATTAATAGTTTTGAAATTAATATGTGTTAATCTCTTGTGTCATTGGTCACCAAGAGACGCACTATCTTTAGCCATAAAACACACTGGTGTAGAAGAGTCTATACAAATGAAATTTAAACAAAATATATTTCTGCTTCGAGTGCCGGATTGAATCATTTCCATATTCTCAACGGATTTTATCAAGCACTTATCAACATGAAATTCAACAATATATCCTTTATCACAGAGTTGTCTTATACTTATAAGATTGTGTTCCAATTCTTCAACATAAGCCACATCTGAGAATGATACTTTATCGTTCGAGATCATACCATAGCCTTTCGTAATTCCTCGGCCTGAACCTCCAAAGATGACCTTTGGCTTGTTCACGACTGGAGAATAGTTCTGAAGTAGGCTTCTTATCCCGGTCATGTGCCGAGAACATCCACTGTCCAAATATCAGATAGACATTTTGGTGGCCTTTGGACATACCTGCAATTATAAATCAGTTTGCCTTAGGAACCCAAACACGTTTGGGTCCTTGGTCTCGTGTTAAGACACTCCTCCTACGAGTATTAACATTATGAGTGGTCTTTCTCATATTGCTAATATGAGGAGTTGCAAAATTCCTGGGATTAAACCAACAGTCAATGGCAAAATGACCAATCTTGCCACAACATCAACAATCGAAACTGTTGTATCTTTACCTTAGATTCTCCTGCTTGACCTTTTGAGATGGTGGTCTAGTAGGGGCAGCATTCTTGGAGGAACAAGCTTCATGGTGATGGAAATCACATGATTTCTTCTCCTTCAATGACTTTTCCACAATGGGCTTTACCTTTGGTGCTTTCTTGAAGTTATGACCATGATTGAAAGGGCCAAAGCTCTGAAGAATGACTTCTTCATAAGGTGCCTTAAAGACACTCTTTCCAAAGTTTCTAGGGCGATTCCATCCTTTATAGAGAGACTTGGGCTCTACATAGGTAGGCCTAGTCAAGTGATCATAGGACGAGTCAAGATCAAACTCGTTTGTAGGAAAGATGACCTTCTTGAAAGAAGTCTGATCTTGAGGGGCTTTCTCCTTTTCTTTGGCCAAAGCCTTCTTGGCGGCCTTATTCTTTATTTGAGCCTTATTCCTCCTAGAAGATTTATTAGGAGCTTCTACATGGCCTAGTCCAGCACCCTTGGCCTTAGCTGAGAATTCAGCAACGAATGGAAGAATAGTCTTAGGCTTCGAGAAACTTTCAACAAGTTTCTTTTCAGCAGCGAGTTGTTTTTCCAACTCTTTGATGATATTCACTTTTAAGTCAAGGTGCTCAAGAGCTTTGTTATATTCTTTGATGACAACATTGAAGTTTTCTTTGAGAGAGTCGGTCTTAGCCACTTCCTCTCTTAGAGTGCTCTCTTTAGCTTTCAGAGACTTTATCTCTTTAGCTTGAGTTTTCATGACTCGCCGACATTTGTCGTAAGCCATGATTAACTCCTTGTACTGGGCCATGAGTTCAGACTCATCGTTAGAAGAGCTGTCCTCACGATCATGCTCAGAAACATCAGAATCGGAAAGAGGAGTGTGAGAGTTTACCTTCCCAGTGAACTGGGGCTCTTATTCATCATCTGTTTGAGCCATAATCCCAAAGTTGACTTCTTCTTCTTCACTCGACTCAGATGATTCAGAGTCACTAAGAGTTTTGCCCTTCTTGGCTATCAGGCTCTTCTCTGTCCTCTTCTTATTGTATGAGGACTTCTTTTCTTCTCTCTTTCCACCATCCTTCTTCTTATGGGAAAGTCAGCAATGACATGATCTGGCTTATTACAACAGTAACAAACGATGTCACCAGAAATATGTTTGTTCGGTTTAGAAGCATACATGTCATGGCTCCTTGAGCCTTTTCGATGTCGATCACCATCATGTCGTGATCTTTTGTAGGAGGCATCCTTGCTTTTCCATTGCTTCTTTTTGTTCAAGAATTTCTTGAACTGTCGTGAGAGCAGAGGGAACTCTCCTTCAGATAGCTCAGAGCTTGAGGTACTTGGCTCCGAGGTTTCTTCTTCACTAACTTCTTGTGTTGGGGCAGGAGAGGCAGCCTTCGACTTTCTTGAGGTGTCTGCCTTTAGAGCAACAGACTTCTCCTTGGATGCAAACCTGCTCTTCTCTTCTTCAGCCTTTCTGGTGTTGAGTTGAAGCTCATATGACATAAGCTTCCCGAAGAGATTCTGCAGGTCTGTCTCAGCTAGCTTTCCAAACTCCCGGATAGCACAGACCTTGTTATCCCATTCCTTGGTTAGGGATCTCAAGAACTTATCATTTAGCTCTCTGTTTGTGAAGACTCATCCATATACCCTTATGTCATTGACTATCTTAAAGAAGTTCTCAAAAGTGTCAGCAATGGTGTCCTTGTGTCCTTGTCGGAAGGCTTCATATTTCTGATTCAGAAGGGATCTTCTATCATCCCTAACTTCTTTTGTGCCTTCTATCAAAGTGACTAGGAATTGCCACATCTCCTTGGCATACTGGCAGTGGATCAAGTTCTGCAACATGAAGTCATCGACTGCACATGATATTATGTTCTTGTCCTTCTTATCAATAGACACAAGTGCAATCTCGTCTTTGTCTCGATCCATCAATTTCTTTGGAACTTTCTTTGTGGGATCTATTATGGAAACGGTCATGGGAATGTAAGGACCTTCTGCAATGATCATGAAGATCCTTGGATCTACAGCTTCCATGAAAAATCTAATTCTTTCTTTCCACATGGGAAAGTTATTCTTGGTGCACAATGGAAGCTTGGCAAAATCTTTAGCCATGTTCATGCTTGGAAGATTCTCAAAAGACAACTAGTCAGATCTGATCAAGGTGTTAACATTTTTTTGATCAACTTGGCTCTGATACTAATTGAAAGTGTTCAGTTGTCAAGCTAAATCACCTAGAGGAGGGTGAATAGGTGAGTTGTGCGTCTTTTGCGGAATAAAAAATTTCGAGATCTAAGCACACAATTATCAACCAAGCAATCACAGACGATAAAATTTTTATAGTGGTTCTTTAATCTTGGGTACATCCACTTTCCCTCACTGATCTAGCAAAGCACTAGACTCGGCTACTCCACTATCTCGGATTGAAAACCAATCCTACATCTCGGAACAACGTTCCTACAATCTCGATCCACAACAGATCTACACTCGGAAGATAAAACTTACTACAACTGGGAGACAAAAAGCTCCTACACTCAAAAAGAAATCTCCTACAAGGCTGAAATTTAGAGTATATGAAAATACAAACAGATTTATTTCATAGATCTGAAAGTCTCGGCCAAGGTCTTCCACTTGATCTTCAAGGCTTTCTCAGAAACTATTGAAGAAGATGGCTCGACAAGAACTGAATCTGGAATTCTTTGACTTCACACGATCAGATAGATGATGAGGAATGAAAAGCAATCTTGATCTGGAAGTCTTCTTGATCTGAATCTTCTGGATCAAAAACCCTAGCCGATTATGCGTGATGGAGATCTGAGGCGGCAACTTTCGTTTTTAGACAGAGAGAGTGAGATTCAGAATACTTAGAATAATACTTGACAGCACTTCTTAGGGTTAGTTGGTTTTGACAAGACCTTATATAAGATCTCCCTAACGGTCATAATTAGTCTTAATGACGTACACGTGGACCAATCACGTCAAGGCATTTGAAATTTCCGTCAAATCTAGAGTTAGCAAATTTCCTGAAAAGAATGACTGAAATATTCGAGAGAACAAATACCTACTCGAGTACTATTCTGATTACTCGAGAGAATAGATGAAGATTACTCGAGTAAATAACTTAGAGAAAATCCAGAAATGATGAGCAACTACTTGAGTACACAAATACTTACTCGAGTGCTAATATAGTTACTCGAGGTGTAGACTTGAACTACTCGAGTACAAGAAGTACTACTCGGGAGAATAGAAATTAACTACTCGAGAGGTAGAAGGAATACTCGAGTCAAAGACATAGAATAATTTCTGGGAGAAGAAATTGGGTTACTCGAGTAGTGGAACTGGACTACTCGAGAGGACATAAACTACTCGAGTATATTGATATTTCTACTCGAGTAATGGACTTAGAAAAATTTTAAGGGATGAAAAACTTATCACTCGAGTATTTAATCTGGACTACTCGAGTAGTATATGTACTACTCGAGTACATAAACTTGACTACTCGAGTAAAGTAAAATTACACAAAATCCTGTCTTCTGTAACTCGAGACAAAAGACAAATCTACTCGAGTAATTATATGACTACTCGAGTAAATGACTTGAAAAATTTTCTGGAGAGGAAATTCTGTTAACTCGCAAATAAGAGATGATCTACTCTAGTAATTGACTTGGCTACTCGAGAGCTATAATTTGACTACTCGAGAGCTAATTTCCTTACTCGAGTACAGATAGACTTACTCGAGTGTTGACTAAGTATTTCACTCGAGTATATAAGTAACTACTCGAGTAAAATACTTAGCAATAATTTCTTCAACAAAATTTTCTCTTCTACAATAAATTCAGCAACAAGTCTTTCTCCAATCAGTACTAGTGCTTGAAAATGAAGTGTATCCCAAAAGAGAAGCTACACATGAGTCAATACTATGGGTCACACAATGAGGGATTACATTGTATCGTCCTGTGTTTGGTGACCCATTGTAGATTGACATTGGTCTACACTTGGCAATAAAGTCCTGCAAACACATAACTCAAATAAAACATCAAATACAACTTAATTCAGCTTAGTTCATGGGTGACTTCACCAAATCTGGGTTAATGTGGATACAATACCCAATAGCAGTAGACAGCAGCACAGACCCCAGAGCAGCAAACAACAACATCATAATAATCAAAGCAGCCAGCAGACATCTGAAGGTAATTAGCAAGATAAATCAAGCCCAGAAAGGCCACTATCTCCAGTCTATGATCCAGAGATGGATCCAAATTTTAGAATGGCCAGATTCAAAGAAATTATAGCTCTTTCACAGATAAGGAAAGCCTAGGAAGAAGGAAAAGACACTTCTCAATTTTTAATAATGTCTTCCTACAGGAAGAAAGAATTAGAAAGGTATGAAAAGAAAAATCTTTTTAATGTTGATACTTATATGAGTCTCCATCAAGAGGCAGTTGTGCCTAGAGCTGCATCCGTTAAGATTTTTGGTGTTAAAGATATGAAAATGACTCAAAGAGAAGCAGAGGACCCCAAAAGAATAATGGTTTTCTCAAAACCTGCTTCAGACCCTTCTTCAGATGATCCAAAGAAAAATTTATAATTTTCTGCTTATGCATTTTGAACTTTACTATTATTGTAGCCTGTATATATATTCACAAGGCACAATTGTTTATATCTGTTAAAGTTCTATAATTCTGTCAGATATTTTTTGCATTGTGATTTTCTTTAATTTTTATAGTGACCTCACCCAAATAGGGGGAGATTGTTGGAACCCTACTTGTAATTTGGGCTAGGTTCACTATTAGGATTGATTAGATGACTCAACATGTATAGTCTAGGTCATAAGTTATTTCTAGGGTCAAGGTCAGCAGCACATAATTAGGTTGTCAGTACCCTCCTTCAGAAGACTTTAGAGACAGAAGACTTCAGAGGAAAAGCAGTTAAAAAGAATGCAGAGAAGTCGTTCGATGATAGTTGAACTCAGCTCGACGATCGTCGATCTCATATCGACGAACTCAGAATTCCTTCACTGAGTTGAGCTCGACGAAAGTGTAGCTGAGATTGACGAACTTATAGTTCCTTCTCTGAGTTAAGCTCGATGAAAGCTGAGCTCTGGTCAACGAACTCCAATCTTTTCTCAGAATCTCAACTTGATGAAAGCCATCATCAGTTCTGAAAGTTATGGTTAGATATGAAATACTCTAGGGGGGTGAATAGAGTATTTTGAAAACTTAAAAGCTTTTTGTTGTAAATAAAAATAGACCTAGGATAAATTAATCTAGCACTATCACATGCACAACAAAACCTAACTATCATAGCCACAACAAAAACAAAAGAAAAAGTGCAACCAGACAACACAAGAATTTTATAGTGGTTCCCCAACCTGGGTACATCCACTCTTCTGCCACCCTGGTAGGAATCCACTCAGGTTTTTGATTAGGTGACTGCCACCAATAAGCTTTTGATCAGGTGCTCAAAAACCAACCCCAAGTCTTTTGATCAGGAGACTTGCAACCAAGAATAACTTTTGAAGGGAGTTAAAGAACCCTTTTTACAGTGGGGGATGAGAGAGTGATGGTGTCTTATCTTTCTCAAATACAACTAAGAAGGCTTAGTGGGTATATGATGTTAGCAAAAGATCCCCCTGAGATATTGAACTCAAGAAGATTTGAGCCTTGCTGCAGGGTAAGTAGGCCTTCAATATTTCAGCCTTGACCAGCCGGTATATAGGAGCTTCTTGACAGATAGAGTGTTTGTTGTCCTTTGAAGAATCTTGAGATGAAGAAGGAAGAACACTCTTGATTTTTGATTGATGTTCTTCTTCTTCTTCGGCTTACTATTCTTTCTCTGGTCTAGGGCTTCTGATTTCTCTACTGTGTTATTGCCATGTGTATTCTGTTCTCTGTATTTCATCGAGAAGGAAGAAGAAAATTCATGTTAACTGTCTATGGAAGAAGTAAGAAAAATCTTTTTATATTTTCCATGAAATCTTTCATCTGAATTTTGAATTTCTTCCTTCATTCATTGCTGACGGCCTGGAGAATATTTACATTGATTGATTTCCCTAACTATCCCATTGAAAAACGGTAAGCAATAATCCTGATGAAGTCCATAATCAATGCTGCGTCTAACGGTAATATTCAGAGAATATTTAGCATTGATTACTCTGGAATTATTGCAATAAATTAAGGACAGAGGAAGGAAAATTTCTAAGTCTAGAACTTCACAGAAATCATTGAGCAGAGAACAGAATTCGTCAACCTGGGTCCAGAGTTCGCCGAGCTAAGAAATTATGTTCGTCAACCAGATAATCTTTGTTAGTCGAGCTGTGATCCAAGATCATCGACCTGAGAGTAGTTAACTGCTTTCTCTGGAACCATGTTAATTCTGTGCATCAAGATCGTCGAGCTGAGATTCTAACTTCATCGACTGGAGTTTAGTGAAATGTTTCTTGAACTTTAGAATGCTGAAGTAAAGTGTCCAAAAATTGTTGACCTGAGAACTAAGTTCATCGACCTCAGAACTAGTTTCGTCGAGCTGATAACTTATAACTGCTACTTGATAAAGCTTGCCAAGGATGTGTTCTAAGTTCGTCGAGCTGAGAAGATGAATTCATCGACTGGTTTATGATTATGGACTTAGAATATTTAGATGTTTCTGGAAAAAAGTGTTGAAGTAGAATACCTAGAAATCATCGAGCTGAGAACTAAGTTCGTCGACTGGAGTTCAGAGAAAGGAATTCTGGACTTGGAATGTTGAAATATAGTGTCCATAAATCATCGACCTGAGTACCAAGTTCGTTGAGCTCAACTCAAAGAATTTTCTCTGAGTTCGTCGAGCTGAGCATGACTTTCGTCAACCTGAGTTCTACTAACGTCGAAATCATTTTCTGAGTCTTTGACATTTCTCTAATTCTTGAGTCTTTTTGCAGTCTGTTGATGGCTGGTCCATGCAGTGTTGACTCTAAGGACAAGGCCTAGACTCTAGGTCACAACCATGATGTTGGCTATACATGTTGGGTCAAAACATCCTGGTTTAGTGAACCTAGCCCAAATCCAACTAGGGATCCAACAAGTTCGACGAACTCTAGGCTCAGGTCGACGAAATGCAGGCTCAGTTCGACAATTTCCAGACAGTGTCTTAGGCAGTTAGTTTAAGCAGAAGCACAATATTTCCCAGCTCAATTTCAGGATATTCTGAAGGCAGAATATTTAATGGCTTAATTTCAGGCAGCTATAACTCTGGTATTTAATGCTCAATATTCTTATGAATATAGTCTTTTAGAGGCACCATTAAATATGGAATTGATAACATAGTTCTTATTTCCATTCTAACTAATTACCTTATCGGGAATTCTCCAACCCTTTCAGGATTAATGAATTCAAATATTTGAATTCTTCTTAGGGATCAAGAAGAAAAAAGGCTCAGAAGTCTTCTGCAATAGATAGAGATAGTTACAGTTTTGGAGATAAATCTTTTTTTACAGCAATAGATCTTCAATCAGAGACCAAAAAGTTCACATCTCTCAGAAACATTTACTGGAAGAAAAGTTTTCAAAGATGGCCTACACCCTGAAGCAAATCTTCCACTCCAGATCAGATCTATACAACTCAAGGGAGCTTTGACATCATCAATAATCCACTAGTCTTCTCAGAGATTTGAGACAGAGAAGACAACATCATTTTCATTTTTTACTTTCACTGTGTACAAGGTTATAAATCCCTTCAAAAGTTAACCTTTTGGTTCACAAGTCACCTGATCAAAAGACTTGGGATTGGTTTTTGGGCACTTGATCAAAATCTCAAAGGATTGCTAGATCTTCCTTAGAAAAATAGATCTTCTGGTGTCAGGGCACCTGATTAAAAACTTGTGGTGATAGGGCACCTGATCAAAAACCTGTGGTGATAGGGCACCTGATCAAAAACTTGTGGTTGTAGGGCACTTGAGCAAAAACCTGCAGTGGATTTCGATAAGAGAGATAGAATAGTTTATGTACCTAGGTTTCTTGGGGAACCACTAGAAATTCCTTGTGTCGTCTGGTTGTGCCTTTAATTGTTTATTTTTTGTGCTGTGATATTTCTCTTTATATATATCACCTATTTTAATTAGCTATAAAAATTATCTAAATGTTTTTTTAATCCTCTATTCACCCACTCCCCCCTTTAGAGTTAGTTAGATCTATCCCTCACTTTCAGGATCAATGAAGGTTGTTATAAGTGATGTGATTTTTTAAACGGCCAAGAAGGAGGATCACATGCCTATAGAAATTTATATCGAGTTTAATAAGAGATAGTTCTATTATTTTGTTCTGAGGGGTTTAGGCTATCTCCCACCATCTTTTGTATTAGTTAATAAAATTATGTATGTTGGCAAAAATTGAGTATTTTATTTATTCATTTTTTGAATGTTTACTATTAAATTGTAATTTATTTTAAAACTAAATAAGTCTGTTTGATCCATTGATCCCAATGTCCTAGATTTGAAAGAAGTCAAACATGTCAATGGTATACGCATAGTTGTATTTGATGTATGTTTAAGTTCATGCATACAGGTTGGTCCTTGTCACAATGATTGGACATATAGTTCAAGAGACAATGATAGGTGGAGTCTAAGTGATAGGCTAGAAATTCAAGAAAATGCCTAAGTCCAGAAGCGTTGAATGAGGCAAGCTCACTCAACACAATACAACTAATAGCACTGAGAGAAGGCTGGTAGTCAAAGGTTACAGTATTGAAAAGGCAGAAATATGGAGAAGTCCACGGGTGTTGAATGAGCTCAACTCACTCAACGCCATATGGCCAGAATCGTTGAGTCAAGGATATCATGTCAAAGCCTAAGTAGTGGAAGCCAGAAATTAACTAAGCCCCGAAGCATTGAGTGAAGCTTCATCACCCAACGCCATGTTGAGTATGTCAATGCCAAACTTTAGCAAGAATGCAAGATTGTAGAAAATCAGGCTAAGTATAAAAGCGTTAAGTGAAGATTATACACTCAACGCTCTCAACGCCATCAGGCAGAAAGCTGAAGAATATGGCTAAGGCAAAATCATTGAGTGAGGCATATACACTTAATGCTCTTAATGCTTTTAAGTAGAAAGGGCAGAAGAATGTGGTCAAGGCAAAAAGTGTTGAGTGAGGCTTACACACTCAACTCTCTCAACGCTTAGCAGAGCTGAAGAAAATTCTAAGTACAGAATCATCAAAGTATTGATTATTCATTTTTAGTCGAGCTGAGCATTGATTTTGTCGAACTGAGTTCAGATTTCGTTGAACTCAGCTTTCACCTATTTATCAACCTGAGGATTTCTGGAATGATGCTTGATTTTGTTGAGCTGAGCTCTGGGTACATCCAACTGAGTTTCGAGTTCGTCAAACTGAGGATTTCTGAAATATTGCTTGATTTTGCAAAGTCTAGAATGATGATGACGTCAGCAAAGTCAACAAGTCAACGATTTTCTTATTCATTATTTAAATGCTACAAATCGACATTAACGTCGCCGTCAGTCTACTGTGAATCTCAATTTGATTAAGCTAATGTTTTAACCACCGTTAAAACAAGGACACATGTCAATCATCCAACAAATCTATTGGATTATAAATAACAGCTGAGATCAAGATCAAATAAGTTTTTTTGATTAACATTCTAAAAATGAGAAGCTGGAGTTCGTCGTCTTCATCCGCCATTGTTACAGAACCAATAACTTCAATTGATAAATTTGAAGGGTTACTGAGTTCGCTGGTGCAATCAACATCTACTACAACAAGAACAGAGAATCTCTCTGAGGAAGACGAATCAGTCTAGGCAAGCCCTAGCTAAAGTTGATTCACAATCCAAGCCAAGCCAAATCTGAAGATCTTTCTCTGGATCGTTGAAGAAGAAGAAGATATCTGCACAAAATATTCTCTGGATAGAAGGAGAGGCAGAGCAATTCATTTCCTACCAATAAAGGTTAGCTGATTGAAGACTTTTATTCTTAATCTTCCCCCTTCATCAGTAAGAACAGGATCAAGGTCCTGAGGAATTTCGAGCATAAGCCGCAGATAGTCGAATATTGTCATTCTTGTTGCTGGGAAGCAGATAGGGTTGAGATTTACTTAGCCCAGGAAGAAATTGACTCGGAGAATAATTTCTTTTGAGTCAAATCAACAACTCTTTCAAAATCAGTGGATCTGTGAAAGATCTATGTTGAGGCCTAGATTGTTTAGGCTGCTTGAGAGATCTGTGAGATCTTATTATAAAACCTAATTTATAAAAGCTGTGAGAAAAATCTGTGAGATCTGTATTAGGGCTGTGGGCCTGTGATTGGATTCCTGTGTGGATCAGTGTGGGGTTCTTTCTCCCATCCTGTGTAAAGGGCATTTGTGCTTGTATGTGGTTGTTAGGAGATTACTGTGTGGAGGGTTGTGAGCTAGTGTTGTAAGTCTCAGTGGAGACTGACTGATCTGGTAGGATCGTGCTATAATCTCTGAGGAGCCATAATGTTTGGAGAAGTGCCTTGTCTAACATACTATTAGAAAGGCAGAGAGGGATAGTGGATGTACCCATACAGTGGATGTACCCATACATTAGGGAACCACTATAAAAATCTAGTGTGTTGTGTAATGTGTTTTGCTGTGTTGAGTATTGTGTTCCTGAAAGGTGAATTAAGTATACACAGTAGGACTTAAGTCATAGAAGATTTTAAAGAATCTTAAAAAGACTGCAATAACCTATTCACCCCCCCTCCCCTCTGGGTGATTATCTACCCTTGTAATCAAAGACTTTCAAGTGGTATCAGAGGGAGGTTACTCAAGAAAAGACTTAACTGTCTAAGGAGATCTCCAGGGTAGCTGTCAGAAGGTTAAGATGGGTTCAGGAGAGAATCATAAAGAGCTTGGATCCATGAAACTTCCTCTCTGCAGGAAGGAGAATTTTGGCATATGGAAAGAAAGGGTCAGATTGTTCATGGAAGCATCTGGTCCTAGGATCTATATCACAGTTCAAGAAGGACCCTTCATCCCAATGAAGATATCTATCCTTGATGAAAATCTTCAGACTCCAAAGAAGTACATTAAAATGTCTAAGGATGAAGTCATCTTAGTAACAATGGATAAGAGGTCACAAAACATCATAGTTAGTACCATAGATAACTCCATCTTTCAAAACCTGGTGCACTGCAAGACCTCAAAAGAAATGTGGGACACCTTGATAGTGTATTTGGATGGCACTGAGGAAGTGAGATATGATAGAAATTCAATGTTAAATCAAGAGTATGAAGCTTTTAGACAGATCAGGGAGGAGACCATAACTAGCTGTTATGAAAGGTTCTTCTGGACAGTTAATGAGTTAAAGAACTACGACAAGGCTTTTAATAATTATGACCTAAATGATAAGCTTCTTAGGTCTCTCACTAGAGACTGAGACACTAAGATATATGTCATTAGAGAAGTAGCAAAGCTGGCAGATAGTCCACCATCCATACTATTTGGTAAGCTTCTTTCATATGAGATGCAGCTGACAGCAAGGAAGGAGGAAGAGAAGACTAGCAGAGGCCAGGACAAAAAAAATACGGTGGCCTTCAAGGAAGATAGCTCCAAGAGGAGCAAGGAGAAGAATCCTTCTCACCTAAGAAGGCCAGCTGAGTCAAAAGATTTAGATCAAGAGGAATCAGGCTATAATATGTCTGATGAGGAGTTTGCTGCTTTCTCAAAGCAGTTTATGAGGTTGATGAAAAATAAGGGGTGGAGGAGCAAACCTACCTCTTCCTTCCAGCATAAAAAGGACTACTATAGAAATAAGAAGAAACCCTCCAAAGAGGGCTGGTATGATCCAAAACATGGTAAATATTTTTCTAAAAAGGTTGTTTATTTCTATTGCAGCAAGCCAGGTCATGTTGTAGTTGATTGTCCTGAGAAGAAAGAAGCTAGTGAAAAGAATCATCACCACAAGAGAAGCAAGAAGGAGAAAACTTTCATTGCTAAGAGGGAAAAAAGCTAGACTGAGTCTTCCTCGTCAGAATTAGAAGAGGATGATGAAGCCTACATTAGGCTGATGGCAAGATCACATGAGAAATCCTGCCAGGATTAGCCTGGACCATCTAAGGTACACTCTTCATCCAACTCTTCATCCAAGTCTAAGTATATGACTGGTTTAAATTCAAGTACTTCTTCATCAAGAGATGAAGATGGCTCTGAATCTGAGGAAGATAGAAATCAAATGATTGAAAGATATGGTGAACTTCTGGAAGCATGCAGAAGGAGTAAGCTACTGACCAAATAGTAGGCTCAGGAGATTGCATCTCTGAAGCTTGCTGCTTCCCAGCATTGTAAAATAGTAGCTTTGCTAGAGCAGAAAATTAGGGAATTTAGCCAGCTAAAGAACATTACTGTTATTCAGATGGGCACCATAACTTTTACGAATGATCTTATCAGGAATCTAGAAGGTAAACTCCAAAATGAGAAGGAGCTAGTGGCTAAGTTTTCAAAGCCATGTACTGTGTTGCCTTTGATAGATTCCTTTTCTTCCCAAAAGGATAAGAAAGGGATAGGCTTCAAAGGGAATACTAGAGATGTTAATTCCAAAAGGAAGAACAAAGTTGTTCACCACTATGGTGGTAGGAATGTCAAGGGTGCTAGTGGCTACAAGGGAGCCTATGAGGAGGTTCAAATGGCCCATCCTGGACCATTTAGGATTGGAGTACCAGCACAGACACTCAAGAAAAAGTATGTTTTTGTACCTACTGGACTGAGAGCTACTGACTACAATGCTGTTAAACTAGCCCTTAAAAGGAGGTACAACATTTATCAGTGGTGGTGTTGTGGCAAAGTGAGCCACTATGCCGTTGATTGCTGGCACAATAATAGTGTACAGAGAGCTATTGCACACTTACCTATCAAAAGAGCTACAAGTAGGCATGTTCATTTTCATCCTAACATGCATCTAGGACCCAATGAGAATTGGGGTCCTAAGGATAAGTGATTTATTTCTTGCTGGTAAGTCCAAGTTGCCATACGCATATATGGTACTTGGACAGTTGTTGTTCCATGCACATGACTAGAACAAAGTGCTTCCTGAAGGATTTCATGCCAGTAAAGGATGAACCTAAGGTGATATTTGGTGGATCAGATAAAGGGAACATCAAAGGTTATGGTAAGATCACTAATGGCTTAATCACTTTCACAAAGGTGTCTTATGTGGAAGGTTTGTAACACAACCTTATAAGCATAAGACAACTATGTGATCTTGGCTATGTCATTTCCTTCGACAAGGATAAGTACCATATAAGAAGATCAAGTGACCAAGAGGTCACTTTGACTTGCACTAGGAGTGAGAATGTCTATTGTCTTAATTTTCTTTGTTTATCATCAGACTCTCCCATTTGTCTAGTTGCAAATGAGAAAGCCTCATATTGTGTCAAATGGCACAAGAGGATAGCTCATTTGAATTATAAGACTATTGGAAAGCTCTATAGTCAAGTGTTACTTAAGAATGGTCCTAACATGAAATGCTCTAAGGAAGGAATTTGCTCTGCATGCCAACAGGGTAAGCAGTCAAAAGCTTCCTTCAAAAGCATTAAGACTAAAGATTCTGTGAGGTGTTTATACCTCTTGCATATGGACTCGTTTGGTCCAATGTCAGTTCATAGTCTAGGTAGGAAGGTCTACACCTTTGTCGTGGTTGATGACTTTTCCATATTTATTTGGGTATTCTTTTTGATGAAAAGTCTGAAACCCTAAATGTCTTCAAGACATTTGTCATGCTAATATAGAATGAGCTGAACTGTACTGTGGTAAAAATCAGAAGTGACCATGGGACTGAGTTTTAGTATGAATGCATGACAAGAATCTGTGAACATCATGGGATTCAACAAGAGTTTTTCTCTCCAAGAACACCACAGCAAAATGGGATAGCTGAGAGGAAGAATAGAACTCTCATAGAAGCTGGTAGAACACTACTAAATGACACTTCTCTCCCAGAATATTTCTGGGCTGAGGCTGTAAATACAGCTTGTCATGTCCTTAACAGGGCTTCTATCACCAAGGGCCACAATAAGACTCCTGTAAGAACCGAACAAAAACAAACCGAAATGGTTTTAACTGAAATTTTATTATCCGAAAAAGGTATCTATTACAAAGGTATGCCCTCCCTTATATAGAATGGAGGAGAGATAAGAGAATACAAATAAGAGATGTGGGACTAAAAATTTACAGGACTAAGCGGACTATACAAAACAAACCGCACAAGCCGCGCGGTTAGACAGAAGGGCTAACCGTACGGCTACCACCAGAGAGAAAGAGAGATTGCCAGGGTAGACCGCTAGACTGACCGGTCTCCAAGCCGGCTGAGACAAACCGCCAGACCGCGCGGTCTTCAACCCGCCAAGACAGACCGCCAGACCGCCCGGTCACCAACTTCAACACTCCCCCTCAAGCTGGAGCATATATATCGATCATGCCCATCTTGTCACAAACATGAAGAAACGAGGCGGAAACTGGCTTGGTGAAGATGTCAGCCAGCTCTTTATCAGAAGTGATAGGAGGTGGGTCATCAACGAGATGGTGGCGTTTGCGTTGTGAGCGAAGTAGAAAGGTGAAAGAGATGCTCCAATCCAGGTAGTTGGAGCCAACAAGCTTGGAAACGGTCCCAAGGTTCCCGGAAGGAGTAGGTGGAATAGGCGGAGCCGGATTGGTGACAGGGGTGGTGGTAGTAGAGGCATCAGAAAGAGCCATAGGAGCAGGAAAAGGGAAGCCGGGCGGTTAGGAAACAACCCGTACGGATAGGAAAAAGAAAAGCTGCAGCGGTCACGAGGGTAGAAACCAGCGGCCAGAAAAGCCACGACCAAGCTGCAGACCCAAGCAGAGGGGAAGAAGTCAAACTGCTAGAGGACAGGCCGCGCGAACAGAAGCATGACAAAACAGGTCGCTGCGACAGGAGGCGGCGATGTGGAACAGGAAACAAAAAGTCGCGCACACAGAGGGCAACAACAAGGAGAGGAAGAGGCCGCGCGGACAGGGTGCAAACCGGCGAGACAAGCCGCGCGGACAGGGAAGGCACAGAATCAGGAGGAGTAGATCGAGTCCTCTGATACCATGTAAGAACCGAACAAAAACAAACCGAAATGGTTTTAACTGAAACTTTATTATCTGAAAAAGGTATCTATTACAAAGGTATGCCCTCCCTTATATAGAATGGAGGAGAGATGAGAGAATACAAATAAGAGATGTGGGACTAAAAATTTACAGGACTAAGCAGACTATACAAAACAAACCGCACAAGCCGCGCGGTTAGACAGAAGGGCTAACCGTATGGCTACCACCAGAGAGAAAGAGAGATTGTCAGGGTAGACCGCTAGACTGCCCGGTCTCCAAGCCGGCTGAGACAAACCGCCAGACCGTGCGGTCTTCAACCCGCCAAGACAGACCGCCAGACCGCCCGGTCACCAGCTTCAACAACTCCCTATGAGATTAAGAAGGGTAGGAAACCAAACCTTGCATATCTCAGAATTTTTGGGAGCAAGTGCATTGTACTGAACAATGGGAAATCCTATAAAACTAAGTTTGCTGCCAAAGCCTATGAGGGGATATTTGTTGGGTACAACAATCATAGTAAGGCTTATATGATCTATAACTTGACTAGTCAAGTTGTAAAGGAGTCAGTTAATGTTGTGTTTGATGAAACAAATATGATTAACAATGAGCTGTCAAGCTCTTCTTCTAGTTCTACAGGTACTGAACTAGTGTTGAAAAAGCTCACTCTCAAGAGAAATGAATAAGATGCTCCAACAATGCAAGACCTAGAAGAGGGAGTGTGCATTCCAGAGGAAGCACAAGGATCACTAGAAGTGGATGAAGATCAACATCATGAAGAACATGATGTTGAAGCAATACTGCCTCCAGCAGCAAGACATCTGAGGGATCATCCAGAACATCAGATTATTGGTGATGTAAGAAAAGGAGTAATGACAAGGAGAAAATGTCTCAACACAACAATGTACTCTTGCCTCCTATCACGGGTAGAACCTAAGAAATTTGAAGAGGCTAACAAAGATCTGTTTTGGATTAGAGCTATATAAGAGGAATTGAACCAGTTTAAAATGTATAAGGTCTGGAAGCTAGTTCCCAGTCTTCAAGGACATAATATCATTGGAACTAAGTGGATCTACAAGAATAAACATGACGAAAATGGCATTATAGTAAAGAATAAAGCTAGACTGGTGGCTCGGGGGTACATACAAGAGGAAAGTGTTGGCATTGATCAAACCTTTGCCCCTGTAGCAAGACTAGAAGCTATCGGGTTATTACTTTCATATGCTGCATTCCAAGGGTTCAGAGTCTATCAGATGGATGTGAAATTAGCATTTCTGAATGAAGATTTGAAAGAAAAAGTCTATGTGGAACAACCTCCAGGTTTTGTTGTTCCTTACCATACTGAATATGTTTGTAGACTAAGGAAAGCTCTATATAGGCTAAAGCAAGCCCCTAGAGCTTGGTATGAAACATTGTCTAGCTTCTTCATTGAAAATAAATTCTTAAGGGGGAAGATAGACAAGACTCTATTCCTTAGGGAATCTAAGGGCAAGATCATCCTAGTCCAGATATATGTTGATGACATTATCTTTGGGTCCACTGATGATAACCTTTATAAGAAGTTTGCCAAACTTATGCAAGGGAAGTTTGAGATGAGTAGCATGGGTGAACTTAAGTTCTTCTTGAGTCTCTAAGTAAGACAGACTGATAGTGGAATATTTATATCACAGTCTAAGTTTACTAGGGAGTTACTTGAGAAATTTGGGATGGAGAATGCTTCCTCCATGAAAACTACCATGGGATTAAATATGTCTTTAGACAAAGATGAGGTAGGGATACCTGTTGATCAAACTTTGTATAGAGGGATAATTGGTTCTCTTTTATACCTCACTGCTAGTAGGTAAGACATCATGTATGCTACATATGTCTATGCCAGATATCAGGCATGCCGTAAAGAGACACATTTCTCGACTGTTAAGAGAATTTTGAGATATCTTAAGGGCACACTAAATCTTGGCCTATGGTACCCTAGGAATAGGGATTTTGAGCTAATTGGCTATTCAAATGCAGACTTTACGTGTTGTAGAGAGGACAGGAAAAGTATATTAGGTTCCTGTCAATTTCTGGGTAGAAGTCTAGTATCCTAGAGCAGTAAGAAGAAGAGTAGTGTATCTATTTCTACTGTAGAATCAGAATACATAGCTGCAGGAAGCTGATGTGCATAGATGCTGCAGATTCAGCATCTACTCCAGGATTATAACCTCTAGATAAGTAAAAGCCATTTGTTTTGTGACTCTACAAGTGCAATCTCTATAGCTAGGAATCCTGTATCACATAGCAGTTCTAAGTATATAGAGATTAGATATCATTTCATAAGAGTGTGTATGGAATGTGAGGATATAAGTCTTAAGTATGTCCCAACAGACAAGCAAGTGGCTGATATTTTCACCAAGCCACTAGCTGAAGCAAAGTTCAACACCTTCAAATTTGAATTGGGTATGTTGAATTTGGTATATCTTCAGTTGTTCTTATTGAGGGGGAGCAAGTTCTGCTCTAGGTGTTTCTCTGCTCTCAAATAGGAGGAGTAGATAGCATGTTGTGAAAGTGAGGGTTAGACCTGAAATACTCTAGGGGGGTGGGTGAATAGAGTATCTTTAAAATCTTTAAAACTTTTTACTGTAAATAAAAATACTTCAGAGTAGGGCAACTATATGATACCAATTTGCTGTAAATAAAAGTGAAATCCTAAGATACACTAATCTACCACAAGCACAGCAAAAATTAATCTAACTAACACAGGCATAGCAAGAACAAAAAGGAAAGAGGGCAACCAGACAACACAAAAATTTTTATAGTGGTTCCCCAACCTGGATATATCCACTCTTCTACCACCCTGGTAGGAATCCATTAACATGTTTTGATCAGGTGACTGCCACAAATGAGCTTTTGATCAGGTGCTCAAAAACCAACCCAAATTTTTTGATCAGGTGACTTGCAACCAAGGAATAACTTTTGAAGGGAGTTAAAGAACCCTTAATATAGTGAGGTGATGAGAGAGTTATGGTGTCTTCTCTTTCTCAAATACAATTTAGAAGACTAGTGGATCTTTGATGTTATCAAAGCTCCCCCTGAGTTATTGAGTTGTTCAGGAAGATTAGAGCTTTGCTTCAGGGTGAGTAGGTCATCTATCTTTAGCCTTGAACAGAAGTGATCCAGAAACTCCTTGACTGATGAAGATTTGTTATCCTTGAAGAATCCTGGAGTGAAGAATGAAGAAGACTCTTGATTTGGAAGGATGTTCTTCTTCTTCTTCAGCAATGTCAAGGTGAAGACCAGATTTGTTTTCTGCACAGAGAAGAGTTTGAATGTTGTTGTTGTATGTGTTCTCTGTCACTGTGTATTGTATCTTATTCATGTGTATCACACTCTCTCTGTGTTAGGAGCAAGGAAGAGAATCACTTTTTGGTCTTTAATGGAATTTCTCCCCTGAATTTTTGAATTCCTTCCTGCATTGATTGTTGACGGCCTGGAGAATACAAAATTCGGCTGGAGAGAATGTCTGCATTAATTGGATTTCCCGAACTGTCCCATTGAAAAATGGCAAGTAATAATCCTAATGAATCTCATAATCAATGATGCTTCTAACGGTAATATTCAAAGAATATTAAGCATTGATTACTCAGGAATTACTGCAATAAAATAAGGATAGAAAGAAGGAAAAATCCAAGTCTGGAACTGCACAGAAATCGTCGAGCAAAGAACAGATTTTGTCGACCTGGGTCCAGAGTTCGTCGAGCTGATAAGTCATGTTTGTCAACCAGAGAACTGTTATTTGTCAACCTGAGATCCAAGATCGTCGACCTGAGAATAGCTAACTGATTTTTGATAAACTCTTGCCAATTCTATGTACTAAGATCGTCGAGCTGATAATCTAACTTCGTCGACTGGAGTTCAGAGAAATATTTCTGGACTTAGAATGTTGAAGTAGAGCATCCAGAAATTATCGACCTGAGAACTAAGTTTGTTGAGCTCAACTCAGAGAATTGTCTCTGAGTTAGTTGAGCTGAGCACAACTTTTGTCGAGTTGAGTTCGACGAACGTCGAACTCACTTTCCTGAAACTGATTTTTCTCTAAGTCTTGAGTCTTCTGCAGTCTATTGTTGGCTGGTCCAAGCAATGTTGACTCTAAGGACATGGCCTATACTCTAGGACTCAAACATGACCCTGGATATATATGTTGGGTCAATAATCTTTGTTTAGTGAACCTAGCCCAAATCCAACTAGGGATCCAACAATCTCACCCTATTTGGGTGATGTCACTAATTACAGACACAAATATTTATAAAGTACGAAAAAAATATATCTGGCAGGAAACTTTAAAATATACAGCAGATATATATATACAATGAGCTTTATATCAGGAAATAAATAAATAGTTTTAAGACAACTGAAAGATTAAACAGATTAAGAACTCATTTCTTCTTCTTTGGCTCCTTATGCTTCTCCACTTTAGCTTTATTACCAGGCTGAGTAAACTTAATTTCCCTGTTTGGATTGGCTGCTTGAGTTTTTGTCATTGTTATATCAGCAGCTCTAATAATATTGAGGGTAGTAGCTCTTGGCACCACAGCTTCTGGATGTAATTTCATGTAATCATCAACATTAAAGAATTTTTTAGCTTTTGCAAACCTGTTGAGTTCTTCCTTCCTGTACTTGGACATTGTTGTGTATTCAGAGGGATCCTTGTCTTCAGCTTTTGCTTTGTTGATCATTGATAGGCCAACCAATTCTTGAAACCTGGCCATCCTTGCAGTAGTAGCTGTTTCTGGATCCTCAAATGGAACAGGAGGAGTTGCAGGTCTCTTTGGAATTTCATCCTTTTGATGTCCAGTAGTTTGTTGTAGATGATGTTGTTGATGTTGATGTTACTGTTGTTGATGCTCCTTTGCCTGAGGAGTTGTGCTTGTGCTGGCTGCTTCCAGAAGAAGAAGATCTACCCTACTGTGTCTGATAGGTTTGAAATTTGGTAGTTCTCTGAGATGAAGAGCCTCAAGCACCAGCAGTAGGTGGAGGAGGAGGAGGAGGGTCTTTCTTGTACCTCTGTGATGAAGGAAAATACCTTCTACTTTTCTTCCTATCCTTTTGTTGATTCTTAGACAGCTACATCCAAGCTGGTATGTCCTTGTATGGAGTGATATTCTGGAGAATATAGTATGGAGTATCATGTGTTGTATCAGGCTTTGGAGCAGGAGGTGGAGGAGCTTTCCTCTTCTTAGAAAGTTTCTTTTTATTAGCAGTGGGACTGTCATCTGAATCCTCTTCATCATCATCATCTGAGGAGTCTTGTGGATTATCATACAATGCATTAATTTCTTTCAAAGCCTCTGCAGATATCAACAGTTTTTCTGCCTGGGGAGGAGCTGGAGGAAGAGCTAGAGCTGGAGCTGGAGAATTATACACATCAGTACTTTCAGCAACTAATTTATTCTCTTCTTCAATATCACCCATGATCAACTCATCAAGATCAGGCATGGGGCTATCATCCATAATGAATGTTGGAGCAGAAATGACTCTGGGAGGGGATGAAACAATGAAGGAATCAGCTCTGGGTGGAGATGGAATGACACGAGCCTCTGTATTTGCAAAACTGGCTTTGAGTTGCATGGCAACCTTGGGGCCTATTAGGGAGGTATAGGGAACTATAGCTATGGATAGCTTTATGTGGTATTCTGGAAGAGAGTTCAAGTGAACTGTATCAAAAATATTCAATAATTTCAAAAGATCTACTGTGAGATTTATAATGTAATCACCAACAGTTCTTATTTCTTCTATGACTGTCTCATCCAAATCCATATCAGATTCAATAAAATTAATTAAATCAATCAATTCATCAGCTGCTTCTTCTTCTGATTCTGCTACTGCTACTGCTTCTTCTTCTGTTGTTGCTGCTGCTTCTTCTTCTACTGCTGCTGCTGCTGCTTCTTCTATTGCTGCTGCTGCTTCTAATGTCGCTGCTACTTCATCACAGAGTATCTCCCCCTGTCTGGTTTCAGTGGGTACTAGAGCTAGGCCCCTGACTGAAGAAGGATGGATGGAGAGAGCAGAGATTTGAGCAGCAAGAGAAGAGATGGAAGAAGCAAGAGGTGAAATAGCCTCTGCTAGGAGGGTTTTGAGGAGGGGAGTGAGAAGTTCTAGAAGAGGTGGAATGATGGAGGGGTCCAGTAGCAGGAATGCAGGAGGTGTCTCAGTGGAGACAAAAGGGTGGATGGAAGATGATGGGGGGGAGGGGGTAGAAAGTCTTGCATTGGATCATCTGGGGAAGAAGGAGTGTGAAGGGGGGATGAAAGTAGATTGAATGATAGTAGGGATGACAGATTGGAAAGGGGAATATCTGTAACGCCCCGAAACTCAAAAGAGCGACGTGTAGCGTTTCGGACCAAGTTTGGAACTTGGTAGGCGTTACACGGCCTGGGACACGGGCGTGTCCCAGGGCATCTTCCAGGGCGTGTCGTGCTCGGGTCGACGATCTGGCTGAGAGATCGATGAATTTTGGAGTCGATGATCGTCGAGCAGCGAACACGGCCTGAGACATGGACGTGTCCTAGGCCATGTCCTTCACGGGTTTAAGTCGGGCCGTGGTGGGGAAGATACACGGTGTAGCACACTAGCCGTGTTGGGTAGATAGGGCATGTCAATTTGCGACACGGGCGTGTCGAGTACCCATGTCCCTTTCGGGCATTTTTCGGTCCTGTGTCGATGGATTAACACGGCACACTACACGGTCGTGTACTGTATGACATGGGCATGTCAAGTTTGACACGGGCGTTTCGGGTACCCATGTACTTTTTGGGACCCGTCGGTTTTGACGGCGAATGGGGAACACGGGCGTGCCACATGCCATGTTCGGCCCAGATTTTAGATTTCAAGCCCGGATCGTGGCCGTCCGCTTCCTTATTTTGGGATCCGACGGCTGGGGGTTGTTCCTACTGGGATATACCCGGGAAAAGGGTTTCAAAGCCCTAATTTCTCTTACTCAATCTCTTTTTAAAGTTCTAGAGAGAGGGGAGAGCAAGGAAGAAGAAGGAGGCTAGATCCAGTCACCGGCGGAGCTTCAGAGCTCCAAATCACAAGTCGACTTCGGATCTACGGAGGCGAGGACAACTCGGTGCTTTTCATCCACATAGATTTCCATGGAGCCAAGGAAGAATGCTAGGGTAATGATTCTCATCCTTGGACATGTGAAGTCCTCTTTTCTTTGCATAGGAAGCCCACTCTCACGAGTTTGCGGTGAGTTTGAGGCATTCCTTCGGGTAGACGTATATAGTCCCCGTTGTGTACATATAGAGTCCGTAATCGAGAATGGACATAGGCATGATGTGTGAAGCATACCCGGACAAGTTGGTCTGGATCGGTGATGTTTCATTGCATGAATGGTCGGAGAATACTCCGCGTGAATGATTGTTTTTCGGGTTTTCTACACAGTAGATTGCAATTTGGATCATTGGGGATTAACTCCAAGGTGCACCCGGAAAACTGGGCAGATGCGTGATTCTGCCAACATGGTGGCCTGGGAGCCAACTTGAACATAACTGGGTTATGTGATGTGTGTAAACGATTTGGGACTCAGGGAGCTAACCCGCGCATATGGCTTAATTTGACGTTGCGGTGTGAGCAATGGGTTAAGTGGAACCGTGCCCGGTCTACGTCATTCAGTACAAGTGACCTAAAGCTACGTGGGACTTGTCGTTGGTATAGATAGTGGTCTCAGGTTGTCTATGGCTTAAATTGACGTGACATCGGCCAGAAGGACCTAAATGCACACGAGATTGGCCGTCCAAATGGCGGTGGTGAGACCGAAATGTCTATGGCTTAAATTGACGTGACGTTGCCCGGTTCACCGAAAATGTGCCCTGAGAGCATGGGGTGTGTGGCCGTGCGTGCCCACTCCTGTGATGAAGTGTTTACACTATACTGCTTGGTTATACTAACAAAGTGCAGGGAAAGAAGCATCGCCGCCCCGAGTTTAGGGGCAGGATCGTTATAATTTGGTCAGCATAGCTGACTATTGCTTTTTTTGCCACCGTTACGATGAATTGTTGCTTGTAGGTGTTGCAGAGCCGAGCGGTAAATAGCGGGCAAAAGCCCAAGTTGCTGAGCCGACCCTCGAAGGCCTAATTTTGAGCGTTTACTTGTATTATTCATGTGTGACCGACCTGCGTGTCGTGGTATGGAAAACACTGTAATTTGAGTAAATAATTGTAAGGTCTTAAGGCTGTTGTACTTGTGTATTGTACCTTCATTCCTGTTGGTTTGAGTAGTGTACATTTATGCTTCTGCTGGGTTCTTTGTTTTGCAACCTTTTAAATTGCTTCCGCTAGAATGTACTATGTGTAGGACATTGATTCTTAGTTGGACGGTTTCCATTGAGTAACTTCCCGGTCTGTCTGTGGTATATGGCGTCGGGCCCCGGCCAGACCTACTACAATATTCTATGCGACGGATAGGGGGTGTTACAATTTGGTATCAGACTACTGGTTTCAGTCAGACTTAAATGAATTCGTGGGCAAATTCTTTTCAGGGGTAGTGAGCACATGTGTGTGCGTCATCATTAAAACATCAAAAGAACCCATGAATATCCTCTTAGGAATGAAAATACACGTGTTTGAGGAACCTGAGTGTTCCTATAATTGCTGTTTGCAATTTTGTTTGGTCGCTTAATGGTGTTTTGTACAACTATAGGTGACCAGAAGTGGTGCAGGGCCGTCAGAACGCCTGGTTTCCGAGGCTAGTAGCGCACCAAATGATGTTCTTGCAACACCTCCCTCGGCTGAAACCATACGATTGGTTGCGGAAGCAGTGTTTGCCATGATCAATGCGCTGCCTGTAAGGCAAATGCAGCAGCCCGCTCCTACGATGGAGCAGGTACCGCTTCAAAGGGATGAACCGAGAAGAGTGGAGCGGGTAGTGGTGGAAACTTTGGTGTCGATGAGAGCAACCGAAAGACAGCTCAAACACGTTATGAGCTTTAATCCTTCGATGTTCTCGGGGTTGGGAACCCCATCCCAAGCTGAAGATTGGCTCTCCCGAGTGAAGAGAGTCTTGAAAGCGACGGAGACGGAGGAGTGGCCGATGCCCACTATAACTACGTTCCTGTTGGATAGAGATGCTAGGCTGTGGTGGGAGGGTTTGCAGCTGCATCTCTTGAGGGGAAGGCAACTTACGGATGTCTCGATGGAGGAGTTTTCGAGATTGTTCTTATCTAGGTACCTCCCATCGGCTCAGAGGATAACTTTGGAGAATGAGTTTCAGAGGTTGACACAAGGAGAGAGTAGCGTGGATGAGTATCTCCACGAGTTCACTCGATTGGGTCGGTACGCTAGCTCCACATTTACGGATGAGGAGAGCAAGTCAAATCAATTCGATGAAGGTTTGAGAGATGACTTGAGGCTACTGCTCTCGGGGCCTATGACGCAGGGCTTCTTGACCCGGTCAATACAGCCTGGTCTTTGGAGAAGGACTTGAAGAATGTACAAGCAAAGAAAAGCTCTGGTGAGAAGAAGACTGAGTTCAAGGTGCCCACTACCTCAAAATCTGGGTACCATAAGTTCTTTAAGAAGGCTAGGACTTCGGGTCTAGCTCCTTCTTTTGGTGCTTTTGGGGCGACTACGGGTCGAACCTCGGGCGCATGCTACAATTGTGGGAAGCCGGGACACTTTGTCCGTGACTGCTGGAGCGGACGTCCCATGTCCGAAAGGAAGCCGGGAGCAACATATGCAGAGAAGGGCAAGGCGGTGGAGTCAACCGCGTCCCATTATGCTCCTGCTCAACCTAGAGTCCGCGATCTTGGCCAGCAGGAGGCCATTAAGCAAGCGGATGTGGTGACAGGTACACTTTAATTTATAGCAAGTTAATTTTTAAAATACTTGTTATGCGCGTGTTACCTTACCACTGCTTGTATAATATTTGTTTTGATTTGTGAGAATCCTGCGAGTGCATTCTTTGATACGGGAGCTTCACGCTCCTTTTTGTCTGAATGATTCATATCGCGCATCGGAGTACCTTCTTCGATGGTGAAGGACATACTGGATGTGTTGTTGTCGAATGGGTGTTCTATGCATGTGGATAAAATCTGTGGCGTAAAGATTCGTATTGGGAGTCAAGAGTTCGAATTGCTGGTGTCGTTACTACTGCTGGTGGAGTTCGAAATGATATTTGGCATGGACTGGCTCTCGGAGCAGCAAGCTTATATTGATTGCGGTCGCAAGGAAGTCAAGTTGGGAACAGGTCTTGAGACAACCTTTTACGGGCTTGAAAGGGTCGAGTAAGACTTTGATGTCTACCCTTCAGGTGATGAAGGCGGTTCGTGGTGGTGCAGAGCTGTTCTTTACGCTAGTGGAGGTTGTAAAGCCTAAGCCACGTTGGACAGTATTTTAGTGGTATCCGAGTACCCTGATGTGTTCCCTGACGATCTTCCTGGAGCCCCGCATCAACGGGGGATTGATTTCACCATCGAGCTAGTGCCAGGTGCAAAACCTATGTCACGCTCTCCGTATCGGCTAGCACCTACGGAGATGGTAGAGCTGAAGGTACAACTTCAAGAGTTGTTGGAGCAGGGTTATGTGCGTCCAAGTTCGTCACCTTGGAGCGCACCGGTCCTTTTTGTTAAGAAGAAGGACGGAAGCTTGAGACTGTGTATTGATTATCGAGAACTAAACAAGCTAACGGAGAAGAACAAGTACCCGATCCCGAGGATTGATGATCTGTTCGATCAGTTAGTCTGGTCGACGATGTACTCAAAGTTGGATCTCAAGTCCGGGTATTAGTAGCTGAGGATAAGGGAGAGTGATAACCCCAAGATAGCTTTTAGTACTAGATATGGGCATTACGAGTTTACGGTCATGCCGTTTGGGCTGACGAATGCGCCGTCAGTGTTCATGGATCTGATGAACAGGAATTTCAGGGAGTACCTAGACCACTTTGTGATCGTCTTTACCGACGACATATTGGTGTACTCATAGGTGAGGAGGATCACTTCAAGCATTTGCATTTGGTGTTGGAGACGCTGAGGAGGAATCAATTGTATGCCAAGTTCTCCAAATGTGGGTTTTGGTTGTCCTCAGTAGCGTTCCTTGGTCACATAGTCAGTGGAGAGGGAATTGTGGTGGATCTGACGAAGATTATTGCGATACGAGAGTGGCCTGTGCTATCTACGGTAGCGGAAGTCCGGAGTTTTCAGGGGCTTGCCGGCTATTACAGGCACTTCATGGAGAACTTCTTGCGGATAGCGTTACCCCTCACGACTCTGACGAGGAAAGATAAGAAGTTTGTTTGGACGCTGGGGTGCGCACGAGCTTTTGAGGTGTTGAAGAGTCGGTTGACCACGATGCCTGTGCTGAGTTTGCAAAGTGGGACCGAAGGTTTTGAGATCTACAGCGATGCTTCGGGCACTGGACTGGGTTGTGTCCTACTACAGCATAGTAGTGTGATAGCATATGACTCGGGATAACTGAAGGTGCATGAGAGGAATTATCCGGTTCAAGACTTGGAGTTAGCAGCCGTGATTTTTGCCTTGAAGCTGTGGAGGCACTACTTGTACGGGGTGAAGGTCGACATCTATACCGACCACAAGAGTCTGAAATACTTGTTGGATCAGAAAGATCTAAACATGCGATAGAGGAGATGGATGGAGTTCCTGGGGGACTACACGTACAAAATTCACTATGTGCCTGGGAAAGGCAATGCGGTTGTGGACGCGTTGAGTCGCGCAGGGCCCCAACTCAAGCCAATTGGCTGTCGGTCCATGACGAGCAGTTGGTTCGGGAGTTGGAGGCATTGGAGATCTCTTGCATAGACATGCAGTCAAGTGCTGAAGCGCTATTGAACTGGACGGAAGTTCAGTGTGACTTGGCTGATCGGATTCGGCAGGCTTTGGATATGGATGGCCGCATGAAGCGCATTATGTTTGAAGCTTTGGATGGGTCAAATTCCCAATTCATTATTGTGGATGGATTGCTTTGGAAAGACGGACGTCTGTGCGTCCCAAACATGGGCAATTTGCAGGTGGAATTGTTGTATGAGGCGCATCATACCAAGTACTCGATTCACCCGTGGAGCACGAAGATTGTTGGATCCCTAGTTTGATTTGGGCTAGGTTCACTAACTTAGGATGATGTGACCCAATATGTATAGCTAGGGTCAAAGTTGTGTCCTAGAGTCTAGGTCAAGTCCTCAATAACAACATCACATGGACAAGCCATCATCAGACTGCCAGAGACTCAAGACATAGAGTTTTCCTAAAGATTCAGAGATTTCTCAAGAGACTAAGTAGAATGAGTTCGACGTTCGTCGAACTCAGGTCGACGATAGTCGTTCTCAGCTCGACGATCTTAGAGATACTTTCTCTGAGCTGAGCTCGACGAACTTCAGTCACAGGTCGACGATCCTTGGACTCCACCTTCAGCAATCTAAGTCCAGACTGTTCTCTACACTCAGGTCGACGAACCTAGTTCTCAGGTCGACGAACTTCATTATTTGGTCGACGAATCTTTGGACTACTACAGCATTCTGTCGAGACTATGTTCTCTAGTCTCAGGTCGACGAACTCAGTCTCTGCTCGATGAATTCTGGAACCAGAAGACTTGTGTCGACACACAGGATATCCGTCAACACACAGAATATTTGACAACTCCAGAATAGTTGCTGAACTCCAGTCGATGAACATATTTACCAGCTAGACGAATAGGCAAAGATCAAAAGAGACAGCAGTTCAGTTTCCAGCTCGACGATCATGGAACTCAGCTCGACGAACAGAAGCTGTCTGGTCGACGAATACAACATCTCAGATCGACGAACTGTGGACTCAGTTCGATGAAATCTGCCAACTGTTCGAAGATTTCAGACTTAGTTATTTCCGGCCTTCTATCCCCACTCTAATGCGATAATTCTTGAGTAATTAATGCTCTAACATTCCCTGAATGTATCCGTTAGAAGGAGCATTAATTATGGTTTTCTCCAGGATTATTGTTTGCCGTTTTTTTCATGGGACAGTTGGGGAAATAAATCAATGCCTATTACTCTCAAGGCTGTCAGCATTAAATGCAGATGCATTCAAATTTTTGAGAGATAGAGAAGAAGAGAATAACGTACACACAAAGATGCAGACTTACAGAGAGAATCAAGCATCATTTAGAAAACAACACAGAGAGCACAACGTACTCAGAAGCATACAGAGACACAGAAAAAATATTCAGTCTTGAATAATCTGCTCTGTCAACAAGAAGTATTTTCTGATACACAGAAGATCCTGACCAGAAGCTCATCAGCACCTGAAGAAGAAGAACAACAATACCTATATCAAAAGTCTTATTTCTTCAAGTACTCCAGGACACTTCAAAAGAACAACTTTAGTTCAATCTGTCAAAGAAGTTCCAGAAGACTTTTGCTGGTCAAGGATTCAACTTGAAGACCTATCACCCTGAAGCTTAGCTCCTGCTTTTCCCTGATCCATTCTACATCTCAGGGAGAGCCATAAGTTATAATCAATCCACGGTCTTCTCAGTTGTATATTGAGAAAGAGAAGACAAAATCATGTCTCACCCCCACCTCTGTAAAGGATTGTCATCTCCCTTCAAATGTGATTCCTTGGTTGCAAGTCTCCTGATCAAAAGACTTGGGTTGGTTTTCGAGCACCTGATTAAAAGCTCATTGGTGTCAGGCACCTGATCAAAAACCTGAGTGGGTTCCTACCAAGGGTGGTAGAAGAGTGGATGTACCCAGGTTGGGGAACCACTATAAAATTCTTATGTCGTCTGGTTGCCTCATTTTCTTGTGTTCTTGCTGTGCTTGTGCTTTAGGTTTATTGCTTGGTAGTTTATTAATTCTACACTTTTAATTTACAGCAAAAGTTGTAATAGCTCTTAATAATTTTTAAGCATACTCTATTCACCCCTCCCCCTCTAGAGTATTTCAGATCTAACTCTCACTTTCAATTGGTATTAGAGCAGGTTCCTTTGGTTGTACAAGTTAAATCTTGAACCAAAAGATCCTTTGTTAGATCTACACATCACTTTATTCTCATTTAAATTATAAACACATCCATGACACAGAACAAGGATTATGCAAGCACTAGACCTCCAGTTTGCAACCTTAATAGGTTTGTCATCTGGAAGGCAAGAATTAGGTTATACATGAATTCCATTGATGAAGACATATACAAATCAATTTTGACAGGTCCCCCACAGACATCTACATCTACAACATCTACCAGCAATAATGCACTCCCACCACCTGAGTGGACTGAAGCCCAGAAGAAAGCAAAAATTGCAGATGCTAAAGCTAGAATATCCTGCCACAAACTATGTCAGATGATATTTTCCAGAAGGTTGTTGAGTGCACCCCAGCAAAAGATATTTGGGACTCTCTAAACCAAATGGTGGATGGATCAGCAGATGAGAGAAAGGATAGGAGATCAAATCTCATATCCCTATATGAGAACTTTAAGAAGGAGGAAGCTGAGACAGTTTCTGATATGTACAATAGGTTAAGCTCAATTATCAATGAGCTAAAAACCTTGGATAAGAACATCACTCTTACTAAAGTGAATGATAAGATCCTGATGTGCTTCCCAAGCTCATGGGATACAAGAATCTGGCCCATCAAGGAGGCCAGATTCCTGAATGAGATTTCAACTGAATCTCTATTTGGTAAACTGAAGTCATATGAGCAGCTGATAAAGACCAGGGAGGCAGCTGAACAAATAACACCTCCAGCAGCCAGAAGAGAACAAAGCATTGCTTTCAAAGCCACTGAAGAGACAGAGACTGCAACATCAAATGAAGAGCTTATGAGTCTCTTTGCTAAGAGATTCTTCAAGATGACCAGAAAGGATTTCAGGAGAAAGTCAGCAAGAAAAGATGACAAGCCAAAATATAACAAGACACCAACCAAATAATTTGTGTGCTATGGATGCAGAAAGCCTGGGCATTTCCTCTCTGAATCTCTAGAAAACCAGAAGAAAGAGAAGAAAAGAGAGAAGGAAACCAGAAGACAGCACACCAACAAACCCTCTTCCAGCAAGCACAAGAAGAAGGAAAAGGGCTTTGTGGCTGAGACCTGGAGTGAGATAGAAGATGAGTCAATATCTTCAAGCTCCAATGAAGATGAGGAAGAAGAAAGAGCAAAGGAGGTTTGCCTCATGGCAATTAATGCCTCCAGAAGTCACTCATAAGAAGAAGAATCTGAAGATGAAGGAGTGTTTGAATCAGAGGCAGATCAGGTAATGTCCTCTTTTGACTACATCTATGAAACATTCAAATCTGACTTCAAATTAATGTGCATAGATTTGATTAACTCTGAAAAAGAAATTAAAATTCTTAGAGAAAAATTAGGAAACTTAGAGGATGTTCAATCTGAAAACATTAGGTTAAAAGATGAACTAACCTTAGCAAATGAAAAGATAATCTCACTAAAAACTGAGCTTTATGAGGCCAAACAACTTGAGGAAACTCTCAATGGGAAAAGTCTCAAGCTGATGGATATCACAAGTACTGTTAATGCCAGACTTAATGGCAAGCAAGGCTTGGGTGCTCCATCAGGTTTGCCCCCCATTCTCAGGAAGAACATTTTATTAACTCCAATAAAATTTGTATCTGCTAAAGGCAAAGAAAAAGTAAATGACAAACAAATAGTAGAAAAGATCTCTAAGACAATAGGACAGAAAACCAAAAACCAGAAAACACCTAATAAAAATAAGGTTCAGCAATTTTCGTCGAACTCAGATCGACAAAATGGGGCCAGTTCGTCGAACCCAGATCGACGAACTCCGAACGCAAACTATAGTTATATTTATTCGTCTAACTGTGATCGACGAACTTTGTATGGTTCGTCGAGCAGAAGTCGACAAATGTGGGGCACAGAGAATGAACATGTTCATTCTCTGGGCAGAGATCGACGATCTCAAACCAATTCGTCGAACTCTGGTCGACGAACTTACAACAATTCGTCGAACCCAGGAAGACTTAATCAAAACTATAATTCTAGCAGCAACTGAAATACTTCTAATAAAACCGTTTAATCCACTAGCTGACTGGATCATACCACCTAGGAGATATCACCCTCTAGGATATAAATCTCAACCTGAATTATCTTTTATTTCCAGCTTCTCTTATCAGCAATACAAAGGACCCAAGGTAACCTGGGTCAAAAACCATTAACTATTTTCTATTGCAGGTGAAGAGTTGTCCAGGGGTAAATCAAACATGGTACCTGGACAGTGGCTGCTCCAAACACATGATTGGCAACAAGGACATCTTAACCAACTACAAGTCGAAGCTGGGGCCAAGGGTTATCTTTGGTGACTCCAAATGTGGTCAGTCAGAAGGATTTGGAGAAGTAAGAATAGGAGCTGTCACATTCAAAAAGGTGACATATGTAAGTGAACTCAAGCATAACCTCATCTCCATAAGTCAGTTATGTGATGATGGTTATCAGGTATACTTTAACCCATAAACTTGTTCTATTATTGATAAAAACAACCAAACAGTTTTAACTGGAAGTAGACAAGGCAACATATACTTAGTAAATTTTCTTGCTGCCAAAACTGATATCTGCTTACTTAACTTAACTAGTAATTAGAATGACTTATGACACAAAAGACTAGGTCATGTAAATCTGAAAAACATTGTTAGGCTATCTAAGCACAACCTTATTAGAGGTCTACCTTCTGGTCCCTACAAGAAGGAAGGTCTCTGCAGGGCTTGTTAATTAGGCAAGCAAACTAAAACTAGTTTTAAATATGTTAATAAGAGTGATTCACCTAGGATTTTGTACTTGCTACATTTGGATCTCTTTGGACCCATTACTGTACAAAGCCTAGGAGGGAAATCCTACACTTTGGTTATAGTGGATGACTTCTCCAGGTTCAGTTGGGTATTCTTTCTGAGATCAAAGTCAGATACATTCAAGGTTCTTACAGATTTTCTTAGGACCATACAGATTGAGTTCTCTACTCATGTTGCATTAATCAGAAGTGATCATGGCACAGAGTTTGAGTCTCTTCTTATGCATGAGTTCTGTGAGAAGGAAGGTATCAGGCATTGCTTCTCAGCTCCTAGAACTCCCCAACAAAATGGGATAGCTGAAAGGAAAAATAGGACACTCATTGAAGCTGCAGGTACATTGCTTACAGATACTTACATGCCCCTAACCTTTTGGGCAGAGGTTGTAAGCACAGCAAATTATGTCCTGAATAGGAGCTTACTTCACAAACTAAAGAACAGGACTCCCTATGAATTGCTCAAAGGGAAGAAATCTAAAATAAACTATTTTAAAGTATTTGGTTGTACCTGTTACATTCATAACAACAACAAAAAATACATTAGGAAGTTTGAGGATAAGGCTGAAGAGGGAGTCTTTCTAGGATACTCCCAAGTAAGCAAGGCCTATAGGGTTTTTAATAAATCAACATTAAAAATTGAAGAGTCTATTCATGTTTCATTTGATGAGACTAACATGTATTATAAGGAGAAAGAAGTTTCTACCAATAGTAACTTGCAGGTACCCCATTTATGTGAGACCTTGGATGGACTAAACCTCACCCAGGAGGTGCCAACTCATCCCTCTCCACAAGTCATGGAAGAAAGTGAAGAAGAAGTTGAAGAAAATGAATCTCTACCAACAGCAAATACAATTCCACAGGAGGAATTAATTCCAAATGTTGTTGCACAACCAACTCCACCCACTGATTTTGTCACACTTTTAGATCACCTCAGATCTCAAGTGATTGGAGACATATCTGCAGGTGTACAGACAAGGCATCAACTCACCCAAGATTTGATGCATGTCTGTTTTCTCTCTCAAGTTGAACCTCTATCCATTCATGATGCTGAGCAGGATCCCCACTGGATCCTTGCAATGCAGGAGGAACTAAAATAATTTGAGAGATGTAGAGTTTGAGATTTGGTTCCAAGACCCCAAAACTACCCAGTTATTGGAACCAAATGGGTTTTCAGAAACAAGTTGGATGCCCAAGGAGTCATTGTGAGAAACAAGGCTAGGCTTGTTGCTCAAGGATATAGGCAAGAACAAAGAATTGATTATGATCAAACCTTTGCAGCTGTTGCAAGGATGGAAGCCATAAGAATATTCCTTGCCTATGCAGCATACAAGAGGTTCAAGGTCTTTCAAATGGATGTGAAGAGTGCTTTTCTAAATGGAGTGCTACAAGAAGAGGTTTATGTAGAACAACCTCCAGGTTTTGTTTCTCCAACTTATCTCTCTCATGTTTTTAAATTGCAAAAGGCCCTTTATGGTCTAAAGCAAGCTCCAAGAGCTTGGTATGAGACCTTAGCTAGTTTTCTATTAGAGCATAAATTTATAAGAGGAACTGTAGATAAAACTCTTTTCACTAGACATCATAAGGACCAAATCTTATTAGTACAAATTTATCTGGATGATATTATATTTGGCTCTACAGATTCCAAATTATGCAAGAGGTTTTCTGACCTCATGCATTCCAGATTTGAAATGAGTAGCATGGGTGAGCTTTCGTACTTCCTTGGTCTCCAAGTGAAGCAGCTCCCTGATAGCATCTTCATCTCTCAAGCAAAATATGTTAAAAAACTTCTAAAGAAGTTTGGGATGGCTGATGCCTCAGCAAAGAAAACTCTCATGGCTACTAATGCTGTTGTGGACTCTGATGTACCAGGGAAACCTGTGGATCAGAAACTTTATTGGGGTATTGTTGGGTCCCTATTATAGCTCACAGCAAGTAGGCCAGATATTATGTTTGTCACATGTATTTGTGCTAGGTTCCAGGTGAACCCTACAGAATCTCATTTAATTTTACTAAAAAGGATTTTGAGATATATAAAGAGTTGTCCTAATCTATTCCTATGGTATCTTGCTGAATCAGAATTTGAGTTAACTGGATACTCTGATGCTGATTTTGCTGGATGCAGGGTAGATAGAAAAAGTACTTCAAGAACTTGTCAGTCCCTGGGTATGAGATTAGTATCTTGGTTTTGTAAAAAAACAAACATCAGTGTCAACCTCAACTGCTGAAGCAGAATATATTGCAGCAGGCAGCTATTGTTCACAGATGCTTTGGATACAAAATCAGCTTCTAGATTATGTGTTCAACTTAAATAATTCAACCCTACTCTATGATAATACAAGTGATATAGCCATAGCCCAGAATCCAGTTCACCATAGTAGGACAAAACATATTGATATAAGACATCATTTCATTAGGGAGTGTGTAGACAAAAATAAAATCAAGCTTATCTATATCTACACTGATTTACAAAGGGATGATATATTCACCAAACCTCTGGATGAGAGAAATCATATGTTCTTTGTAAATCAACTTGGAATAATCAATGGAGAAGACTTTATTTGATTTCTGTCTGCACTCGACGAAGTTTCCAAAGTTCGTCGAACGGAGTTCGACGAACCGGGGAAAGTTTGAGAGATATTCGTCGAACGGAGATCGACGAACTCTCTGTGAGTGAAACAAGTTTCGTCGAACGGAGTTGGACGAACTTGTTTCAGAAGATATTCGTCGAACGGAGTTCGACGAACTGTCTTCAATTCTTCTGGATAAGATCGGCGAATTATTTCATTCAAAATTACTTCGTCAACCTGAGTTCGAAGAATCATTTTTATTTTTGTGGAACGGAGTCCGTCGATTCATATTCTGGAAAACCCTATATTTAGGTTTTCTTCGACCTCCGTCCCGCGCTTTTTGTTCCTTTGCACTTGATCGCTGTTTTTGTGTCTCTCTTGCAGGTGATTCCATGGCGATTCAGGCAAGCATTCTCGTAGGCATGAAATTCGATACCGGTTTTGATGTGGATTTTGATTCGTTTCAACACTCTGATCCCATCTTCCTCTATATTCTGGAACTCCTAGAAGAACAAGAACTCAAAACCGTGATGACTAGAAGAATCAAATTACACAGCACTGAAATCAGAGAATGGGTCTATACCCTATCGCCAACAGAGGAGAATACAATGACAGGCACTATTGCGGGTAACTCCGTTTCCTTAACTCCCGCAATTTTAACAGAAATTTTTGTATTAAGGAATGGAGAAGAGCAACTGGAGATTGAAATAGAGGAATCTGACGTGATGATGAGCCCCATGGGTTATACTGGAGATAACTCTAACAAACTCTTGAAGAAACACCTCTCTGCCCCTTATAAGTTTTTGGCAGATTTGGTTGGAAAGGTTCTGCTTGGGAAACATACTGCCCATGATTACATCACCAGACACCAGTTTCTGGTCATGTGTGTAATTATCAACAAGAAACCAGTGGATTGGGCACAGATTCTCTTTGATTTGATACAGAAGAAAAACAACAAAAAGGAAGTATGCTTTGGAAGGATCCTAGGGATCTTTTTACAAGAGAAGGCTGTTGAATCACTGGTCTCACAGACCATATTCATCAATGCCAGTAAAAGGCTCATATGTGCCTTATTTGGCATGTGGGAGAGGGCAATAACCAAGCCAATCAAGGCTTCTACCTCTTCCACCCCAGCTTCTGAAGGCACCAGGGCTGTTAAAGCCACTCCCCCACCTACTGAAGAGATTCATCCAACACCACCATCTCTTCCAGCCCCCCTTCCAGCAACACAAATCCCTTCCTCTCCCATTATCTTTTCAACACCATAATCACAACAACCTAATCATGTTCCTACTCCACCTCCATCTCAACATGATTCACCAGCTCCATCTCCACCAATTGACATTACTGACATTCCATCTTCCCCTCTTCAACAAAATCAACCACCAACACCTCCTGATTCCCCCCATGACACCTACATTCCTACACCACCACAATCTCCTCTTCCCCCACATTTCTCTTCAATACCATCTTACCAGCTACCAACAGACACCATCATGCAAGATGCCACCCATCCAATCCCATCAACATCTACCATCCCTCCAGATGTTCACATACCTGATGCTCCACTCTCTATCCCTCCCATTTTTGCCACTTCTACACCTTCTGCAACACCATCTACCACTCTATCATTATACCACTCCACCATATCTTCCAACATTTCCATAATCACTCCCCTCCTCAAGTCCCTTATAGCAGAGGCCATTACACATCTTGCTACCACCATCTCCTTTCTCTCTGACAAAATCTCTGCTCTTACTGCTGTCCCATCCTCAGCCAGGGACCTGGCCTCAGTTCCCATTGAAACCAGGTAGGGGGAGATGCATGATGATGAAGCAGCAGCTACAGCTCTAGAGGCTTCAGCTCCAGCTCCAGCAGCAGATGCTCCAGCTACAGCAACAGCAGCAGAGTGTACAAAATATATAGATAAAGAATTGATTGAGTTTATTGAAACTGATATGGATTTTGATGAATCATACTATGAAGAGCCTAATACTGTTGGTGATTTCATGCTTAATCCCACAGTTAATTTAGAACATTTATTGAGACTTTTTGATACTGTACATATGCATTACCTTCCAGCTGAGATTACTAAGCCATCCTTAGCTATTATACCATACACTTCCCCAATCTCTTCAGAAGTTGTTAAGCAACTTAGGGACAGTTTTGCTATTACACAGCCAGTAGTCACTCCACTTCCAGAAGAGTGGCTATTCCTTTTTGTTCAATAATATCTTCAGCACCAACTTTTGTAATGGATGACTCTCCCATGCCAGATCTAGATGAAATGATCTTGGCTGATATTACAGATGAAAATAAGGCAGCAGCTGAAAGCTCTATCCAAGTTAGTTCTGATTTTTGTGTATCTTCTCCTCCAACTCCTGCTGAAACTCCAACTCCTGTTAAAATTCCTGCTCCTGCTCCAGAAAAGGCTACTATTTCTGCTAAAGCTTTGAAAGCTTTGGATGATCTATATGATAACCCTCAGGGTTCTGACAATGATGATGAAGATGAGGATGAGGATTCAGATGAGGAGGATACAAAGAAGAAGAAGCAAGTATCAAAGAAAAGAAAAGCTCCTCCTCCTCCTGCTCCTAAGCCTAATCCAAACAATGACACCCCTTACTATATTCTTCAAAAGATAACTCCATACAAAGGGATGCCAGCATGGATGTGGATATCTAAGAATCAACAAAAGGAAAGGAAGAATAGTAGAAGATACTCTCCTCCACCAGTTCAAAGGTATAGAAAATATCCACCACCTCCTCCTCCTCATGCAGCTGGTGCTTCTGGTTCTAGTTCTCAGAGATCTGCCCCTATTCAAACATATCAAAGACATCAAGTGAGATCCCATCATAAAAGTAGCCAGCACAGGCAACAACCCTCAGGAAAACAACATCAACAACAACACTAACATCAACAGCAACAACAACATAAGCAACAACAACATCAACAAGCAGAAAGTCCTAAAAGACCACCCTCTCCTCATGTTCCTTATGAAGATCTAGAAACAACCAACATAGCTAAAAAGGCCAGGTTCCAGGAACTAGTAGGCCTTTCTATGATCAATAAGGCAAAGGCTGAAGGGAAGGATACTTCTAAATACACTACAATGTCAAAGTACAGGAGAGAAGAACTGAAAAGGTTTGAAAAGGCTAACAAAATTTTTAATGTTGATGATTATATGAAATTACATCCTGAAGCAGTGGTCCCTAGAGCTACATCTCTAAATATTATAGGGGCTGCAGACATGATAATGACTATGGAATAAGCTTTAAATCCAAACAGGGAAATATTCTTTACCAAGCCAGCAGACAAGGGCAAGGATGTAAAGCATCAGGAGAAGAAGTAGAAGAAGTAAAATATGAACCATTTTATTTCTGTTTTTCTATCTTAAACTGTTTCATATTGTCTGAACAAAGCTTCTGTGTAAATATATCTGATGCATGTGTTAATTATCTCTGCCAGATATATCTCTTTCCTGCTTTGTTTACTTTATATTTTTATTTTAAGTCTATTAGTGACCTCACCCAAATAGGGGGAGATTGTTGGATCCCTAGTTTGATTTGGGCTAGGTTCACTAACTTAGGATGATGTGACCCAATATGTATAACCAGGGTCAAAGTTGTGTCCAAGAGTCTAGGTCAAGTCCTCAGTAACAACATCACATGGACAAGCCATCATCAGACTGCCAGAGACTCAAGACATAGAGTTTTCCTAAAGATTCAGAGATTTCTCAAGAGACTAAGTAGAATGAGTTCGACGTTCGTCGAACTCAGGTCGACGATAGTCGTTCTCAGCTCGACGATCTTAGAGATACTTTCTCTGAGCTGAGCTCGACGAACTTCAGTCACAGGTCGACGATCCTTGGACTCCACCTTCAGCAATCTAAGTCCAGACTGTTCTCTACACTCAGGTCGACGAACCTAGTTCTCAGGTCGACGAACTTCATTATTTGGTCGACGAATCTTTGGACTACTACAGCATTCTGTCGAGACTATGTTCTCTAGTCTCAGGTCGACGAACTCAGTTCTTTGCCCGATGAATTCTGGAACCAGAAGACTTGTGTCGACACACAGGATATCAGTCAACACATAGAATATTTGACAACTCCAGAATAGTTGCTGAACTCCAGTCGACGAACATATTTACCAGCTAGACGAATAGGCAAAGATCAAAAGAGACAGCAGTTCAGTTTCCAGCTCGACGATCATGGAACTCAGCTCGACGAACAGAAGCCGTCTGGTCGACGAATACAACATCTCAGCTCGACAAACTGTGGACTCAGTTCGACGAATTCTGCCAACTGATCGACGATTTTAGACTTAGATATTTCCGGCCTTCTATCCCCACTCTATTGCGATAATTCCTGAGTAATTAATGCTCTAACATTCCCTGAATGTATCCATTAGAAGGAGCATTAATTATGGTCTTCTCCCGAATTATTGCTTGCCATTTTTTTCATGGGACAGTTGGGGAAATAAATCAATGCCGATTACTATCAAGGCTGTCAGCATTAAATGCAGATGCATTCAAATTTTTGAGAGACAGAAAAGAAGAGAATAACATACACAAAGAGATACAGACTTACAGAGAGAATCAAGCATCATTGAGAAAAAAAACACACAGAGCACAACGTACACAGAAGCATACAGTGACACAGAGAAAAAATATTCAGTCTTGAATAATCTGCTCTGTCAACAAGAAGCATTTTCTGATACACAGAAGATCCTGACCAGAAGCTCATTAGCACTTGAAGAAGAACAACAACAATACCTATATCAAGAGTCTTCTTTCTTCAAGTACTCTAGGACACTTCAAAAGAACAACTTCAGTTCAATCTGTCAAAGAAGTTCCTGAAGACTTTTGCTGGTCAAGGATTCAACTTGAAGACCTATCACCCTGAAGCTTAGCTCCTGCTTTTCCCTGATCCATTCTACATCTCAGGGGGAGCCATAAGCTATAATCAATCCACAGTCTTCTCAATTGTATATTGAGAAAAAGAAGACAAAATCATCTCTCACCCCACCTCTAGAAAGGGTTGTCATCTCCCTTCAAAAGTGATTCCTTGGTTGCAAGTCTCCTGATCAAAAGACTTGGGTTGGTTTTTGAGCACCTGATTAAAAGCTCATTGGTGTCAGGCACCTGATCAAAAACCTGAGTGGATTCCTACCAAGGGTGGTAGAAGAGTGGATGTACCCAGGTTGGGGAACCATTATAAATTTTTTGTGTCGTCCGGTTGCCTCATTTTCTTGTGTTCTTGATGTGCTTGTGCTTTAAGTTTATTGCTTGGTAGTTTATTAATTCTGCACTTTTAATTTACAGCCAAAGCTCTAATAGCTCTTAATAATTTTTAAGCATACTCTATTCACCCCCCCCCCCTCTAGAGTATTTCAGATCTAACTCTCACTTTCAAAGATGTACCGCGATGTGAAGAAATTATTCTGGTGGCCAGGACTTAAGAAGGTTGTGGCACTCTACGTGGCTAAGTGTCAAACATGCACTTTAGTAAAGGCGGAATGCCAAAAGCAGGGAGAATTCTTGAAGTCCTTGCCTATTTCGGAGTGGAAATTGGACGACATTACTATGGACTTTGTGCACGGGTTTCCAAGGTCGCAGAAGGGAAATGACGCCATCTAGGTGATTGTGAATCATTTGACGAAGGTGTCGCACTTCATTCCGCATAGGAAGGACGATTCAGTGGAGAAACTGGCGAAGTTATATGTGGATAACATAGTACGGCTTCACGGTGTGCCCCGCAGCATCGTGAGTGACCGAGATGGGCTGTTCACGTCCAATGATTGGAGGCTGGTGCAGCAGATGTTGGGAACAAAGCTGAGTTTCAGCACAGCCTTTCATCCGCAGACGGATGGTCAGACCGAGAGGGTCAATAGGACAATGGAGTACATGCTTCGCATGTGCGTCCTGGACTTCGGGAAGCAGTGGGAAGATCACCTATACTTGGTTTAATTCGCTTACAACAATAGATACCATGCGAGCATACAAATGGCTCCCTTCGAGGCCCTATATGGTAGAAGATGTCACACACCGCTGTCTTGGTTGGAAACGGGTGAGTCGAAGTTGTATAAGCAGCAAGAGGTGGAAGATGCTACGTCGTTGGTTCGAACGATTCGACAGAGGTTGCTAATCACTCAGGATCGCCAAGCTAAGTACTATAACGCCAAGCATAGGAATGTGGAGTTCGCTGTCGGCGACTGGGTGTACTTGAAGATCAAGCCGTTCAAGGGTGTCTCGCGGGTACGGCGCTTGAAGAAGCTAAACCCGAGCTACCTTGGACTGTTTGAGGTTCTGGAGCGGATTGGCGAAGCAGCCTATCGATTGAGGCTATCAGTGGAGCTAAGTGGTCTATACGATGTATTCCACATATCGGTGTTGCGGAAGGTAGTGTAAGAGCCTTTGCAAGTGATTGTGGTCGACCAAGTGCCGGTCGATAATGGGTTGACGACGAATGTCAAGCCTATACACATCGAGGACTCAGAATTCAAGCGACTACGCAACAAAGAGATTAGGATGGTCAAGGTCCGTTGGGACAACTGTGGTCGGGAGGAGCTCTCGTGGGAGCGAGAGAAGACCATGCTTGAGGAGTACCTGGAGTTATTCCACTCAGGTACCATTTAAGTTTTATGTTTATCTTTCCTTTATGTAATTTCGGGATGAAATTCTTTTGAGAGGCGAGAGTTGTAACGCCCCGAAACTCAAAAGAGCGAAGGGTAGCGTTTCGGATCAAGTTTGGAACTTGGTAGGGGTTGCACGGCCTGGGACTCGGGCGTGTCCCAGGGCTTGTCATGCTCGGGTCGATGATCTAGATGAGAGGTCGACGAATTTTGTAGTCGACGATCGTCGAGCAATGAACACGGCCTACGACACAGTCGTGTCCCAAGCCGTGTCCTTCACTGGTTGAAGCCAGGCCATGTTGGGGGAGACACACGATGTAGCACATGGGCTATGTCGAGTAGACAAGGGCGTGTCAATTTTCGACACGGGGGTGTCAATTTTCGACACGGGCATGTCGAGTACCCGTATCCCTTTTGACCATTTTTCGGTCCTGTGTCGATGGAGTAACACAACACAGTACACGGTCGTGTATTGTATGACACGGGCGTGTCAAGTTTGACACGGGCATGTCGGGTACCCGAGTACTTTTCGGGATGCATCGGTTTCGACGGCGAATGGGGAACACGACCCTGGACACGGGCGTGTCACAGGCCATGTTCGGCCCAGATTTTGGATTTCAAGCCCGGATCGTGGCCGTCTGCTTCCTTATTTTGGGATCCGACAGCTGGGGGTTGTTCCTGCTGGGATATACCCGAGAAAATGGTTTCAAAGCCCTCATTTCTCTTACTCAATCTCTTTCTAAGGTTCTAGAGAGAGGGGAGAGCAAGGAAGAAGAAGGAGGCTAGATCCGGTCACCGACGGAGCTTCGGATCTCCAAATCGCAAGCCGACATCGGATCTACGGAGGCGAGGACAACGCGATGCTTTTCATCTGCATAGATTTCCATGGCACCAAGGAAGAATGCTAGGGTAACGATTCTCATCCTAGGACATGTGAAGTCCTCTTTTCTTTGCATAGGAAGCCCACTCTTGCGAGTTTGCGGTTAGTTTGAGGCGTTACTTTGGGTAGACATGTATAGTCCCCGTTGTGTACATGTAGAGTCAATAATCGAGAACGGACATAGGCACGATGTGTGAAGCCTACCCGGACAAGTTAGTCTGGATCAGTGATGTTGCATTGCATGAATGGCCGGAGAAGACTCCGCGCAAATGATTGTTTTCGGGTTTTCTACGCGGTAGATTGCAACAGGGAGCCTTGGGGATTAACTCCAAGGTGCACCCGGAAAACTGGGCAGATGCGTGATTCTTCTAACATGGTGGCCTGGGAGCCAACTTGAACATAACTGGGTTATGTGATGCGTGTAAATGATTTGTGACTCAGGGAGCTAACCCGCGCATATGGCTTAAATTGATGTTGCGGTGAGAGCAATGGGTTAAGAGGAACCGTTCCCGGTCTATGTCGTTCAGTACAAGTGACCTCAAGCTACGTGGGACTTAGCGTTGGCATAGATAGTGGTCTCGCATTGTCTATGTCTTAAATTGACGTGACATCGACCGGAAGGACCTAAATGCTCACTAGATTGGCTGTCCAAGTGGCGGTGGTGAGACCGAAATGTCTATGGCTTAAATTGACGTGACGTTGACCGGTTCACCGAGAATATTCCCTGAGAGCACGGGGTGTGTGGTCGTGCGTGCCCACACCTGTGATGAAGTGTTTACACTATACTGCTTGGTTATGGTAACAAAGTGCAGGGAAAAGAGCATCGTCGCCCCAAGTTTGGGGGCAGGATCGTTATAATTTGGTCAGCATAGTTGATCATTGCTTTGTTTGCCACCGTTACGGTGGATTGTTGTTTGCAGGTGATGCGGAGCCGAGCGGTAAATAGCGGGCAAAAGCCCAAGTTGCTGAGCCGGCCCTCGAAGGCCTAATTTTGAGTGTTTACTTGTATTATTCATGTGTGACCGGCCTGCGTGCCGTGGTATGGAAAACACTGTAATTTGAGTAAACAATTGTAAGGCTTTAAGGCCATTGTACTTGTGTATTGTACCTTCATTCCTTTTGGTTTGAGTAGTGGACATTTATGCTTCTACTGGGTTCTTTGTTTTGCAACCTTTTAAATTGCTTCCGCTAGAATGTACTCTGTGTAGGACATTGATTCTTAGTTGGATGGTTTCCATTGAGTAACCTTCCGGTCTGTATGTGGTATATGGCGTCGGGCCCCGACCGGACCTACTGTTATATGCTATGCGACGGATAGGGGGTGTTACAATATTAGCCAAATGTGGTGGTAGTGGAGATGAGGGCGGTGATGGAATTGGTGTACTATGTAGTGATGGAATTGGTGTATCATATTGAAATGGAGGTGAGGGATGAAAGTTAATATGTGTTTGTAATGGATGTACTGGGGATGATGGAGGTGTAGGAGTGTGGACTGTGGTGTGAACTGGTGAGGGGAGTTGGTGTACCATCTGAGGATGACTTTGGATAGATGGAGGTGGTGGAAGAGAAGATGGAGTATCTTCAGCAGGGTGGGGAGTGGCTAGAACAACCCTTGTACTCTCAGAAGGCCTGGAAGAAGAGGAAGAAGCCTTGGATGGCTTGGTGATGTTCCTCTCCCACCTGCCAAAGAGGGCACAAGTGAGCCTCTTGGAGGCATTAACGAATATGGTCAGTGTGACCAGGGATTCAACAGCCTTTTCCTGAAGGAAGATTCCCAGAATCCTCCCAAAACACACCTCTTTCTTGGTGTTCTTTTTCCTGATCAACTCAAATATAATCTTAGCCCAATTTACAGGCTTCTTATTCACCATAGCACAATCACCAGGAATGGATGCCTAGTGATGTAGTCATGGGCAGTGTGTTTTCCCAGCAGTTCCTTGCCCACAACATCTGCTAGAAACTTATATTAAGCAGATAAATGTTTCTTTAGCAGTTTGTTGGGTGTTGCTCCAGAATAACCCATCTTATTTAACATTGTATCAAATTATTCACTATCAATCTCCAGTTCTTCTGCACCATTAGCTAATCCAAAAATATCTGTCAGGACGGCGGGGGTAAGAGAGACTGCATTACCCGATATTGTGCCTGTCATGGTGTTCTCATCTGCGGTGGAGGAAGTGTAAACCCATTCTCTGATCTCTGCACCTGCTATCTTTATTCTGGTGGTCATGAGATTCTTCAAATGTTGATTTTCAAGCAGTTTCAGAATGTCCAGGAAGATAGGATGCGAGTGTTGAAACGACTTAAAATCTAGATCAAATCTAGTATCAAACTTCATGGCTCCAAGACTGCCTGCTGGAATCGCCATGAGATTGTCTGCAACAAACAAGAAAGATCAAGTGCAATGGAACTAAAAGCGCAGGACGGAGGTCGAAGAAAAACCTAGATATAAGATTTTTTAGAATATGAATCGACAAACTCCGTTCAGCGAAAATTAAAGAATTCTTTTATCTGAGGTCGACGAAATATTCTGTAGTTAAAAAATTCATCGATCTTAGTCTGAATATTTGAAACTATTTCGTCGAGCTCTGTTCGACGAAACTTTTCTGAAGCAGATTCGTCGATCTCTGTTCAATGAAAGAACTTCACTCACAGAGAGTTCGTCGAACTACGTTCGACGCATATCTCTAGAACCTTTCACAGTTCGCCAATCTCCGTTCGACGATCTTTGAAAAATTCGTCGACTGCAGACAAAAATCAATTTAAGTCTTCTCCATTTATCATACCAAGCTCATTTATAAAGAATAAGTGATTTCTTTCATCCAGGGGTTTGGTGAAAATATCTGCTCTTTGTAAATCAGTGTAGATATAGACAAGATTAATTTTATTTTTGTCTACACACTCTCTAATGAAATGATGCCTAATGTCTATATGCTTGATCCTACTGTGATGGACTGGATTTTGTGCTATGGATATAGCACTTGTGTTATCACATAAGAGAGTTGAATTATTTAAATTGAACCAATAGTCCAGGAGTTAGTTTTGAATCCATAGCATCTGGGAACAGCAACTGCCAGCTGCAATATATTCTGCTTCAGTAGTTGATGTATACACAGATGACTGTTTCTTGCTATACCAAGACACTATTCTCAAACCAAGGAACTGACATATTCTAGAGGCACTCTTTCTGTCTACTCTGCATCCAGCAAAGTCAGCATCTGAGTATCCAGTTAACTCAAATTTGTTGAAATTTGTGAAGTGGAAGTGGTTGACGGGACAGGCCGGGCGGTCTTGGCGGACAGCTTTGGCGGACTAGGCGGACTGAGCAGACTGTTGTGTGCGGCCTGGTGGAAAGTCTAGTGGAAGCCGGCTGTTCTTCTGAGCGGATTGCACGGGTGAAGTCCGCGGACTATGCGGCCTAGTATATGCGGATAAGGCGTTGGTTTTTTGGTTTTTCCAAGGAGCGGCCTGAGCGGATAGAGGCTTGCGGACTGGTTCTTTCCTCAGTGGCCGCATTGCAAGCCTGTGCTGATTGGCGGTTTGGCTCATGTCTGCGGGAAGCTTGCGGACTAGTGTGTCCGCGGTTTGGGCTGTTGCGGACTGGGCTGTTGCGGACTGGGCTTAGAGCTTGGTTGAGGCCTTGTCGAGCTCTGGTGTTACAGCAGGTGTTTTGCTGTGGAGGTCATTGGCGGACTGGTGTGTGGAGTCCGGGAGGTGGCTACTGTGCTGGGCAGGTGTGCGAGTAGCTCGCGGACTGCTGGCGGTCTGTGCTAGGGTATTTGGCGGACGAGAGTTTATGTCCGCCATGCTCGCATTGGCCTTTGATGGCTTTTGGACTTGGTCACACTCTGTGCCAAGACCATGGTGTTCGCCGTATCATCCAAGTCCACTGTTGACCGGGCGGACTTGTTTTCTGCCTTTGGTCATGGACTTGTGGCAGATTGAGGCGTGAGTCTTGCGAACTGCCTCGGGTTTGTGTGGACAACCATTGAAGGGGGTTAATGTCCTGCAGTGGTCGGAAGCTTTGCGGGCTGATGCCTTGTCCGCATAGCTTGGGCGGACTGAAGAGGGTTCGCCAATGTTGCCTTACTCCTGGCGGTTTTCCTTGGTATCTGGTTAAGTCCTTGCGGACTCGGCGGACGGTGTTTTGCTATCGCGCGGGCTAGGGCGGTTTCGCTATCTCTAGGGCGGTGACCACACTCCTCACCTCGCCTATAAATAGGACCCCCATGACACATCTACAGTAACTTGAGTGAACAGTAAGTTGGGTTGGGCAAGGAGTTGTGGTCTCAGTTTGTCTGTCCGTGCGGATTGATTCAGGGATGACGGTTTGCTGTGTGCAGGTCGCGCAGGTAGCTTCAAGGAGCCAGGAGTTTGGCTTTGACTTCGGTCAAGTACTTGGAAGTTGTGCGGTCTCTGCGGATTCAGCAGGAGGTCGCTCTGTGGCTTGTCAACTCTGTTTCAACTTTGCCAGCTTCAATAACCTGTCCGCCGGCTTAAGGGGGGTAGGGGGTGTTCCTCAGGTCAGCTTCAGCAGGAGACGAATAACAGTGTGTCCGCGCGGCCTCGTGGCTTCGGCGGACTCCATGGCTATTCGGCGGATTGCAGCTTAGTTCGGGCGGTCTCGGCGACCTCGGCGGTGTCGGCGACCTCGGTGGTCTCGGCGGACTCCGGTGCTGTCCGCTTTGCTTGGGTTTTGGTGCTTTCTATTTACAGCTGTTATACTAGCGAAATCATGTCTCGCTATGTATGCCTCGTGTTGTAAAGAAGTGTATGAATAAAAGATCTGCTTGTGCTTTCATTGTTTGTTGGGTTTAGCCTTGTTCCTTGGTTTTCCGCTGGTTCAACGTGAGAACTGGGTAGTTTCGAAGATATTAATTTGGCGTTTGGGCTACCTTGCTGACCACGCTAAGAAAATTTTAACATGGTATCAGAGGGAGGTTCAGTTGCGTGAGCGGAAGTCAACCAGTGTTATTACTCAGTGATTGAGTGGTGTTCAACCTGTGCTGTTGCTCGGAGCTTCTGAAAGGTTGCCAACAGGTGTTTCAATGGAAGGGAGTTTTGCAAGGGGTCTTGGAATTGAACTCTTAACGCCGACTAACTTCAAGAAGTGGAAGTCGTGCATGAAGAGTTATCTTCTTGGCGAGGAGCTGTGGGAAGTCGTCGGTGGTGACGATAGGCAGGAAGTCACGGCTGCGTTCGGTACTGCTGAGCAGGTTAGGCTCTGGAGAAGAACAAATGCTAAGGCGGAGTTCATTCTGAAGAGGGCCGTGTCTCCGGAACTGTTTGATCACATCGTTGGATGTGAGTCAGCTGCTGATATTTGGACAACCATTGATTAGTTGTTCAATAGGAAGGATGTGGCGCGGCTTCAGTTCCTGGAGAATGAGTTAGCCAGGGCAACTCAGGGAGACCTTTCCATCTCGAAGTACTTCTTAAAGATGAAGAGCTTGTGTGCTGAGCTGTCGGCACTGGATCCTGATGAGCCTATCTCTGAGGCTAAGATGAAAAGGCACATAATCCGCATCTTGCGGAAGGAGTATGTGTCCTTTGTGATATCTGTTCAAGGATGGTCTACTCAGCCGTCTTTGCTGGAGCTGGAGAATCTGCTTGCATCGTAGGAGAGCTTGGCAAGGCAGATGGCTGGAGTGAACCTGAATCAGGAAGGCAGCGAAGCTCCCTTCTCAGGCAAGAAGATAGGATGGGAAGGGAAGAAGAAGAAGAAGGTGCAGGTCGCTGGTGAGAAGGGGACTTCAACTTCATATCAGCTGGAGAGGAGCAATGCTCCTAAGGACTGAAAGAAGAACTTGAAGTGCTACCAGTGTCATCAGCGAGGGAACTTCAAGCGGGACTGCAAGGTCAAACTGCAGCCTGGGCATGCTGCGAGAAAGGAGGAAGCTTGCTCGAGAAGAGAAGAAGCAGAATGAGGCAGAGCCTTTATGACGGGCACTTGTGTCCGGGCCTTATCTGCTGAGGACTTCAACGGAGAGTGGATCGTGGACTCCGGGTGTGGTCATCACCTCACCGGAGACAAGTCGAAGTTCACCTCCATGCAGGCATATTCAGGTAATGAAGCTATTATCACTGCTGATAATACTGTTTATGCAGTAGATAAAGAGGGGGTCGTGTCTTTGGGTAGTGATCAGGGGCCACTCATGTTAAGGAGTGTGTATCACGTGCCGCGCATGAAGAAAAATCTCATTTCGGTGACCAATGCTGTGGGCGCTGGTTATCACATTCTGTTTGGGCCAACAGACGTGAGGTTCCTTCGCAACGTATCAGCAGTGAAGGCTGATGTTGCTCATGTAGGGAGGAGGGTGACGAACTTGTTTGTTATTGACACCAATTCTTATGTTGATCGTATGAGTGCCAATGATAGCACTGCTATCTGCCATGAGAGGCTGGGGCATGTTGGCATGGACAAGCTGAAGGCGATGGCTAGTAGAAGTTTGGTGAAGGGGTTGCCTAAGTTGTCTTCCTTTGGTGACGGGCATGTTTGCGCGGGCTGTGAATACGGTAAGGCACATCGCCTTCCGTTTGATAAATCACAAACAAGGATCAAGAAACCATTGGAGTGCATTCATGGCGACTTGATGGGACCGACGGTTACTGCCAACCTTGGTGGAAGCAGATACATGCTTGTCTTGGTTGATGACTACTCAAGGTATACTTGGGTGTACTTCTTAAAGGATAAGTTGGAAGCCTTCCGTTTGTTTGTGGAGTTTAAGGAGTTGGTAGAAGGCCGGCTTGGCTTGCGGATTAAGAAGCTTAGAATTGATAACAGGGGTGAATTTGTTTCCTCCGAGTTTTCTAACTTCTGCAGGAAGCACGAGATCCAACAAGAGCTTACTTGTGCTCACACTCCACAACAAAATGGGGTAGCGGAGCAGAAGATCCGTCATCTGATGGAGACCTGCAAATGCTGGCTTCATGCGAAAGATATCCCAAGGTCCTTTTGGGCGGAGGGGATGTCTTGTGCTGCTTATGTCATCAACCGGATGCCACTCAGCCCTATCAACATGAAGACTCCTATTGAGCTGTTGCTGAAGGAGAAGCCGAGTATGGGACACCTTCGAGTGTTCGGTTCAACTTGCTACGTGCATGTCCCGGATGCTTCACGGACTAAGCTGGATGCGAAGGCAAGGAAGCTTGTCTTTGTTGGCTATGATGAGCGGAAGAAGGGATGGAAATGCATGATCCTGTGACGAAGAAGTTCGTGGTGTCAAGAGACGTTGTCTTTGACGAGCTGACGTCATATAGAGGTGGATCGGTTGAGCTAACCGGAAGTAGCAAGGTTGATGTAGCACCGGTGATGGCTGCTGAAGGCTTGGAAGAGGAGCTTGCTGTTTCACCAGCAGCTCCTGTTGCTTCTAACTCTGAGGCTGAGCCTTCTGGCTCAGGAAGCAGGGGGAGCACTGCTCAATGCTTGCCCCAGGTAGGAGTTGAGCCCGAAGAAGCAACGAAAGCAGTGAGCAAGGAGCCGACCCTTCGGAGATTGAAGAGGGTGGTTAAGCCACCGGCTCGGTACTGTGATGGGAATGTAGTGAGCTTTGTCTCCTGCTTCTTTGTAGGTCCTTTGGATGAGTGAGAGCCTGCAAACTTCAACGAGGCCACTGGAGTGAAGGATTGGGAAGGTGCCATGAAAGAAGAGATTGATGCTCTGAAGAAGAATGAAACCTGGGATCTTGTGCCCAAGGTTGATGGCATTACTCCGGTTACTTGAAAGTGGGTGTATAAGTTGAAGAAGAAGGCTGATGGGAGCATTGATAGGTTCAAAGCTCGCCTGGTCGCTAGAGGATTCTCACAGCAGTATGGAGAAGACTATGAGGAGACATTCAGTCCAGTTGCGAAGATGACTTCAGTAAGAGTGTTGATCGCCTTGGCTGCTAGCAAGGGATGGAGGTTGTGGCAACTCGATGTGAAGAATGTCTTTCTTTACGGAGAGATTGACAAGGATATCTTCATGGATCAGCCGCTTGGTTTTGTCTCTGAAAAGCATCCAGACTATATCTGTAAACTCAGGAAGGCTCTCTATGGGTTGAAGCAATCTCCTAGAGCGTGGTATGGGAAGATTGCAGAGTACTTGCAATTCTGTGGATACCTTGCTTCTAACTCGGATTCAAGCTTGTTCGTCAAGAAGAAGGGGGAGCTACAAGTCTTGGTCCTGCTGTATGTGGATGACATGATCATCACAGGGAATTCGGAGGGGGAAGTACAAGGCTCAGGGCTGAGCTTGCTATATGCTTCGAGATGAAAGACTTCGGAGAGTTGCATCACTTTCTCGGTCTTGAAGTGGAGAGGAAGGAGTGTGGGGTTCTCATTTGCCAGAAACGGTATGTTGATCGCATTGTGAAGCGGTTCGGCATGGGCGAAGGGAAGAAGTGCTCTACTCCACTGGAACCTGGGTTGAAGCTTCGACGAGATGAGGGAAGGGTTCTTCATGATCCCTTGGTGTTCAGGGCTCTTGTTGGGAGCTTGATTTACCTGACGATTAAAAGGCCAGACATTGCTTATGTTGTTGGTCGAGTAAGTCAGTATATGGCTGAACCAAGGCAATCTCATCTAGTGGCGGCAAAGGGTATTCTGAAGTATGTCAAGGTGACTTCTGACATGGGACTCCTCTATGGAAGGGACTCGGAGTTTGCGTTGCTTGGGTACACGGATGCTGACTATGGCGGTGATTCGGATGATCGAAGGTCTACTTCAGGTTATGTGTTCACTTGCGGTTCAGCTAGCATCTCGTGGTGTAGCAAGAAGTAGGACTCGGTGTCCGTCTTGACTACAGAGGTAGAGTATAAGGCTTCGGCCTTGGCTGCTAGGGAAGCCATCTGGTTGAGGAGGCTTATAGAGGATGTTCATGAAGAAGTGCAAGGGCCTACTTTACTCCGGGGTGACAATGAGAGTGCTCTCAAGCTGGTTAATAATCTAGTGTGTCACGCAAGGACCAAGCATATAGAGATTGATCACCACTTCATCAGGGAGAAGGTGTTGGAGGGATCTCTGTTGGTCGGGCATATACAGAGTGAAGATAATCTTGCTGACATCTTCACGAAGCCACTGTCGAAGGGGCCCTTTGAGCGCTTGCGCAGCTTGCTGGGCTTGATCACCACTTCCCACTTCAAGGGGGAGTGTTGAAATTTGTGAAGTGGAAGTGGTTGATGGGACAGGCCGGGCGGCCTGGGCGGACAGCTTTGGTGGACTAGGCGGACTGGGCGGACTGTTGTGTGCGGCCTGGTGGAAAGTCAAGTGGAATCCGGCTGTTCTTCTGAGCGGATTGTACGGGTGAAGTCCGCGAACTATGCGGCCTGGTATCTGCGGATAAGGCGTTGGCTGTTTGGTTTTGCCAAGGAGCGGCCTGAGCGGATAGAGGCTTGCGGACTGGTGCTTTCCTCAGTGGCCGCATTGCAAGCCTGTGCTGATTGGAGGTTTGTCTCATGTACGCGGGAAGCTTGCGGACTAGTGTGTCCGCGGTTTGGGCTGTTGCGGACTGGGCTTAGAGCTTGGCTGAGGCCTTGTCGAGCTCTGGTGTTACAGCAGGTGTTTTGCTGTGGAGGTCGTTGGCAGACTGGTGTGTGGAGTCCGGGAGGTGGCTACTGTGCTGGGCAGGTGTGCGAGTAGCTCGCGGACTGCTGGCGGTCTGTGCTAGGGTATTTGGCGGACGGGAGTTTATGTCCGCCATGCTCGCTTGGCCTTTGATGGCTTTTGGACTTGGTCACACTTTGTGCCAAGACCATGGTGTCCGCCATATCCGCCAAGTCCGTTGTTGACCGGGCGGACTTGTTTTCTGCTTTTGGTCGTGGACTTGTGGCGGATTGAGGCATGAGTCTTGCAGACTGCCTCGGGTTTGTGCGGACAGCCATTGAAGGGGGTTGCTGTCCTGTAGTGGTCGGAAGCTTTGCGGGCTGATGCCTTGTCCGCATAGCTTGGGCGGACTGAAGAGGATTCGCCAATGTTGCCTTGCTCCTGGCAGTTTTCCTTGGTATCCGGCTAAGTCCTTGCGGACTCGGCGGACGGTGTTTTGCTATCGCGTGGGCTAGGACGGTGTCGCTATCTCTAGGGCGGTGACCACAGTCCTCACCTTGCCTATAAATAGGACCCCCCTGGCACATCTACAGTAACTTGAGTGAACAGTAAGTTGGGTGGGGCAAGGAGCTAAGGTCTCAGTTTGTCTGTCCGCGCGGATTGATTCAGGGCTGACGGTTTGCTGTGTGCAGGTCGCGCAGGTAGCTTCAAGGAGCCAGGAGTTTGGCTTTGACTTCGGTCAAGTACTTGGAAGTTGTGCGGTCTCTGCGGATTCAGCAGGAGGTCGCTCTGCGGCTTGTCAACTCTGTTTCAACTTTGCCAGCTTCAATAACCTGTCCGCCGGCTTAAGGCGGTTAGGGGGTGTTCCTCAGTTCAGCTTCAGCAGGAGACGAATAATGGTGTGTCCCGCGCGGCCTCGCGGCCTCGCCGCTTCGGCGGATTCCGTGCCTATTCGGTGGATTGCAGCTTAGTTCGGGCGGTCTCGGCGACCTCGGTGACCTCGGCGGTCTCGGCGACCTCGGCGGACTCCGGTGCTGTCCGCCCGGCTTGGGTTTTGGTGCTTTCTGTTTACAGCTGTTATACTAGTGAAATCATGTCTCGCTATGTATGCCTCGTGTTGTAAAGAAGTGTATGAATAAAATATCTGCTTGTGCTTCCATTATTTGTTGGGTTTAGCCTTGTTCCTTGGTTTTTCGCTGGTTCAATGTGAGAACTGGGTAGTTCCGACGATATTAATTTGGCGTTTGGGCTACCTTGCTGACCACGCTGAGAAAATTTTAACAAAATTCTGACTCAGTAGAATACCAGTGTCCCAGACTAGGACAACTCTTTATATGTCTCAAATTCTTTTTTGGAAATCTAGGTGAGATTCTTTAGGGTTCACTTGGAACCTAGCAAAAAGACATGTAGCAAACATTATGTCAGGTCTGCTAGCTGTAAGGTATAGTAGGGACCCAACAATGCCCCTATATAATTTTTGATCAACAAGTTTCCCATGTTCATCAGAATCTATTACAGTATTAGTGGCCATGGGTGTTTTCTTTGTTGAGGCATCAGCCATCCCAAACCTTTTAATAATCTCTTTAGCATATTTATCCTGGGATATGAAGATGTCATGAGGTAGATGCTTCACTTAGAGTGCAAGGAAGTAAGAGAGCTCACCCATGCTACTCATTTCAAACTTTGAATGCATGAGGTCAGCAAACCTCTTGCATAGTTTGGAATCTGTAGTCCCAAATATAATGTCATCTACATAAATTTGTACCAACAATATTTGATCCTTATGGTGCCTAGTGAATAATGTTCTATCTACAATGCCTCTAGTAAATTTATGCTCTATCAGAAAGCTAGCTAAGGTCTCATACCAAGCTCTTGGAGCTTGCTTTAAACCATAAAGAGCTTTATGCAATCTAAATACATATGAAGGATATGTTGGAGAGATAAAACCTGGAGGTTATTCAACATAAACCTCTTCTTTAAGTACTCCATTCAGAAAGGCACTCTTGACATCCATCTGATAAACTTTAAACTTCTACTAGGCAGCATAAGCAAGGAAGATCTTGATTGCTTCTAACCTTGCAACTAGTGCAAAAGTTTGGTCATAGTCTATTCCATCTTCTTGCCTATAACCTTGAGCAACAATCCTAGCCTTGTTTCTCACAATTACACCTTGGGCATCTAGCTTATTTATATATACCCATTTAGTTCCAATGACTGGGTAGTCTTTGGGTCTTGGAACTAAATCACAAACTCTGCATCTCTCAAATTGATTGAGTTCCTCTTGCATTGCAATGATCTAGTGGGGATCTTGCTCAGCATATTTTATGGATTGAGGCTCAACTTGAGAGAGGAAACAAGCATGCATCACATCTTGGTTGAGTTGATACCTTGTCTGTACACCTACTGACATGTCTCCAATCACTTGAGATCTAAGGTGATCTCTTAGTGTGACAAGATCAGTGGGTGGAGTTGGTTCAGCAACTGCATTTGGGGTTAATTCCTCTTGTAGAATAGTGTCTGCTGTTGGAATAGGTTCAGCCACTTCCAGAAATTCATCTTCACTGTCATCATCAGCTTGTGAAGGAGGAGGTGATGTAATCTCTTGTGGAAGGTTTAACTCACCCAATTTCTCACACAAGTGAGGTACCTTCAAAATATCTAAGGTAGAAGAGTCCTTCTCCTTGTAGTACATGTTAGCTTCATCAAAAGAAATATGTACAGATTCTTCTATTTTTAAGGATGATTTATTAAATACCCTATAAGCTTTGCTAACTTGGGAATATCCCAGAAACATTCCCTTTGTAGCTTTAGCTTCAAATTTTCTAATGTGTTTCTTGTTATTGTTATGAATGAAACAGCTGCACCCAAAAATTCTAAAAGTAATAAATTTTAGGTTGCTTCCCTTTTAGTAATTCATAGGGGATCTTGCCCTTTAGTTTGTGTATCAAACTTCTATTCAGCACATAGTTTGCTGTGCTCACAGCCTCTGCCCAAAAGGATAGGGGCATGTGTGCATCTACAAGTAATGTTCCTGCATATTCAATGAGTGTTCACTTTTTCCTTTCTGTTACCCCTTTTTGTTGAGGAGTTCTAGGAGCAGAGAAATAATGCATGATACCTTCCTCCTCACAGAATCTTTGTATGGGAAGAGATTCAAACTCAGTACCATGATCACTTCTGATCAATGCAATTGGAGAAGAATACTCAATCCTTATGCCCTTAAGAAAGTCTGTAAGGACTTTAAAGTTATCTGACTTATTTCTCAAGAAGCAAACCCAAGAGAATCTGGAGAAGTCATCTACAATAACCAAGGTGTAAGACTTCCCTCCTAAGCTTTGTACAGCAATGAGTCCAAAAAGATCCATATATAGCAAGGACAAAATCCTAGATGAATTACTCTTATTAATTGACTTAAAGCTGTTTTTAGATTGCTTGTCTTCTTGACAAGCCTTGCATAGACTTTCCTTCTTGTAGGGGCCAGAAGGAAATCCTCTGACAAGGTTATCCCTAGATAGCTTAGAGATATTTTTAAGGTTCACATGACCTAGTCTTTTATGCCAAAGGATATTATTGTTACTAATTTGGTGGAATAAACATATTTCTGAGTTAGTAGAAATAAAATTTACTAAGTATATATTCCCTTATCTAAACCCTGTTAAAACAGTTTGATTATTTGAGGAAATAATGCATTTAGAATTGGTAAAGCAAACCTGATAACCTGCATCACATAATTGACTTATGGATATTAGGTTATGTTTGAGATCATTGACATATGCCACTTTTCTGAAGGTGACAGCTCCACTGTTGAAGTCTCCATAGCCCTCAGTTTGTCCAAAGATGGAGTCTCCAAAGATCACTTTTGGACCCAGCTTTACCTTGAAGTTGATTAGACTTTCCTTACATCCAGTCATGTGCTTGGAGCACCCACTGTCCAGATACCATTTTTGATTAACAGCTGGACATATTTTTACCTGCAAATAAAATAATTAGTTGTTCTTGACCCAGGTTACCTTGGGTCCTTGTTTCTTTACATAAGAAAAGTTGGAGATGTAAGAGCACTCAGGTTGGCTTTTATATCCTACGGGGTGATATCTTCCGGGAGGAATTAACCATTTGGTGAATGGGTTTATATTCTCCCTAGGTTGGTTATAAGCTTTAGAAGAATTTAAGTTTCTGTTAAGTTGATTTACGTTCGATGAATTTTGGTACGTTCGTCGACCTAGGTTCGAAGAATTGGGATGAGTTCGTCGAACTCCATTCAGAGAATGATAAAGTCATTTTCTGAACCCCAAAGTCGTCGATCTCTGGTCGACGAACCATACTAGTTTTGCCGATCGTAGTTCAACAAATTATTATAATTTAGATCTGCATTCTGAGTTCGTCGACTTGAGTTCGACGAACTGTATATATTTCATTGATCGGAGTTCGACGAAAACTGCTGAACATTGTTCTGGTTATAATTTTTCTTATTCTTTTCTTATTTTTGTGTGTAATTTCAGTTTGATTAGGATTGTTATTATCTACTTTTTCTTTACCCTTCTCAGAAATAAATTTTATTAGTGTGGATAATATGTTCTTCTTAAGTATGGGTGGTTAACTTGATGATGCACCCAAGCCCAGTTTGTCATTCAATCTGGCATTAACTGTGCTTGTAATGTCCATCAGCTTAAGGCTTCTCCCATTGAGAGATTCCTCAAGTTGCTTAGCCTCACATAGCTGTGTTTTTAAAGAAATAATTTGTTCATTAGCTAGTGTTAGTTCATCTTTTAACTTAGTGTTTTCAGATATCAGATTTTCTTGATTTGATAGTCTTTCCCTAAGTATTTTAATTTCCTTTTCAGAGTTGATTAGGTCAATTCACATAGTTTTAAATTTAATTTTGAAACTATCAGAATTATAATCAAAAGATGAAAGTACCTGATCAGCTTCTGATTCTGAAGCTCCTTTATTATCAGATTCTTCATCATCTGATTGGCTGCTGGAGGCACTGATGGCCGTGAGGCAGACTTCCTTAGCCCTTGCCTCTTCTTCCTCTTCACTGGAACTGGAAGATGTGTATTCATCTTCTGTCTCACTCCAGGTTTCAGAAACAAAGCCCTTCTCCTTCTTTTTGTATTTGCTGGAGGAAGGCCTGCTACTTTGTTGTCTTTTAGAGTCCTTCTCTCTTCTTCTTTCTTTCTTCTGATTCTCTGGACACTCTGAGATAAAGCGTCCAGGTTTCCTGCAGCCAAAACATACTACTTCTTTAGTAGGAATTTTATCATACCTTGGCTTATCATCCTGCCTAGGTGATTTTCTTCTGAAGTCCTTTCTTGCTATTTTGTAAAATCTCTTGGCAAGGAGACTCATCAATTCTTCATTTACTATTGAAGTTTCAGTCTCTTCAGCACCCTTGAATGCTAAGTTGTACTCATTTCTTGCTGGTGGAGGAGTCCTTTGTTCTGCAGCTTCTCTGGACTTTATTAGCTACTCATAAGACTTGAACTTTCCCAATAGAGATTCTGTGGAAATCTTATTTAAGCTCCTGGCCTCCTTGATTGGCCAGATCCTTGAATCCCATGAGCTTGGGAAGCACATGAGGATTTTATCATTTACTTCAGTAAGGGTGATGTCCTTATATAAAGTCTTCAGCTCATTGATTATTGAGCTCGGTCTGTTGTACAAGTCAGCAATAGATTCTGACTCAACCTTTTTGAAGTTCTTATACTGGGATATGAGATTTGATCTTCTGTATTTCCTCTCAACAGTAGAGCTAGCCACCATTTGATTGAGAGAGTCCCAAATAGCCTTGGTTGATGTGCATTCAGCCACCTTCTGGAAGATATCATCAGACATAGTCTGAGCCAGAATATTCATGGCCTTTGCATCAGTAATCTTGGACTTATTTTGTGCATCTGTCCAGCGGATGGGCTGAGATAGGATTTTGTCTCAGTGGAAGATTAACTATCCCAGTGGTTCTGCTGAGACTAGTCTGCTTTCTCAGCAGGTTGAGACATGCAGTTGTCTCAGTGGTAGATTGTTATATCCCAGCGGTTTCGTTGAGACCAGACAGATTTCTCAACGGATTTTCACAGAAGAGCTGAGACAATTATAACAACTTCCAGGAATGTTCTAACCATGTTTAGAATAACTTAAACATGTAAATAATTGAAGTGGAAGGTTTATCAAATACACTATGCACTTAATATTGATGGTGATGCCTCTTCAAATCTAAGGAACATTGATGGACAATATTCCCAACACAAGCTGGCAGGGCTGGAAGTCACTCGGTGACAGGTTGAAAATAAAGATTTTGAAATAATAACTAAAGAAGATCTCGCTGACCAGGATCTCACTAGCTGACAGAGCTGGAAGTCACTTGGTGGCAGGTTGTAGGTGAAAAGTTTGATGGAAAAGTAGCCCCAAGCAGGTCCTGCCTTTAGGGTCACTTTTGGCCAGGTAGGCTGATTTCTTGGGTTGAAATATGATAAATAAGTGTTCTTGGTTATCCAAGGCTCTATTGAAGGTCTCCTCCACCTCTAGTTGATCTAGACTCCTGGGGGTGTTGAGTTCCCTCCGCATCTAGTGGAGTCGTGCTCCTGGAAGGTGTTGAGTTTCCTCTGCCTCCAGTTGAGCCAGGCTCCTAGGAGATGTTAAGTTTCCTCCAACTCTAGTTGAGTTGGGCTCCTGGGAGGTGTTGAGTTCCCTCTACCTCTAGTTGAGCTAGTCTCCTAGGAGGTATTGAGTTTCCTCTACCTCCAGTTGAGCCAGGCCCCTGGGAGGTATTGAGTTTCCAAACTCCTAGGGGAAAGTCCAGGATCCCTGGATATCTCTTTAGATTTTCTAATTGCCTCTCCAAATAGTAGAGTTTTGTTGTTGACAGACCAATTTATGCTGCATATAGTGTAAACAAAAGGCGGGATTCTGCAATTTATAGGCCAAGTTTAGAAAACTTTAAATAGACACCAAGGGCACATTTGGAGGAGATCTTATTCTTTGGATTGCTCCTCCTCTGGTTAGCTTTGGTTGGATTTTAGTTCCATCCAAGTTGCCCAGCTTAACATTGGCTAGCCAGGGAAATCTCTCTTCGATCTTTTGGATGTTGCAGGACCTCCTCACTACATCTTAGGGTCTGTTTCTTAGTTCTACGTAACTGGTTAGGTACTCTTGCTTGAAAGAAGTAGGTGTAAGCGACCCCCTTTGGTCTTAACTTCTCATGGAACCAGTTTTTGGTTTCAACAACTATCATCTTTTTTTATTTACAAACAACAATGGCACGTTCCACGAAGAATATCTTTGTTGAATATTCCCTTACTCTAACAATTATTGTAATTGAATCTTTAACTCGAACAACTCATTTTGCGCCATCTTGTGTGTAGCACATGATACCGGCCTCACACTGGGTTCCAAATTTGTCGTGAAATTGATTTCCCTTTGAGACTGTGCTCTAAGAAGTTCGTTGAGAAACAAATCCTCAAACTCTACCACTATTGATATATTTGGTGAGTCGGTCTCCAAAAAAGACATAAATGCTTCATCTCCATGATTTACTTCTCACATCGTGTGTAGTGCGGTATTTAAAGAGCAAGAAACTTTAGTAATACCTTTAAATTGGAATTCATTTCACCTTCCCTTCTCATGGTCACTATTTTCATATTTTAGTCGATGTTGGCCCTCTACTCCTTGAGCTAATCCATTCCCAAGAAAAAATCAAACTCTATTGATGATAAGATTGCCGCTTCCAAATCAAAGTGGAGATCGCAATACTCAAAGCAATGCGACCCTTTCTCTTAGAACTCATGAAGGATCCCTTTAGAATTACACACTGAACCTGTCTCAAAAACTTCCTCTAAAGAGCTCGACTTATCGCAGATGGTATGTAATGCTTTATAAAAGTGTATGCATGCTTTCTCATGGTAATTTGAGTAGGGATACATTCATAGAACTATCTATCGCGCTCTTCCATCCACCACACATTGCATCGTCATCTAGCATGAAGGTTGCAAAAGTTATCTTTCTATCTTTAAAGGTCACGAATGCCTCTAGCAACTCCTTAATCGTCGCTAGCCATTCCCATGCATCGGTCGGTGTGCCAAATTCCTTAAATATTGGAGGATGGAAACTTGGAAAGTATTTCTTCTTGTGTTATCTCTTCCCACTCGCAACCTCTGCTAATTGCTATACATGCCTTGGCATTCCATATGGTGTAATGCATGTCAAACTAGGTAGCACGCTTGTGGAGTTTCCACCACCCTGTTTGTTATTTATGACATAAGTATACATGATATATTTTTCATGTTTAGGAGGCCAGGGGTATTATCACTACTAGCCATAGGGTACTCAAGCACTCTGGAAGTCCCAGTATTATAAATAGCACCCTAGATTATATAACATATCATGTCAGATTATATCATATTGAAACTAAAGAATGAAATACTAGAATACTTCTCAAGAGGGTGGGTGAATAGAGAAGGTGACCACTAATGTGATATTTTAAAATTACGTCTCCAATTCTTCACTTTGTTAGTTTTGTTTGTGAGATGGAGTAAACAATTGTAACCGTATCATAAATAGTAAATAAATAAGAGTGAAAAAATAAAGTGAGCAAATTAGCAAGATGACGCAAGAATTTATAGAGGTTCCGTAATAACGTGGGTACATCCTCTGTTCCACAACACATGGGAATCCACTATCTCAATACCGAGACAATGAGATTTTTTTCACATGTAGGCTCAACCCAATGTCAGCCTTCTTCACATGGATGTGATGGACCCAAGTGAACCTTTTACATTGGATATTTGAACCACAGCAAATCTTTTGAAGATAGAGTTTGGACACCCTTTACATCAGTTCAGTTGAGCGAATGACTGTTAAAACTTTTTGCAGGAGTATCATAAGAGAATAGACTATCTACATCTCAGAAGCATGAGATTTAGAATTAATGGAAGAACAAGAAAGGGAGTTGGCTCTGAGATCTTTTCTTTTTATTCACTTTGCAAGTTCTAAGGAACGAGAATCTCTTTCAAAGTTTATGCTTCACTCATCGATCAAGAATGCCTTTTTATCTTCTTCACCATTCTTTTATGTTTAGGTACCAATGGAACATTGTTTTCATGGGTGGCGATGTGACTATCACCTTATATTCTAAGACTATAATGAATCCTTTTGAAAAAGTCAGAATACTTTGACTTTGATCAATGATTGCTGAATGAGGAGATTACTGATCATTGAGGAAGCCTATTTTGAGAGGTGGATAGGCAAACATGGAATTTTGGTATGTCTTCAATTTGAACTTGGATCATCAGTCGATGATTTCTGAGAAACTATTGGAGGTCATGGATCAATAAGCGTAGAACATTGAGCTATTTTTGCATTCACCAATGGTTAAGCTACTTCAACTTGGATCAACAAGAGTAGACATAGGAGCCTTCTAAAGAAGTATTCTTCTTATCTTTGTCGATATTCAGTGATTCAATAAATTGATGTTATCATAAGTCCTCACATAAAATTTTGAGAACCTCTAGGACTTACACAATCATCTTTTCTATATAACTACTTATCCTTATGTCATTAATCATACAAGAATTTTCCTATCACCTATAAACATACATTAATCACATGGGCACGTATTCTCCCAACAATCAATCCTATGCAGACAACTCTTCTTAATAGTCTAGATAAACTAAATTGCTCTATAACAGTCAAGAACCCCTATACCTAGCCCTAATACCACTTTATAGTGCATCTGTCATAATGGCTATATAATATGGGTTCGACTGAGTCCCACAACATATAACCATCACAAATTTTAGTATTATAAATTGAAATAAGAAGAGTAATACTACAATAACCAACAAATTTTCCAAAACAACATAAGCTAAAATGGTAATACCCATAGAGTGACAACATCTATAAGTAAATAAAAGAGTAATCGGCCTTATGGAGTTATAATCATAGCATCCATGATACAAAAAACATCAAAATGTAATGAAACAACTATACTACCTCAGCTCACAGGGCGGAAAAATTTGTAAAGTAAAAAAACAATGGTAAGAGAGGAGGAGAAAGGGAACACTTCATTATTCTTGACTTTTATAGCCGGTTAGTGCACTTCAGCATTAGATCTGTTCCATATAACCAAATATATACATGCGGTGCACGAGAGTCAATTATGAGCTGACCAAACTATGTAACAACACCATTCCTCTCGTCAGTCCTAGTGAACTAAGGTAACTATATTACCTTACAAATTAGCTCTTCATATCACATGAAAATAAACATATAGTCATGCATAACAACATCTCATCTACATGTCTCAAACATCAATCTTGTCTCTATGTTGAGCATCAAATAATTGGGCATATCATGTTATATATATGCAAACTGGGTATTACCCACGATACCCTATCATGCATATGAGTTTACCAAGTCATCAAACACAATCACACTGCACACAATTCATTTACTCATGCGGCTTCACAATTCATAGCAAGCAATGAGTATGCCAAAAAATATCTTCTATAAATTTCCTTGACCACTACTCTTATAACACAAAGTGCTCAAGCATACGCATAGGATTCATAAGTAATGTATATCGAAGGATGTTAATGTAAATAAGCATGCTGCTCGAAGGCAATTATTGTAAATGAGTGCGCTTCCTAGAGGAAGTTGGTGTAGACGGTCTGCTGCCTGGAGGCAGTTGGTGTAAATGAGCATGATGCCCAGAAACAGTTACTATATATGAGGGTGTACCTGATGGCAGTTATAGTAAATGTGTGTGATGCCCGAAGGTAGTTACTATAAAGAGCACACTGCTCAGAGGCAGTTACTGTAAATGAGCTCACTTCCCGAAGGGAGTTGCAATAAATGAGCACACTACCAGGAGGTAGTTGCTATAAATGATCACACCATTGAAAGACAGTTGCTGTAAATGAGCATGTTACCCAGAGGCAGTTGCTGCAAATGAGCGTGTTACTCTGCGAGAGTTACTGTAAATGAGCACACTGATCAAAGGTAGTTGCTATAAATGAGTGTGTTGTCTTGGGAAGTTATTATAAATAAGCATATTGCCCTAAGGCAGTTGCTGTAAATAAGCACATTGCTAGAAGGCAGTTGTTGTAATTCCAAGAGATTTATTTTCAGAAAATCGTAATGAAGTTCAGAAAATGATTATGGTAATATTGAAGATATCGTGCAAGTTTGAACTCGCAACTCATTGTCTTAAAGCAGGAAAAAGATAAATCGTTGATAGATAAGGCACATACTCTACCTACCGGGGAAGAATCCTTGTATCAAGGGTGATCATTCTCAGAGAAGCCCCAAGCATGCCCAAGATTGTTAGTCCGGGCACTTATGTCACCAAAAAATCTCCAAAGAGCAATTGACAAGTGAGGTGCTCGATTTCTTCCCTCCATCACGCACAATCTTCAATTTTAAGTCCACTCCTACTGTAGATCATAATATTGTGACTAGTTGCCAATGTTTGGAGGAAGCAGACCGGGCCTTCTGATTAAATCGTCATTGTGGATGGCGAGGAGTACACTCATCTGAGAGGTGTTGAGGGGAGTGTAGTCTTGATATTGATATTGGCCTTGGTCTCGGCGGGGGTTGTCGTGGCACGCATCATTATTTTTGGGACCAGAAGCGATGGTGAATCCTTTCCCTGATGCCTTTTTAAGCTCCTCTTAAACTGCTAGTAATGCATTTATATTGTCTCATTTGCTGCAATATGGGCTTTATTTCAGTGAATGAGATCAGGATAGCTATGCACAGTATCCCGCATCAGTGTGGAGTAAAAACCATTGGGGCGGAGTCCTCCAAGAAAACTCCACGTAGAAGCTCGGGGTCTACCCCTGGAATTTGTTGCTCCTTGATTTTGAAGTGGAAAAATAAATCCATGAGGGTCTCTCCCTCGATCTGAGATATTCCCAAAAGTCTATAGGGGTCCCAAACAATTCTATTATTGGAGATAAATCAATCTATGAATCGTTAAGCTAGGTCTGCAAAGTTGTTGATGGCTTATTTTCATAGAGAGTGGAACTAAGTTTGTGCTTTCCCTTTTAGTGTTGTTGAAAACACAAGGCATAATAGTTGGTCAATGACATTGTAAATCCTCTTGATAGTGGGGAAATGGTTGATGCACTCCAGTCAATTGTCCATTCCATCAAATGTCTCCTTGTTTGGGAGCTTGAAGCCATCCAGGATCAGGTATGCCATAACCTCTAGTGCCAACTATGAGTAGTGCCAACTACGAGCATTGATAAAAAGGGCAGCAGTCCAAAGCGGTCTATCATTCAACTTGTATATATTCTTCAGTGACCATATCACAATTTTTTTCACTAGTGAGCCTTCCAATAACATGTCTGAAGCTTGCTGCTTCCGAGCGGCGGTGGTGATGACAAGCTTCTTGTTCATTAGCCAAATGAACTTGGCGCGTTGATTTGGCCGCATTTGAGAACTCAACTTCAGGAATGTGGTGCTTGCGAGTGAAGTGCTTGGCTGAAGCTTGGTCTAGAGCTTTCAGAGTCAGGCTTCCTTGCATGGGGGAAGAATTAGGAGCTCGTTGCGCTCCTCTGTTCCTTAGGAGTGTGATGTCATATACGTAGTAATTCAACAATAACTGCGCACAACACTTCGATAGACTTTCCATCAATTTCTTCTAAATGAGTAAGCCTTTCTTCAGGAATGATGTAGAATAAAAGGAAATCCTTTTATTAACCTTCTGAATAAAGTTACAAAACTGTTCGAGAAATAGTTGAACACGACATACAAAAAGTCAAGAAATATAACAACACTCAATGCTCATAAGCACGCAACCCTCACAAGGGGAGACTCACTATAATAACAAACTCCCAACAATTGATGATAAGAATGAGGAGAGGTATTCCCCTTATATAGGCCTCCCCTTTTCCTAAATAACCAAAGAAGAATCTAGTTTTATCCATGTAAGGCGAATCTTAGATCATTTCATACAGTTCTACACTATTCCATATCTCTCAAGCATGATCTTTCTCCAGCATTCTAGAATATTTTGAACCTATGTAGAATTATCTTGAACAATGGTCACAGATCAAGTGAGTTAACCATGACATCGTGACATTCTACCCCACTAAATGCATGCATCATCCTCAACGCATCCTTGTTTCATATTCTTTGTGCACACCTTGTCGCGGAGAGGGTCTTCACTCTTTTCTTATGTACTCTCCTTATCGGTACCAAGAATGTAGTTGGACCATCAATGAGTTTTATCTCAGATGTTTGGAAAATGAAAAGACCTTTAAACTGGTCAAGAAAATTCATCCCAATGACATTGTCACAATTTTCAAGGGAATAACTATGATGGGAACCTTACCCTTCCATCCTCCAAGATGAAAACTCACATCTGAATCAAAACTAATTGTTCACACTTCCTGGGAATTAGCAAATTTAAGCCGTTTTGGTTCAAATTTGATTGGTAGTCCAATGCTTTTTGCAACATTCATGGACATGAAGAAGTACGTTGCACCAGTGTCAACTAAGGCTCTTATCTTTATGTGCTTGATCTCTATATCCACCATCATTTGTCCACCACTTACCATCTTTCTCCTTGTATGAGTTAGGTTTGCACTTCCCGACTTGTAGTTGTCCCTTGTCCTTGTGTGATCAACAACATTATTTATACTCTCCAACGTCTGGAAAGCGTTCACTTTGTGTGGTCATTTGCAGAAGAAACACTGCAAAAGTTAACTTCTTGTGTAGGATCCTCAAGTAGACATGACATTAAGGAGTTACATAATACTTAGCCTTACCATTTATTGTGGCTCCTCCTCGTCCCTACTTCTCGAGTCTTCCTTCTTGTTGCATATAAAGTAAGAGGGTGGCATTCACCTCTTCTCAAATCTTCTTTGGTAGAGTGTATAGTTCTTGGGATCAACTTCAGCATCCTCAACATTATCGACATGTCCTTTCTATTCCTTTTGATGGAACTCGCTGAATGATTTGGCAGCCACGATTTCTTCATCGATGGTATGAGAGCCACTCCTCTATGCCTCATGTTTTTCCCATAGTTATCGCCCATCTACAAAATAGAATTGTTAACCATCCTCCTACATGTCAGGAATTTGCACCAAAAGTGTTGTAAACTTGCTCACATAATCTACTATTGTTAACCCTAGATTTTTTCGTGCAAGATATACAACATTCTCCTGGTAGAATTGGCATTTAAGATCCCTCTTGAACTCATCTCTTTTTCCAACCGACACCATTCTTTCACGACATCTGTATGTCTCCATTACCACCATAGTGCGGAGTTATCATCATGAAATTGGGAAGCAATAAGTATTTTGATTGCATCATCATATAGATGACAACCTTCGAAATAGTTCTCCATCTTCCACAAGTTCTCAATTTCCTTACCATCCTGCTAGCCCAAGAATGAATCTGGTTTAGGAATGTCCATTATAGGAATGACAGTAGTGGTGCTGACGCTCCCATTGGTGATAGCCTTCTTGCATGACAAGTTCTTCCTACAACTTATCGATGCATGTATGTAATGTGGTATTCTCATCAAATGCATATTTGAGTCTCTTCTCTAGACTCATCTAAATGGCTTCCCACTATTTACATACCATGCAGTTATTGATTTCAATTACCTCTATACATTTCTCATAGTCCTCCATAGCTAGCACCAAGTGGCTCACTTCTCTAACCCAACTTTGGTCCCTATTCTTCTTGCTTGTATGTTGGGTAGTATGCCTACCTCGTTAATCAATATGGGGGTCTTCTCCTTCCATATTTGGCTTTCTTGCAACATGATATGTATAATCTATCTCTAACCCTAACTATCACAGACTTAGTACTTCAACACAAAGTGTGTGCAACACTTGGCCAGACTTCCTACCAACTTTTGCTAACCAAGCAAGCCTTTCTTTAAGGATGGAGCGGAATAAAAAGAAATCCTTTGATTAACATTCCAAAGAAAGTTACAAGATAGTTTGAGAGACAATTGAACAAGACATACAAAAGATCAAGACATACAACAACACTCAACACTCAATGCTCGCAAGAACTCAACCCTTAGAAGAGGAGTCTCGCTATCACAATAAGCACCCAACAATCAATGATAAGAATGAGGAGAGGTCTTCCCATTATATGGGCCTCCTCCCCATTTACCTCCAAAACCAAAGAAAAATAAAGATTTCTCCACATAAGGAGGATCATAAATCATTCCATACTCTTCTAGACTATTCCACATCTCTTATGCATTATCTTTCTCTAGCATTTTAGAATATCCTCAACATATGTAGAATTATTTTGGATAATGGTCACGAGGCAAATATGTTAATCTTGAAACTATGACAGCGAGCATCTCAATTTGATGCTTTTCAATCTGGAACATGCGTCCGCAATGGGTGCGTTCATGACCTTTTTTGCGAGATTCGCGTTGAAGAGCGAATCAGAGGGAGCTAGATCCACATGCCCCTAGGGTATGATCCTTCTATAGTGTAGGTAGCTCTTCTTGCCATTAGTTGATAGTCACGAGTACGGTCATTAGACAAGTACTATCTTTTGGGTATCTTTGTAGAGTATGGGAACATCATTCCACAGAGGTGCCAAACTATTATGGGATGCCCGACGCTCCACAGACCGATCGAGATGGACCATCTTAGTTTGAGGTCTAGTCAGATTCCACACACAGTCAAAGTAGATACTAACACTTAACAAAGAGACATTTAGGATGAAAAACCCAGAAAGTGTGAAAAACTACATGGTCTGGTCTGTACCACTCAAATTACACTATATATTGGAGTGTTACAAGTAAAAGAATGCGAGAGGGTGATAGGCAAATTCTCATCCTAGGTGGAGAATAGATAGAAAGGGAAAATATACAAGTCCCCTAGGAGGAATCTTCAAAGGGGAAGGATCTTCAAGTGAGACTTCTAGCACTGAAGGAGATCTCCGAAGGATCTTTGAAGGAGCTCTTTTATGTTTTTGTGTGCTCGGAGGCGATAAGAGATTTAGAATGCTCAAAAGCGTATTAAGCTTTAGCATGCCCGAAAGCGTCTGAAGCTTTGGCATTCTTGAAAGTGATAGGAGCTTTGGCGTGCTTGGAGAGATTTGGAATGTTCGTAAGCGATGAGAGATTTAGCATGCTCGGGAGTGAAGGGTGCATTAGCGTTGTATAATCCCCCACTAAGTAATGGAGAATGACTGAAAGGAGATTTTATTCCTAGTACTGCCCCCTTATAGTGACACTTACTCACAAGTTAATCTCCCCCACAAGATGTAGCTCCTGCCGATAGGTTTGATCATAACACAATGATAATGAGAAATGAAGTAAAAGAAAACCAAGTTCACAAATTATAGTAGAAATATATATATATATATATATATATATATATATATATATATACTAGCATCTTCGAACAGGCTTCGCCCGTTCTCGATGCGGCGCTGCGGGCTTTGCCAGCAACCAAGCGGGCTTCGCCCGCTTGACAATGACATTGGTCGTGGGTGGTGATATTAGTCGTTGTAGCAGCATTTGTCGTGGGTGACGACATTGGTTGTGGGCGGCGATATTGTCCGTGGGCGGCGGCATTGTTCGTGGGCATCGACATTATTTGTGGGCGGTGACATTATTCGTGGGCAGCAACAATGTTCGGGGCGGCGATATTGTTCGGGGGCGGCAAAAATGTTTTGGGCAGTGACATTGTTCGGTGGCGGCGACATTTTTCAGGAGTGTCCAACACGGGGCTCCGCCCCTACGGCCAAGCGCGATAGTACCCGTCCGGCAACGACGAACTTTGTTTTTTATCCTCCCTGGACCGTTTGGTTCCAAAATGGAATGCATGTTGTTTTATTAATAATCTAAAATAGCACTCATGAAGGGAGCAAATCCCTAAATAACTTATTATGAAACCAAACAGTTCCTAAATAATTTGGTAAGATTTAATACAGGAAGTGACTACAATCCTATCCAAGGAAAAAGATAGCTTTGTTTTTTATCCTCTTTAGACCATTTGGTTCCAAAATGGAATGCATCTTGTTTTATTAATAATCTAAAATAGAACGCATCAAGTGAGCAAATCCCTAAATAACTTATTATGAGACCAAACGGTCCAGATAAACCATCCAAATTATAGCTTTGTAGCTTTGCTATCAAGGGAAAGAATGACAAACACCTTAAGAGCACATACATGAAATCCGTGGCTTTTTCGTAAGTCCATCCGTAGTCTTTGATTAAAGGATAATCGTAGTGGTGTTTGATTAAAGGATAATCACACGGATAATGTAGAAAAATGAATTTAATCGAGTGATTGCCAAATGCTGCAATATTTCTCCACTCGTTTCTCTTTCCAATGTTCATCCACTCTTTTCTCCATTTATGTTCCATTCTCATATCACATGTTTTTCGCACCAACAAAAATTTTTTGAATTGTAATTTATCCATTAACGAAAAACAGAAATGGAATTAAACTATAGACAGCCTAAAACTGAAATCAAAACTGAACAAAATCTTAACTCAAAATTGAACCAAAACTGAAGTCAAAACTGTATTTATTAAATCTGAATTTAAAAAATGAATTCTAAAACTAAAATTAAAAATGGAATTGAAAACATAAATCATATATGAAATTAAGTGAAAGTTAAATAGAAATATAAATTGCATTCAACCCAATTTTAGAAATGGGTGTTTGAACTATACTCAGTACATTTTCATTCACATAGTTAGAAACAGAATTTTAAAAATCCAAGTAGAAATTGTGTGGAAGAAATAATTTGGTCATGCAATATTTTACCTGATGAGTAATATGCAGCAATCTCTGGTCTTCAATTTATCATTTTGAACATCATGTATGTAGTTGGCTGGGTTACAAAAAATTTCATGAAGATTGGAGATGTTTGGCCTAATGCTCTGCAAATTGGAGATATTAAGTAAGGAACACTTTAAAGTGAAAAACAATCTGAGCAATCTCATAGTTCAAGTGAGTTTGAAGGCTCTCAAATATATTATAGAAAGTACGTTCAATTGAAATGAATTTTTGGTTCACCAAAAAATGATCCCAGCAATAAAATGTGTTTGTACTCAAAAATAAAAATCTGAAATTGAAAATCCAAAGGTTTGATCAAAATGAAATATGTGACCTCTCCGCATCATGGCTCGAAGAAATCTCAAGCGGGAGTAGATGTTGATTTGGGGGACATCCGTGATGCGGAGAAGTGACACCCAACTTCTTATTCAGGATGAAGGCATTGACCACTTCACTTGCACCTCAAGAAGGAGTAGATGTTGGTTTGGGGGAGATCTCTGTTGAATGAGAGGTGGCCTCACTGCTTTGAGGATCGTCGATCTGGATGAGGGTTGCCGATGGAGAATTGTCGGGATGAAGGCATGGTGAGCTGCGGTGGCTTCTGGCGACGGCGACGGCTTCTGGCGGTGGCAGTGGCTTCTGGCGACGGCGACGGCTTCTGGCGACGGCGGTGGCTTCTGGCGATGGCGACGACAACAACTTTTAGCGGGGGACTGACAAAAAGTTTAGCCCGAGAGGATGTTGGCCTGGATTCGGGAGATCCGGATGGTGCGAAGCGGAAGATCGGGCAAAGTCGTGACCTAGAGGAGAAGACGTGCGGGAAGGACGACGTCTTTCTAAACCCTAAATTTCTTTCTATCGGGGTTGAGAGATGGAAAGCAGAATATATTGGAGACCATCGGATCCAACAGTTCAAAATCGATACATTGGAAATCCAATGGCTGAAAATAAAATTGGGGTGTGATTTCCAAATAAGTATATTGATTTATATAATAAAGATATATATACTATCTTAAAAAGATATATGGTGGTATGCCAGTAGCGTGAGTTCGAAAATAGGGGGAAAATAGGTGGCCGTCGGATTTGACTGCTTTAATCCTCAATCGTTAGATCTTGGGCTGTAAATATCCACTTTGGTTTGCGTATAAAAAAAACCAAAAAAACCTCAATATTCTCTTTCCTAAAACCCGATCCCCCCTTCCACCCCCCCCCCCCCCCCAAAAAAAAAAAATTTTGTGCCGCACAAAATCTTCCGCCTGGCCGACGGCGGAGCCGCCGGCGGCCTGCCCGGCACCCACCGGCGGACTCGCCGAAGGCCGGCGAGGCCGTCGGTGGGTGCCGGGCAGGCCGCCGGCCGACAGGAAGAAAATGGCTGCAGTTTCGCTGCAGCCATTTTCTTCCTGTCGGGAGGCGGCGGAGCCGCCGGCAGCCTGCGCGGCACCCACCGGCGGACTCGCCGGCAGCCTGCGCGGCACCCACCGGCAGACTCGCCGGCAGCCATTTTCTTCCTCCCGGCCGGCGGCGGAGCCGCCGGCGGCCTGCCCGACCCCGATCGGCAGACTCGCTGGAGGCTGGCGACGCCGTTGGTGGGTGCGGCGCAGGCCGCCGGCGGCTCCGCCGCCGGCCGACAGGAAGAAACTGCATGCGGCACGGGCGGATGCAGTTTCTAATAACTTATTAATTTTTAATAATTTTAAAATTAAAATATAAATTATTAATTTCTAATTTCTAATAACTTATTAATCCGCCGGGGGCGGGCGGCGAATCCCGTCCTGAGGGGCCGGCGAAGCCATCCGTGAGTGGCGGGCGAAGCCCGCAGCTGCTGGTCATGTATTGTCGTGCAGGGCACGAGGGCCGTAGGCCCGCCGTCGGCGGCCAGGTACTGTGGCGCGTGGCTATCGGGCCGGAGGCCCGTGCATGCGACTCGTATATCTATACTATTCTGTAAAAGAAAAACATTCTTTGGTGCATCATTCATAATACCTATAATACCCTCGTTCTTTTTAGTTAAAGACAAAAAATATATAAAAAAAATTCAAATCTTTTTTAAAAATAAAGGACTCCTTTGTAAATCTACTCTCCTGTTAAATCACATCAAACATTGGGCAGAGAAAAAACTTTTCGTACAACCCATTGCATCAGGCACAGCTTTATTCCATCAAACAGCTGTACATCCCGTCTAGCTTTTTTTCCACTTCTCCTTCTCTACACCCCGCCATCCCGCCTTTCCACTTCTCCTCATCAAAATCCTACCGAGTGCCGATGATCCAAGTCAGCGAATCCCCCTGCGTGTAAAATCAACCAACGAAATATTTCCCACTCGCGCTCAAGTCGACGTCAAATCTCTGCCTCTCTCGCGCTCAACTCAACGCCGGCCCATCTTTTAATTTCTCCTCCTCAACATCACGCCTGCGATCCAGGTCAGCGAAACCTCATGCGTGCAAAATCAGCCGACGAGATCTTTGGCTCCCGAGCTCAACTCGACAACGATTCCCATGCCCTCGCGCTCAAAACGACTACTTCTTGGGGCGAATCTGATAGACAAACCTCAAGCTTCTCCCTGCATGCAAAATCGGCCGACGAGATCTCTGGCTCTTGCGCTCAACTCGACAACAAATCCCTTCCCCTCGCGCTCAAAATGACTACTTCTCGGGGAGAATCTGATAGACAAACCTCAAGCTTCTCGTATTTTCTTCTCATACCTCCTTTTTCAATCTTCATTCAAACTTCATCCAATGGGCTTCAAGTTTTTTCTAACCTCAAGCTTCAGGTAATTTGATCAGATTTTGTACTTTTGAAGATTATGATGTTTTTGTCCACTCATAGAAACCAGATAATGGAACATGATATTTTTTTTAATGTTCTGTTTTTGATTTGTTAATGAATTTGTTATTAATGTTATTGTTATGAATTTTTGGTAAGTGTTCTGAATGGTGCGATATACCGCCATAAACAGAGATTTATTTGAATGATTTTTGGTACAGGTCAAATGAAATCAACCTATGGCATCCTAGATGAATTTGAATGTTTTTTGTGTCCATATTATTTGCATAATGATTCTACCTATGTCCATTTTTGAGTTGTTAATAAATTTGTTCTTAGGCTCCGTTTGAGGGGATTTAGGTTCCGTTTGGGGGGACTTATTTTCACCGGTCAAGCGGTTGCGACCGCATGAACCGAGCCTTAATTAGGGCCCGGTTCATGCGGTCGCAACCGCTTGACCGGTGAAAATAAGTCCCCCCAAACGAAGCCTTAATTTCACCGATCAAGCGGTTATGACAGTATGAACTAGGACTTAATTTAGGTCTGGTTCATATGGTCATAACCGCTTGACCGGTGAAAATAAATCCCCGCAAACAGATCCTTAATGTTCTAACTCTTCTATTCTCAGTGTTCTTAATTTTTTGTATTGCTTCCTGTAAATAATTAGCATGATTTTAAAAAAACGTTATGCAAAATAAGCAGCAAAATTTATTAATGCTAAACACCGGACAGAGGGAGGCGTACAATCCTCATTTCTAAAATTTATTAAAACGTCTCGCCCACGACCGCACTCCTTCCCACGACCATTGTCCCGCTCACGACCAATGTCGCTGCCCTGGCCAATATTGCCTCTCCACATCAAATGTTGTAACCTGCGATAAATGTTGTCGCCCACGAGAAATGTCGCTGCAACGACAAATGTTGCCCCTGCGACAAATGTCCCCTCCCACGACAAATGTCACCCCCACGAAAAATGATGTCACGACAAATGTCATCTCTCACGACAAATTTCGTCCCCACGACAAATATCGATTTGGATAGAGGCGGAGGATCGTGTCTGTCACGACAAATGTCGTCCCCACGACAAACGTCTCTCCCAAGACAAATGACGTCTTGCAAGACAAATGTCTCTCCCACGACAAATGTCGCACCACGACAAATGTCGCACCTACGACAAATGTCGCCCCCTCCTCCCACGACAAATGTCGCCCCCATGTCAAATGTCGCCCCCCACGACAAATGTCGCCGCCCACGACAAATGTCACCACCTACGACAAATGTCCCCGCCCACGACAATTGTCACCGTCCACGATAAATGTCGTCCCCACGACAAATGTCGCACCACCGGCGAATTTCGCACCCCCGGTGAATGTCTCACCCCGCCGAATGTCGCACCCCACCGATTGTCGCACCCCCGCCGAATGTCCCCAGGGCCGAAGGCCCGTGCCTGTCACTTGTATATATATATATATATATATATATATATATATATATATATATATATATATATATATATATATATATATATATATATATATATATATATATATATATATCAAAAGACAAAGTCCACAATGAGTACAAAATGAAAGTGTAAGGGCTTATGCCTGGTACAAGTCCAAATGTAATTAAAGTGCACACTCTCTCACTCTATAGCATCTAAGCGGAAGCTAATCAAAGAACACTCATCAGCCTAAAAGTCTGGTAGTAGTGGTAGTTGTTGTACACGACCTCTGCTCCTTAGGTCATGCCACCTCGTGTTGCGGGTCCTCCAAGTCATACTGTTATTATGGCTCCACACTCTCCTAAAATGATGTTATTCTGAAAGTGAGGTGTTAGATCTGAAATACTCTAGGGGGGTGAATAGAGTATTCTTAAATCCTTTATAACTTTTGTTGTAAATAATAACTACAGAATAAAATTAATAAAGCATAAATGCAGCAATCCTCAAAAAGGCACAAACATAGCAAGAACAAAAAGAAAGGGCAACCAGACAACACAAGAAATTATTGTGGTTCCCCAACCTGGGTACATCCACTCTTCTACCACCGTGGTAGGAATCCACTCAGATTTTTGATCAGCTGTCTGACACCAATGAGCTTTTGATCAAGTGCTCAAAAATCAAAACTCAAGTCTTTTAGTCAGGTGACTTGCAACCAGGAATATCTTTTGAAGGGAGTTATAACCCTTTATACAGTGGGGGGATGAGAGATGATATTGTCTTCTCTTTCTCAATATACAACTGAGAAGACTTAAGTGGAAATGATATTAGCAAAGAGCTCCCCCTGAGATGTAGAATGGTTCAGGAAAAACTGGAGCTTTGCTTCAGGGTGATAGGACTTCAATCTTTATCATCATTGACTAGAAAGTATTCAGGAACTTCTTGATAGAAGGATTTGTTATTTTCCTTTGAAGTGTCCTAGAGTGTAGAAGAAGGAAGACTCTTGATCTTGATTTGGTGTTCTTCTTCTTCAGATAGCTGATGTTCTTCTGGTCTAGGGCTTCTTTTCTATATCAGAGTTCTCTATCTTTTTATCAAATTTCTATCAAGAGAGAACATCAGAGAATTCCTTATGCAGACTGACTAACTGTGTATCTATGTTATCTGTCTATTTTTGTATATATGTGTGTATGTATCTTCTTGTCCAGGAAAGAAGAGGAAATTTCTTTTATATTTCCTGTCAAGAAATTCTCTTTCGAAATTTGAATTCCTGTGCATTAATTGTTGATGGCCTTGAAAATAAACTGCATTGATTTTTTCCCCAACTGTCCCATGGAAAAACGGCAAGCAATAATTCTGGAGAAGACCATAATCAATGCTCTGTCTAACGGTTATATTTAGAGAATATTTTAGCATTGATTACTCAGGAATTATTGCAATAGGAAGGGGACAGAATGAAGGAAATAACTAAGTCTGGATTCGTCGAATAGAGAACAGAAATCGTCGAGCTGAGTCCACAGTTCATCGAGCTGAGAAGCTGTGTTCGTCGACCAGATGGCTTCTGTTTGTCGAGCTGAGTTCCAAGATCGTCGAGCAGAGAGTGGAACTGTATTGATTAGAAACTTTGACAATTCTGTGTATGGTGTTCGTCGAGCTGATAACTGGTTTCGTCGACTAAGATTTTGTTTCGTCGAGCTGAGAATCTTGAATTCGTCGACTGGAGATGATTCTGGACTTAGGAAATAGAGAGGCTTCTGGATTAATAAGTTGAAGTAGAATAACCAGAAATCGTCGACCAGAGAACTAAGTTCGTCGACTGGAGTATAGAGAATAAAGTCTGGACTTGGAATGCTGAAGGTAGAGTCCAAAGATCATCGACTTGAGAATCATGTTCGTCGAGCTCAGCTCAAAGAATTTTCTCTGAGATCGTCGAGCTGAGCACGACAATCGTCGACCTGAGTTCGATGAACGTCGAACTCATTTTACTGAGTCTTTGGAAATTTTCTAAGTCTTGAGTCTCTGATAGTCTGATGATGGCTGGTCCATGAGATGTTGAAACTAAGGACTTGGCCTATACTCTAGGACACAACTATGACCCTGGCTATACAAGATAGGTCACAAGATCCTAACTTAGTGAACCTATCCCAAATCAAATTAGGGATCCAATAATCTCCCCCTATTTTGGTGAGGTCACTAATTACAGACTCAGACTAAACTGAAAATAATCAAAGCAAGAAAGCATATATCTGGCAGAGAGAATTAACACATGCAGCAGATATATATACATAAGCTTTGTATCAAAAATAGAAAGCAGTTATAAAATAGTTCAAAAATTAAATACTTCAGAGATCATTTCTTCTGCTTCTTTTCCTTGGGCTTCTCCTCTTTACCTTTATCTCCAGACTTGGTAAAAACAATTTCCCTATTGGGATCAGCAGCTTGTACCTTAGTCATTATCATATCAGTAGCCCCTATGATTTTCAAAGATATGGCCGTGGGCACCACTGCTTCTGGGTGTAATTTCATGTAATCATCAACATTGGAAAATTTGTGAGCTTTTTCAAACCTTTTGAGCTCTTCCTTCCTGTATTTAGGCATGGTAGTATATTCTGAGGGATCCTTTCATTCAGCTCTGGCTTTGTTGATCATAGAAAGGCCAACAAGTTCTTGGAACCTGGCCATCCTAGCAGTTGTTGCTATTTCTGGATCTTCAAAAGGTACAGGTGGAGAAGCAGGTCTGTTAGAGCTTTCAGCTTGTTGATGTTCAGGAAGTTTTTGCTATTTTTATTGTTGATGTTGCTGCTGTTGTTAAGGTTGGTGCTGCTTGCTAGATGGATACTGTCTTTGCTGGTTGCTTTCTGAGGATGAGGATCCTACCCTGTTGTCTTTGATAAGTTTGAAATTGGGTAGTCCTTTGAGAAGTTGTGCTTGAAGCACCAGCAGCTGGAGGAGGAGGTGGAGGAGGGTCCTTTCTGTATCTGTGAGTTGGTGGAGGGGAATATCTTCTGCTTCTCTTTCTCTATTTCTATTCATTCTTGGATAACCACATCCAAGCAGGCATTCCCTTATAAGGAGTAATTTTCTGAAGAATGTAGTAGGGAGTGTCATTTGCTGGATTTGGTTTGGGAGCAGGAGGAGGAGGTGCTTTCCTCTTCTTAGATACTTTCTTCTTCTTTGGATCCTCATCAGAATCCTCATCTTCATCATCATCCTCATCTTCAAACTCTTGAGGATTATCATATTGATAATTCAAAGCTTTCAGGGCCTCAGCAGAAATGATAGGCTTCTCAGTCTGAGATGGAGCTGGAGGAGAAACTGCAATTGGATCTGGAGCTGGAGAGCTGTCTATGACAGTGCTTTCAGTAACTTCTTTATTCTCTTCTTCAATATCAGCCAAGATCAAAGCATCAAGATTTGGCATAGGAGAGTCATCCATTACAAAGCTTAGTGCAGAAAAAGTTTCTGGAGGGGATGGAATGACTGTAAGCTCTGGAGCAGCAAAACTATCCATGAGTTGCTTGACAACTTTAGGACTTATTGGAGAAGAATAGAGAACAATAGCCAAAGATGGCTTAGTATAGTCTGCTGGAAGAAAACTCAAATATGTTGTATCAAAAATTTTCAACATATTTACTAAATCTACTGTGGGATTTAAAATGAAATCACTAGCAGTAATTATCTCTTCTATTACTGACTCATCTATTTTCATGTCAGTCTCAATAAAATGAATAAAATCAATTAAATCTAACTCAGCATCTGCATCTGCTGGAACTACTATTGTTGGTACTACTGTGTCTGCTGCTACATCTGCTACTGGTTATGCTGCATCCTCTTCATCAAGCATCTCCACCTGCCTGGTTTCAGTAGGAACTGGAGCCAGGCCCCTTACTGAAGATGGGGCAGTAGTGAGGGCAGAAATTTAGGCATAGAGGGAAGATATAGAAGTAGCAAGAGGTGTAATGGCCTCTGCTATTATTATTTTGAGGAGGGGTGTGATGAGGGCAATGATAGAAGAAATTGTGGAGGGGTCCAATGGTGGAGTTGCAGAAGATGTTCCAGAAGGTGGTTGAGTGGAGACAGATGGAGGGATGGTAGTAGTTGGTGGGGTTGGAGGAGTAGCATCTGGCATTTGGATAACCTGTGTGGATTGATTTGGACGAGAAGGAGTAGTGGGAGGAGATGACAGTAGATTGAAAGATGGTATGGAGGACAAATGTGGTGGAAGAGGAGATGAAGGTGGTGTTGGAGCTGGTGAAGCATGAGGAGATTGGGCTGGTGTTCCATGTGGAGATGGAGGTGTAGGAAGATGAGTATGTGTTGGAGAGATATGAATGGGGAAGATGGAGGTGTGGGATTAAGAATGATGGTGTGGACTGTGGATGGAAGTTGTGTTTAAATTGTTGGAGGGGTTGGTTGTGAAGGAGTGATCTCTTCAGAAGGGTGGGGAGTGGCTGTAACAGCCCTTGTGCTCTCAGAAGCTCTGGTGGCAGAGGAGGAGGCCTTAGAAGGCTTTGTTATTGTCCTCTCTCACCTGCCAAACAAGACACAGGTAAGCCTTTTACTGGCATTGATGAATATGGTCGGGGATACCCGTGATTCAGCAGCTTTTTCCTTCAAAAAGATCGCCAGGATCCTTCCAAAGCACACTTCCTTTTTGTTGTTCTTTTTCTTGATCAGATCAAAGATGATCTGAGCCCAGTTCACTTGTGTCTTGTTGACTACTGCACACATAACCAGAAATTGATGTCTGGTTATATAATTGTGTGCAGTATGCTTGCCCAGCAAGACTTTCCCAATAATATCTGCAAGAAACTTAAATTCTGCAGACAAATGTTTCTACAACATTTTATTAGGGTTATCTCCAGAGTAACCCATCATACTCAGCATTTGATCACATTCTTCAGAATCAACTTCCAGTTCTTCTTCACCATTGTTCAATCCAAAAATTTTAGTTAATACTGCAGGAGAGAGAGATAGCGTTACACGCAATTGATCCAACCATTGTGTTCTCCTCTGTTGTTGAAGATGTAAAAACCCATTCTCTGATTTCAGTTCCAGATAGCTTGATCCTTGTTGTCATCAAGGACTTCAGTTGCTGTTCTTCCAGAAGTTGCAGAATATCCAGAAATATGGGGTCTGAATGCTGAAACGAATCAAAGTCGACATCGAAGCCGGTATCGAACTTCATCGCAGTAAGGGTTCCTGTTGGAATCGCCATGAGAGTACCTGCAAGATAAAATGATGATCAAGTGCAAAGGAATAGAAAGCGCGGGACGGAGGTCGAAGAAAACCTTGATATAGGGTTTTCCAGAATATGAATCGACAAACTCTGTTCCATGAAAATTAAAACATTCTTCGATCTGGGTTCGAAGAAATAATTTAGAGTTAAATAATTCGTCGAGCTCAGTCTGAAGATTTGAAGACATTTCATCGAGCTCCGTTCGACGAAAGTTTTCTGAAGGGGATTCGTCGATCTCCATTCGACGAAAACAACTTTACTCACAGAGAATTCGTTGACCTCCATTTGACGAATATCTCCCGAACAGTCCCTAGTTCGTCGAGCTCTGTTCGACGAACGCTGGAAAATTCGTCGAGTGTAGACAGAAACTAAATTAAGTCTTCTCCATTGATCATTCCAAGCTGATTTATAAAGAACAAGTGATTTCTCTCATCCAGAGGTTTGGTGAATATATCAGCTCTTTGTAAATCAGTGTAGATATAGCAAAGATTAACTTTGTTTTTGTCTACACACTCTCTAATGAAATGATGCCTAATATATATATGCTTAGTCCTACTGTGATGGACTGGATTTTGTGCTATGGCTATAGCACTTGTGTTATCACAAAATAAAGTTGAATTATTTAAGTTGAGACTATAGTCTAGAAGTTGATTTTGAATCACAGCATCTGGGAACAACATCTGCCAGCTGCAATGTATTCTGCCCCAGTAGTTGAGGTAGACACAGATGACTGTTTCTTACAAAACCATGACACTAATCTCATACCTAAGAACTGGCAGGTTCCTGAAGTATTTTTCCTGTCCACCTTGCATCCAGCAAAATCAGCATCTGAGTATCCAGTTAACTCAAATTCTGATTCAGTAGGATACCATAGGCCTAGACTTGGACAACTCTTTATATATCTCAAAATTTTTTTAAAGAAAATTAGATGAGATTCTTTATGGTTCACTTGGAACCTAGCATAAAGGCATGTGGCAAACATGATATCAGGTCTGCTAGCTGTAAGATATAATAGGGACCCAACAATGCCCCTATATAATTTCTAGTCAATAGGTTTCCCATGTGGATCAGAGTCTATTACAGCATTTGTAGCCATAGGTGTTTTCTTTGCTGAGGCATCAGCCATCCCAAACTTTTTGATAAGCTCTTTTGCATATTTAGCTTGCGAGATGAAGATGCCATCAGGGAGCTGCATCACTTGGAGACCAAGGAAGTAGGAGAGCTCACTCATGCTACTCATTTCAAATTTGGAATGCATGAGGTCAGAGAATCTCTTGCATAATTTGGAATCAGTAGACCCAAATATAATGTCATCCAAATATATTTGTACTAACAATGTTTGGTCCTTATGATGTCTAGTGAAAAGTGTCTTATCTACTATGCCTCTAATGAACTTATGCTCTATCAAAAAGCTAGCTAAGGTCTTATACCAAGCTCTTGGAGCTTGATTTAGACCATAGAGGGCTTTATGCAATTTAAAAACATGATAAGGGTGAGTTGGAGAAATAAAACCTGGAGGTTGTTCAACATAAACCTCTTCTTTTAGTACTCCATTCAAAAATGCACTCTTCACATCCATCTGGTACACCTTGAATTTCTTGTAGGTAGCATAGGCCAAAAATATTCTGATGGCCTCTAACCTTGCAACTGGTGCAAAGGTTTGATCATAATATATGCCTTCTTCCTGCCTGTATCCTTGAGCAACAAGCCTAGCCTTGTTCCTTACTATTGTACCTTGGGCATCTAGTTTATTTCTATATACCCATTTGGTTCCAATGACTGGGTAGTCTTGGGGTCTTGGAACCAAATCCCAAACTCTACATCTCTCAAATTGGTTGAGTTCCTCTTACATTGCAATGATCCAGTGGGGATCCTGCTCAGTATCTTTTATGGATTGAGGTTCAACTAGAGAGAGAAAACAGGCATGCATCAAATCTTAGTTGAGTTGATGCCCTGTCTGTACACCAACTGATATGTCTCCAATCACTTGGGATCTAGGGTGATCCATTAGTGTGACAAGATCATTTGGTGGAGTTGGTTCAGCAACAACATTTTGAATTAATTCCTCTTGTGGAATTGAGTTTGTTGTTGAGGGAAATTCAATTCTTTCAGTGCTTTCTTCTTCACTTTCTTCATTGACTTGTGGAGAAGGATGTGTTGGAACCTCTTGGGTGAGGTTAAGTCCATCCAAACTCTCACACAAGTGAGATACCTGCAAAGTGATATTGGTAGAAATCTCTTTCTCCTTGCAAGACATGTTAGTTTCATCAAATGTAACATGAATGGATTCCTCAATTTTAAAGAATGATTTATTAAAGACCCTATAAGCTTTACTTACTTGGGAATATCCTAGAAAAATTCCCTCTTCAGCCTTAGCTTCAAACTTCCTAATGTATTTCTTGTTGTTGTAATGTATATAACACACACATCCAAATACTTTAAAGTAGTTGATTTTAGGTTTCTTCCCTTTAAGTAATTCATAGGGAGTACTATTCTTCAGTTTATGTATTAGTCTTTTGTTCAGGACATAATTTACAGTGTTTACAACCTCTGCCCAAAAGGTTAGTGGCAAGTAAGCATCTGCAAGTAATGTACCTGCAGCTTCAATTAAGGTCCTATTTTTCCTTTCAGCTGCCCCATTTTGTTGGGGAGTTTTAGGAGATGAGAAGCAGTGCCTGATACCTTCCTTCTCACAAAACTCATGCATAAGAAGAGACTCAAATTCTGTACCATGATCACTTCTGATCAATGCAACATGAGTAGAGTACTCAATCTATATGGTCCTGAGAAAATCTGTAAGAACCTTAAAGGTATCTGACTTAGATCTCAGAAAGGACACCCAAGTGAACCTTGAGAAGTCATCTACAATAACTAAGGTGTAGGATTTCCCTCCTAGGCTTTGTACAACAATGGGTCCAAAGAGGTCCATGTGTAGCAAATACAAAATCTTAGGTGAATCACTTTTATTTATTGATTTAAACCTAGATTTAGTTTGCTTGCCTAGTTGACAAGCCATGCAAAAGACTTCCTTCTTGTAGGGACCAGAAGGTAAGCCTCTTACAAGACTGTCTTTTGATAGCTTATCAATGTTTTTCATGTTAACATGTCCTAGCCTTTTATGCCACAACTCATTTTGATTGCAAACAAATGTCTGATTTGGCAGAAAGAAAATCAACTAAGTATATGTTTCCTTGCCTATTTCCAATTAAACCTTTTTGGTTTTCTTTATTAGAGATAATACAAGAAGTTGCGTTGAAATGTACCTAATAACCTTCATCACATACTTGGCTTATTGAGATGAGGTTATGCCTGAGTCCACTTACATAGGTCACTTTCTTGAAGGTGACTGCTCCAATCTTCACTTCTCCATAGCCTTCAGACTGGCCACACTTGGAATCACCAAAGATTACCTTTGGCCCCAACTTGGACTTGTAGTTGGTTAGGTTGTCCTTACTGCCAGTCATATGTTTGGAGCAACCACTATCCAGGTACCAAGGCTGATTCACACCTGGATAGCCTTTTACCTATAGAGAAAATGATTAATTGTTCTTGACCCAGGTTACCTTGGGTCCTTTATTTTGCTGATAAGAAAAGCTAGATATTACAGAAAACTCTGGTTGAGATTTGTATCCTAGTGGATGATATCTTCTAGGTGGTATGATCCAATCAACTAATGGATTAAATGGTTTCCTAGATTTATTGAGGTTGCTGTTATAGTTATATTTTTTTATTAAGTCTTTCTGGGTTCGACGAATTATTGTGAGTTCGTCGACCAGAGTTCGACGAATTGGGATGAGATCGTCGATCTCTGCCCAGAGAATGAACATAGTCATTTTCTATGCCGCAAGTTCGTCGACCTCTGATCGACAAACCATATAGAGTTCGTCGATCGCAGTTAGACGAATAATTATAGCTAAGATTTGCGTTCAGCATTCGTCGAGTTGAGTTCGACGAACTGGCCACATTTCGTCGATCTGAGTTCGACGAAATCTGCTGAACTTTATTTTTACTTATTTTCTGGTTTCTGTTATTTTGACCTATTTATTTTGGAACAACTTCTAAGGTTTGTTTATTGTTCATTATTTCTTTTCCCTTAGCTGAAACAAACTTGATGGGGGTTGACAAAATATTTTTCTTGAGAATGGGGGGCAAACCTGATGATTCACCCTAGCCCAGCTTGCCATTCAATCTGGCATTAACTGTACTTGTAATGTCCATCAGCTTGAGGCTTCTCCCATTGAGAGTCTCCTCAAGTTGTTTAGCCTCACATAACTCAGTCTTTAACATTATAATTTGTTCATTAGCTAAGATTAATTCATCCTTTAACCTATTATTTTCAGAGTTAACAGTCTCTAGGTTTCCTTGTTTTTCCCTAAGAGTCTTAATTTCCTTTTCTGAGTTAATTAGATCTATGCACATGGTTTTGAATTCAGATTTAAATGATTCAGAATTATAATCAAAAGAAGATAATACCTTGTCAGCTTCAGAACCTGAAACTACTTCATTGTCAGAATCTTCTTCTTCTGAATGACTCCTGGAGGCATCAATGGCCATTAGGCAGACTTCTTTGGCCCTTGCCTCTTCTTTATCTTCACTGGAGCTGGAAGATGTTAATTCATTCTCAGTTTCACTCTAGGATTCAGCCACAAAACCTTTCTCCTTCTTCTTGTATTTGCTGGAGGAAGGCCTGCTGTTGTGTTATCTTCTTGTGTCCTTCTCTCTTCTCTTCTCCTTCTTCTGATTCTCTGGACACTCAAAGATGAAGTGTCCAGTTTTTCTGCAACCAAAACACACCACTTCTTTAGTTGGTGTTTTGTCATACCTTATCTTGTCATCCTGCCTGGATGACTTTCTCCTGAAGTCTTTCCTTGCCATCTTGTAAAATCTCTTGGCAAATAGAGACATCGATTCTTCATTCATGGTTGGAGTCTCTGTCTCCTCAGCAGCCTTGAAAGCAATGTTGTGCTCTTTTCTTGCTGGAGGAGGTGCTCTCTGCTCAGTTGCCTCTCTGGACTTGATCAGCTGTTCATAGGACTTAAGCTTTCCTAAAAGAGATTCAGTGGAAATCTCATTTAGGCTTCTAGCCTCCTTGATGGGCCAGATCCTTGAATCCCATGAGCTTGGGAAGCACATAAGGATCTTATCATTCACCTCTATGAGGGTGATGTCCTTGTCTAAGGTTTTTAGCTCATTGATGATTGAGCTTAACCTATTGTACATATCAGCTACTGTCTCAGCTTCCTCCTTCTTGAAATTCTCATATAGGGATATGAGATTGGATCTCATGTCCTTCCTTTCATCTGCAGATCCAACCACCATTTGATTTAGAGAATCCCAGATAGCCTTGGCTGATGTGTATTCAGCCACCTTTTGAAAAATGTCATCAGACATTATTTGGGCCAGAATATTCATGGCCTTGGCATCAGCAATTTTAGCCTTCTTCTTGGCTTCAGTCCACTTAGGTGGTGGAACTGTATTTGTGCTTGAAGCTATTGTAGATGTAGAGACAGTGGCTTGAGGAGGACCTGTCATAATAGAAATAAAGATATTCTCATCAATAGAGTTCATGTATAATTTGATTCTTACCTTCCAGATGGCAAACTTATTCAGATTGCATACTGGAGGTCTGGTGCTTGCATAATCTTTGTTCTATGTCATGCTGTGTGAGAATAGATCTAATAGGAATGTAAAGATAGATATAACTAAGGATTTTTGGTTCAAGGGTTAGCTTGTATAACCAAGGGAATCCTGCTATGATACCAATTGAAACTGAGGTGTTAGATCTGAAATACTCTAGAGGGGGTGAATAGAGTATTCTTAAATCCCTTACAGCTTTTGCTGTAAATAATAACTACAGAATAAAACTAATAAAGCATAAACACAGCAATCATAAAAAGGCACAAACACAGCAAGAACAAAATAAAGGGAAACCAGACAACACAAGAAATTATAGTGGTTTCCCAACCTGGGTACATCCACACTTCTACCACCCTGGTAGGAATCCACTCAGATTTTTGATCAGGTGCCTGACACCAATGAGCTTTTGATCAGGTGCTCAAAAACCAAATCTGAAGTCTTTTGGTTAGGTGACTTACAACCAGAAATAACATTTGAAGAGAGTTATAACCCTTTATACAGTGGGGGCATGAGAGATGATATTGTCTTCTCTTTCTCAATATACAACTGAGAAGACTTAAGTGGAAATGATATTAATAAAGAGCTCCCTCTGAGATGTTGAATGGTTCAGGAAAAACTGGAGCTTTGCTTCAGGGTGATTGGTCTTCAATCTTTATCAGCCTTGACCAGAAAGTATTCAGAAACTTCTTGATAGATGGATTTGTTATTGTCCTTTGAAGTGTCCTGGAGTGTAGAAGAAGGAAGACTCTTGATCTTGATTTGGTGCTCTTCTTCTTCAGATAGCTGATGTTCTTCTGGTCTAGGGCTTCTTTTCTATATCAGAGTACTCTATCTTTTTATCAGAGTTCTATCAAGAGAGAACAACAGAGAATTCCTTATTGCAGACTGACTAACTGTGTATCTATGTTATCTGTCTATTCCTGTATATCTGTGTGTATGTATCTTCTTGTCCAGGAAATAAGAGGAAATTTTTTTTTTATTTCCTGAAAAGAAATTCACTTTCAAAATTTGAATTCCTCTGCATTAATTGCTGACGGCCTTGAAAATAAACTGCATTGATTTATTTTCCTAACTATCCCATGGAAAAACGGCAAGCAATAATCCTGGAGAAGACCATAATCAATGCTCTGTCTAATGGTTATATTCAGAGAATATTTTAGCATTGATTACTCAAGAATTATTGCAATAGGAAGGGGACAAAATGAAGAAAATAACTAAGTTTAGATTCGTCGAACAAAAAATAGAAATCGTTGAGATGAGTCTACAGTTCGTCGAGCTGAGAAGCTGTGTTCGTCGACCAGATGGCTTCTGTTCGTCGAGCTGAGTTCCAAGATCATCGAGCGGAGAGTAGAACTGCGTTGATTAGAAACTTTGACAATTCTATGTATGGAGTTCGTCAAGCTGATAACTGGTTTCGTCGACTGAGATTTTGTTTCGTCGAGCTGAGAATCTTGAATTTGTTGACTAGAGATGATTCTGGACTTAGGAAACAGAGAGGCTTCTGGATTAATAAGTTGAAGTAGAGAAACCAGAAATCGTCGACCAGAGAACTAAGTTCGTCGACTGGAGTCTAGAGAATAAATTCTGGACTTGGAATGCTGAAGGTAGAGTCTAAAGATCGTCGACCTAAGAATCAAGTTTGTCGAGCTCAACTCAGAGAATTTTCTCTGAGATCGTCGAGCTGAGCACGACAATCGTCGACCTGAGTTCGATGAACGTCGAACTCATTTTACTGAGTCTTTGGAAATTTTCTAAGTCTTGAGTCTCTGACAGTCTGATGATGGCTGGTCCATGAGATGTTGAAACTAAGGACTTGGAATATACTCTAGGACACAACTATGACCCTGGTTATAAAAGATGGGTCATAAGATCCTAACTTAGTGAATCTAGCACAAATCAAACAAGGGATCCAACAGATTCACCGACCATTAGTCATAAAGATTAATTCACTTCGGCCTCGCGTCACCCCGCGACTCCAAGGCACCGTGTGGGAAGAAGAAAGCGGAGGACAACAAAGCAATATATAAAAAGGCAGGTGACATGGTACTAAGCTAGTAATTGTGTATATATAAAATTATAATAGTATGTAAAGACTAAGATAACAGTAAACAAGTAATCTAGTAAACAGTAAAATCAGTAAGTAAAGTGCGATGTGTGTAAAGTAAGTACACAAACTACACTACCATCACAGAAGCATACCTTAACATATATGAATGCCCATGCAAACTTATAAGTTAAGAGTTTTGGAATATAACTGTTGGGTACATTGGAAATATGTATCAGATTTGAAGAAGCCTCACCCTGCTCAATGATATACATCATGGTGTATTTGATGTGTTTTTGAGTTGATGTGTGCAAGTTAAGTAATTACAGGGAAAGCTTAAAAGTTTCTAAGTCCATGTGTTGACACCTAGAAGAAAAGTGTTGACACTTAAGAAGGCTTGAGTCGACACCCAGAGAAGCTGTGTAGACACTTGGAGTAATTGTGTCCACACCAGGAATTCAGAGTCGACACCAGAAGAAAAGTGTCGACACATACAGGAAGTGTCGACACTCAATGAAGAAATGTCTAAAGAATCAGTGTTGACACTTAGAAGCAGTGTCGACACCCAGAGGAACTTTGTCGACATCAAAGGTGTCGACACTAGGATACTGTGTCGACACTCAGCAAACATCAACAAAGTTCAAGTACAAGTGTCGACACTAGAAGGCTGTGTCGACACTCAACAAACTTCAACAGAGTTCAAGTCTATGTGTCGACACAAAGGAGATGTGTCGACACTCAGCAAAAGTCTCAACACATGAAGAATGTGTCGACACAAAGGAGATGTGTCGACACTCAGCAAAAGTCTCAACACTTGGAGAATGTGTCGACACAAAGGAGATGTGTCGACACTCAGCAAAAGGTTCAACACAGAAGGCATATGTCGACACAAAGAAGATGTGTCGACACTTAATAAGTTCAACACAAGAAGGCTTGTGTCAACACAAAGGAGTTGTGTCGACACTCAGCAGAAATCAGATAAAGTATTGAAGAAGTACTTGTGTCGACACCTTCAATCAGTGTCGACACATTCAACAGAAGGCTTGTGTCGACACACAGAATCAGTGTCGACACATTTAGAAGAAGTTGTGTCAAGATACAGATACAACAACACAAGGAGTTATGTCGACACCAACAAGGCTAGTGTCGACACTTATTCTACTTGTGTCGACACTTAGTCTATCAGTGTCGACACTTAAAGACTGACTGTCTCGACACTTTCAGACAGTTACAGAAAATTCAAGAAGTGACTGGATGACTTGACAGCTGCCATTCTAGCCGGCCTACTGCTACTGTCAGAGCTGTCAGAAGTTCGTTAGAAACCGGATCAGCCGGTCACCATGAAGAAAGCCTATATAAAGGCTTATTCCTTCAACAGAAGGGCATGGAATAGAGCAATCACTGAAGTGAGAAACAACAAACCAGAAGAAGACCTTCAAGTGAAGATCTAAGAAGTTGGAGAGAGAGAGCTCCTTCTAAGAAGACAGCTGTTGAACCAGGCTGTGAAGAAAGTTTCAGATTGAGATCTGATTCTTATGTCAGCAGTGATTGAAGATCATCTGCATAGAGTTTCAACCCTACTGTGTTCTAATTCAAGAAGCTTTGAAGAAAGCCAAGGGAGGTTGATCTCAGCAAAGTTCTTCCAAGAACTCATAGAGAAACCAGTCAACTCTTCTCTCTCATTCTGAGTTGTGGTTATATACTTTGTAATTTTAATTTCTTATAGGATCCTAAGGGATCTGAGTTGTAAGCCTGAAATTATAAAGGCTGAGTGGTAGGGCATGTGTGCCTGAGTGTAAGAGATTCATTTCTCTGAGTGTAGGCCTTGTTGAGGGCTGAGTGTAGGCCTTGTTGAATGCTGAGTGTAGGTCTTTGTGAAGACTGAGTGGTAGGGCTGTGTGCCTGAGTTGTAGGAGTGGGATCACTCTGAGTTGTAGGAACCTGTTTCTCTGAGCTGTAAGATCTGAGGATCTGAGGAGTAGTGGAGAAGTTTGGCCGAATCTAGTACACTACTAGATAGGCGAAGGGGGAAAGTGGATGTACCCAGACCTTGGGGAACCACTATAAAAACTGTGTGTACTCTGTGTGTGACTGATTCTGTGTTTGCTGTTTAAAGTTTTGTGAATTCTGGGATTAATTCTGCCTAAAAGTTCAAAAAGATTAAGGTCACCTATTCACCCCCCCCCCCCCCTCTAGGTGATTAGGTACAATTTCTTTCAAGTGGTATCAGAGCCAGGTTACTCAAAAAGGACATAACAGTCTGAGTAAAGATCATGTAGGCAGAATCTGTAGAATCAAGAATCAATAAAATGGGTTCAACAGAGAATCACAAAGAGTTAGGATCCATGAAGTTACCAATATGCAGAAAGGAGATCTTTGGCATTTGGAAAGAAAGGGTTAGACTTTTTATGGAAGCCTCAGACCCAAGAATATACATTACTGTTAAAGACGGGTCATATGTGCCAATGAAAGTATCAGTGCTAGATGCCAATCAGAGAACACCCAAAGACTATTCAGAAATGGCAAAGGATGAAATAATTCTGGCCACTATGGACAAGAGGGCCCAGAATATTATAGTAAGTGCAATAGATGATGCAACATTTCAGAATTTGATTCACTGTAAAACTTCTAAAGAAATGTGGGATACACTGATAGTCTATATGGAGGGATCAGAAGAGGCAAGACAAGATAGGAAGTCTTTATTGAATCAAGAGTATGAAAGCTTCAGACAAGGTAGGTCTGATAGCATAACTGAGTGCTACAAGAAATTCTATAGGATTGTCAATGAGTTGATGTCTTATGGAAGAGAATTCAACAACTATGAATTGAATGATAAGTTCTTGAGATCCCTGACTAAGGACTGGGATACCAAGATTTGTGTCATAAGGGAAATGGCCAAATTAGCAGACATTCCTCCTCCAACATTGTTTGGAAAACTGTTATCATATGAGATGCAGTTAATGGTAAGAAAGGAGGAAGAGAAGACTACCAGAGTTGAGCACAAAGAAAGAGCTGTGGCTTTCAAGACAGAAGCCACTAGGAAATATAAAAGTAAGTCTCCATCTCCACCTCCAAAAGTTGCTGAGACTGAGACAGATGAGTCAGCAATCAAGAATTCTGAAAGCAGTGAGAGTGATGAAGATTTTGCAGCTTTCACTAGACATTTTCAGAAGTTTCTTAAGAAGAAACAGTGGAGGTCTAAGCCATCCACTTCACAGAAGTCATCAAAGAATGAAAGAAGAAAGTCCAGGCAAAGTAAAACTACATCCTCAAAGATAGTTTGTTATTGTTGTAACAGACAGGGACATGTTATTGCTGACTGTCCAGAGAAGAGCAAAGAGTCAACTGATAAGAAGAAGACTCAAATCAAGGGTAAAAAGGAAAGGTCCTTTGTTGCTAAGAAGGACAAATGTCTGTCTGATATGTCATCTTCAGAATCAGATTCAGAAGCTGAAGCTTATATTGGACTGTTTGCTGAAGAAGAGGAAGATGAGTTCATACAATTAATGAACTCAATATATGAGCATGAGGACAATCAGTGCCAGAGACTGATGGCCTTATCAGAAGGAGACAAAATCCAGGATCAGCCTGGACAAAGTCAGGTACAAAATTGTTCTGCTAGTTCAGTTTCTAGTACTGAGTCAGATTCAGATACATCAGCATCAAGTGATGTTAGTGTATCTGAATCTGAAGGAGACATTCATCAGTTGATTGATGAATATAGAGTAGTGTTGCAAGCTTTGAAGAAAAGCAAATCCTTGGCCAAGAGTCAGGCTAAGGAGATTGCCAGTCTTAAAGTTGCTGCAACAGATTTTGACAAGTTGCTTGATCAGAAATTAAATGAAATAACCAGACTGAAGCACATTACTGTTATTCAGATGGGGACTATAACATTTAAAAATGATTAAATTAGAAATCTGGAGATTAGTCTTCAGAAAGAGAGAGATATTGTTGCAAGGTTTTCTAAACCAAAGTCTGTTCTACCTTTGATAGATGAGTTCACTCCTCAAAAGGGTAAAACTGGATTGGGGTTTACTAAACCTGCCAGGACTGTACAGTCCAAGTCTAAGGGTAAAGCCTCAGTACTCAACAAGAAACCTGCTGTTGATAAAACAGTCAGCGTTGTACCTAAACAAAGGTACAACAGATTTGAGTGCTGGTGCTGTGGTAAGGTAGGCCACTTTGCCATAGATTGTTGGCATAATTCAAATGCCAAGGTGAGTAGCAAACTGCCTGCTAGAAAAGCTACAGGTAGTTTTGTTAAGAATCAGACTAACTTGCACCAAGGACCCAAGAATTATTTGGGTTCTAAGGTAAAGTAATCTGTTTTGCAGGTGAGTCCAAGTGGCCATGCCCCAATATGGTACTTGGACAGTGGATGTTCCTGGCACATGACTGGAACTAGTGGATTGCTGAAGGACTATGCACCAATCAAGGATGGTCCTAAAGTCACCTTTGGTGGTTCTGAAAAAGGAATCATCAAAGACTTTGGTAACATTTCTAGCAACCTTATTACAATTACTCAAGTGGCTTATGTTAAAGGTTTGAAACACAACCTCATTAGTATAAGTCAGCTGAGTGATTTAGGCTATGACATCTCATTTGTCAAAGATGGTTGTCATATCAGGAGGTCAAATGATCAAAAGATCATTCTGACAGGTTATAGGAAGAGAAATGTCTATTGTCTAGACATTATATGTGAGAACAATGTTTCTCCTATGTGTCTTGTAGCTGATGAGAAAGTCTCTCATTGTGTCAAATGGCACAAGAGGCTAGCCATCTTAACTATAAGACAATTGGTCAACTCTATAGTAAAGAGTTTGTGAGGAATGGTCCTCAGGTTAAGTGAATTAAGGATGAGATATGCTCAGCTTGTCAAAAGGGTAAGCAGAATAGATCCACCTTTAATAGCATTGAGAACAAAGATGCTGTGAGGTGCTTATACCTCTTGCATATGGATCTCTTTGGTCCTATGCCAGTTCACAGCCTAGGTAGGAAGGTCTACACATTTGTGGTTGTAGATGACTACTCAAGGTTTTCCTGGGTGTTCTTCCTTAGATAGAAATCTGAAACTCCAAGTATCTTATACAGCTTTGTTAAACAAATTCAGAATGAATTGGACAATACAGTGGTCAAAATCAGAAGTGACCATGGTACTGAATTTCAGTCTGACAGTATGACAAAACTGTGTGAAGAATTTGGAATTTTTCTGGAATTTTCTTCACCAAGAACACCTCAGCAAAATGGCATTGCTGAAAGGAAAAATAGAACCTTGATAGAGACTGGTAGAACCCTATTAAGTGACACATCTCTCCCTGAATATTTCTGGACTGAGGCAGTAAACACTGCATGTCATGTAATTAATAGGGCTACTATCACCAAGAGCCACAATAAGACCCCCTATGAGATTGTGAAAGGCAGAAAACCAAATCTATCCTATTTCAGGATCTTTGGTTGTAAATGTTATATACTTAACAATGGTAAGTCTTATTTAACCAAGTTTGCTGCCAAATCTCAAGAGGGGATCTTTGTTGGGTACAGCAACAACAGTAAGGCTTATAGGGTCTACAACCTGACTACTCAAGTTGTAGAAGAGTATGTTCATGTAGTTTTTGACGAAGCCAGACTCATTAACAATGAATTGTCTAGAAGTGTTTGCAGCTCTACAGGTGTGACTGAGAAGATGGAAAAGCTCACTATAGAAGAAGGTTCTACTACAAGTCAGCAAGTGGATGATAGTGGTTGCTGTCCAGGGGGGTACAAGATACTCCTATTGCTGAAGAAGACCAAGAGGAGCAGCTGATTGAAGAAGCTGAAGGTATACAACCAGAAGACAGGCTGCCTCCAGCAAATAGGCATTTAAAAGATCATCCAGCCAATCAAATTATTGGAGATCTCAGTCAAGGGGTACAAAAAGGAGCAGGAATCTAAATTCAGTTCTCTACTCCAGTTTTCTATCCCAAGTAGTGCCAAAGAAATTTGAAGAAGCTATCCTAGACCCTCATTGGATTGAGGCAATGCAAGAGGAGCTGAACCAGTTCAAAAGATGCAAAGTCTAGGAGCTAGTTCCTAAACCAAAAAACCACAACATTATAGGAACTAAGTGGATCTTTAGGAACAAGCTGGATGAAAATAGAGTAATTATAAAGAACAAAGCTAGACTAGTTACTAAAGGATATAGGCAGGAAGAAGGTATTGATTTTGATCAAACCTTTGCTCCAGTAGCCAGACTAGAAGCAATAAGGATGTTCCTTGCCTATGCAACATTCCAAGGGTTCAAGGTATACCAAATGGATGTTAAGTCAGCTTTTCTGAATGGAAATCTGAAGGAAGAAGTCTATGTGGAACAGCCATCAGGTTTTGTTGATTATACTAAACCTAATTATGTTTATAGACTTAGGAAGGCTTTGTATGGGTTAAAACAAGCCCCTGGGGTTTGGTATGAAACCCTATCTAGTTTCCTCATTGAGAATAAATTCACAAGGGGGAAAATAGACAAGACTCTATTCCTTAGGGAATCCAGAGGCAAGATCATCTTAGTCCAAATATATGTAGATGACATCATATTTGGGTCTATAGAAAGCAGTCTTTGCAGAACGTTTGCAAAACTAATGCAAGGACAATTTGAAATGAGCAGTATGGGGGAACTTAAGTTCTTCTTGGGTCTCCAAGTTAGACAGATTGAGGATGGTTTATTCATATGCCAGTCTAAGTTCACCCTAGAATTGATAAGGAAGTATGGTATGGAATCATCCACTACCATGAAACCTCCTATGGGGTCAACAACGTCTTTATGCAAAGATGATGCAGGGAAACCTGTAGATGAAACCTTGTATAGAGGGATAGTTGGCTCCCTACTATATTTGACTGCAAGTAGACCAGATATCATGTATGCTACATGTGTCTGTGCAAGGTACCAAGCTTGCCCTAAAGAATCTCATTTGACAGCAGTCAAAAGAATTTTGAGATATCTTAAGGGCACACCTTATCTAGGCCTTTGGTACCCTAGGAATGGAGTGTTTGAACTGACAGGTTATTCAGATGCAGATTTTGCAGGCTGCAAGGAAGATAGAAAGAGTACCACAGGTACCTGTCAATTCCTAGGTGGAAGGCTGATATCATGGAGTAGCAAGAAACAAACAAGTGTGGCTATCTCCACAACAGAATCAGAGTATGTTGCTGCAGGAAGTTGCTTGTGCTCAACTTCTATGGATTCAACATCAGCTAGAAGACTATGGAATTCAAGTAAGTAGAACACCTTTATTTTGTGATTCTACAAGTGCTATTTCTATTGCAAATAATCCTGTCTCCCATAGTAGGACTAAGCATATAGAAATAAAATATCATTTTCTAAGAGAACATGTGGAAAAAGGAGATATTTCACTAGAGTATATTAATATAGATAATCAGCTAGCTGACATGTATACTAAGCCCTTAGATGAAACCAAATTCAATAAATTCAAAATTGAATTAGGCATGATAAACTTAGAATAGTTTACAAAAATGGCTAAGTAAAATGGTGTCGACACACAGAGTTGTCTGTGTCGACACATAGAAGATGGTGTCGACATTTCAGAGAAATGGTGTCGACACATCTAGGAAGTCTATGTCGACACTTTAGAGAATTAGTGTCGACACATGCAGTGTAGGTGTCGACACATCCAAGGTGGTGTCGACACTTAGGATTTACACAGAATTAGTCTAGTAGAGTCTCGACTAAGTGTCGAGCTAAGTGGTGTCGACACATAAATAAGTGTCGACACATATCTTCTGTCGACTATACTTGTGTCGACACATAGTTGTCGAGACATTATAAGTGTCGACACTTTTTCAACAGTGTCGACACAATTTAAGTATTTTGACGCGCCCTTTCATCTTCGATTCTAGAAAGGTATAAATAGGTTTTCGCCTTTGTTTGTCGACATGCTCACCAAAGTTTTGAGACCAAACTTGTGTGTCGACATCTCTCTTCTCTAAATTCAAATTTCTTCAAACTCTAATGGCGCCCAAGCTAGAAGAGAATGTTAATGAAGGTTATGAACTCGTGCGGCATGCCTTTGATGATGCGGAACCTGAAATCAAAGTTGTGGTAACCCTAATTGCTGAAACTGGACTGGAATACCTTGTTTCAGAACCCATCAAGATCTGGAAGAAGGAGGTTCTTGAATTTTTGAGTGCAGCTTCAGTTGATGATACTGGACTTAAGATTAAGTCCAGAGTTCATGGAACCAAAGTCAAGGTCTCACCAAAAAGTCTAAGGAAGGTACTTCAGCTACCAAGAACTAAAGAGGAAGAAAATGTATCTGCTTTTAAGACTAGAGAAGCATTGACATGGTGTGGTTTGGACTCAAACCTGAAGATAGGATCTGTGTTCAATAGAAAGGGAATGAATATGCAAGGCAAGTTTCTATCTGAGATTGTGGGCAAGGTCATACTGAGCAAGCCTGGTGGGCATGACAGAATTTCAGCTCACATGTTCAGTCTAATGACAAGGATAATCTTCAAACTAGATACTGATTGGTCTGCAGTTGTGTTTGAGAAGATAAAAGAAAGTATGAAGAAGCCCAATCTGGGAAGAATTCTAAGTCTATACCTAGCAGGAAGTATACCTGAGGTAATGAACCAAGCTGCAGGTTCAAAGATTAACCACATGAGGAAGATGGATATGAGAATATTCTCTAGGTGGGATAGAGTACTGACCAAAGAACTGCCAACTCCTGTAAAAGACACACCACAGAAGAAGAAGAAAAAGACAGCCACATTGGAACAAGAATCCTCCAGCAGCTCTGAAGAGCAAGTAGTGTTTACTCCTGATGATGAAGAGACAAGAAATGCTTGACAGTCTCCAGAAAGACATGAAGAAGCACAGAGGCAGGGGGAGCTACCACCAGCAAGCCCAATTCACCTGGATTCAATCCAGGGGGAGCCTTTCCTTGTGGATGAGCCAACTCCACTAGAGAGTGAACAAGCTACTCAAACCATACTAGAGGTAATAACTGACATTAGTCAATTAGATTTCCCTATAGAGGATGAAGTTTTGTCTGATTCATTACCTAATGTTCATCAGCAAACACAGATTCTCCCTCAACCACAAGATGTTGTCATGGAGTACACATCTGTTGCAGATAATGTGATTGATGAGATCAGAGATTCTCCAGCCCATTCTCAATAGGAATTTACCCTAGAGGAGCTATTCCCTGATCTTCTACAAACTGACCTTGAGAAAGAAATAGCTGCTGTTGAGGGGGAGAAGGAAAATATTGAGGGGGAGCATATGGAGAATGTAGAGGTAACTGCTACACAAGAGACTGAGAAGCCAAATGATGCTGAGGACCCACAAAGGACTGAGAAGGATTCACATTCTAGTCCTAAAGACAGAGTGGATATTGCTAGCACATCTGCTTCAGAAGATGAAGAGGCTGTTAGAGCCAAGAAGAGAAAGTTCCAAGTCTTCAAAAGAAGGAGCCAGAACTATAAGAAAGCCCTACAGACCATTGCTCCACAGCCTACTACCACTACTGATTACAGTTCACTGCTGGTAGCATTGCAAATCAAACTAGATGAGCAAAGGCAAGCTCTTGAAAAGTATGTAGATGAGGGGCATAAGTCACTGCAGTTTGATCTTGCACAAGACATCAAATCTATCAGATTTGAAGTGAATCTTAACAAAAAGGAAATGACAGATTGTTTCCATAAGGGAGGCAATGCAGTAGTCTATCTGGCCACACATCAAGAGACACTAAAGACAAAACTTGATGAGCTAGAAGTGAAGCAAGGCTATGTCCTGGAAAACCAGATCAGGATGAATGATAATTTAACTGCTTCACATAATGCTATTATAACTGAAATGAAGAATATAGCTGCTGGTCAGACTACATCAAGTGCTACTGCCAAGGCTGAATTTGACAAGCAATTGCAAGAGAGCCTAACTGCTGTTAAAACTGCTATTGAAGACTCTCAAAAGGCTATAACTGAAAAGCTCCAAAGGTTGAAACCCTTCTATAAAGATGGAGTCAACTATCTGACTGCACAGATAAGGTTTCAGAAAGATGATCTGAGAGATCACATTGAGAGAGAAGTCATAAAGGGGGAGAGGGTATTAGTCAAGGCAGGCTCTGATCATGTCAAATGGATTTCAAATTCCATCAGAGCCACCCTTGGATATCCACCCTTGTGTGATGATGACAATGTTGCAGAGTCTGGAATTAATCCTGCATACCTTGGAGGAGAGCAAGCTGAAGTAACTCAGGTGATATACCCTCCACTAGACTTTGACATGATCCATCAAGAGATACAGTCAATGTATAGTCCTCTTGAGGGAAATCAGAATGTCATCATAGAGAAAGTAGTTCAGCCTGTGCCAGAGGCAATACTCAAAGAGCAGGAGGCCTTATTAAAGGAACAAGAGACTCAATTGTCTAAAAAAAGATTCAGAGAGCAAGCTGAATTGAGACCTGATTTTGAACAATGGAGTCCCACTTCCAGGAATATCATCTTGACTGCATGGAAGGCTACTAAAGATAATATTTTGGATAGAGTCAAATGGTACTCTGAACAAGAGTGGAGGAAACATGAGAACAGGCAAGAGGCTATTGTTCAATATAGAAGAAAGGCTAAGATGGGAAAGCTACCTCCTACTGCACAGGAGACTAGCAAGTACTTCCCAAAGCCTTATCATTATTTTGAAAGGCAGAAGATCAAGGCTGAAGAGCAGAAAAAGATAGATCTTAAAGGGAAGAAGCCTGCTGATGATAAAGATGCTCAAGTTCAATCAAAGATTCAATCTGGAAAGGGCATAGTTATCAAGGAGCCTGAGCTGCCTTAGGATAGAAATTTTTCTTAAGTTTACTATGTGTAATCAGTTGCATTCAACTTTCTATAAACTTTTGAATAATGAAAATGTTGAAGTTGTTAGAACAATGTGATATGCGTTAAATCTATTACATTACTGTTATGAGATATTTGTGTATACATGTTTTGTTTATACATGTTTATGTACTTACCCTGTCATATATTACAGTTTTACATCATACTGTGAATTTGTTATGTATGGTGTATATCATTGACTAAGGGTTATGACTTCTCCAAATAGGGGGAGATTGTTGGGTACATTGGAAATATGTACCAGATTTGAAGAAGCCTCACCCTGCTCAATGATATACATCATGGTGTATTTGATGTGTTTTTGAGTTGATGTGTGCAGGTTAAGTAATTGCAGGGAAAGCTTAAGAGTTTCTAAGTCCATGTGTCGACACCTAGAAGAAAAGTGTCGACACTTAAGAAGGCTTGTGTCGACACCCAGAGAAGCTGTGTCGACACTTGGAGTAATTGTGTCGACACTAGGAATGCAGAGTCGACACCAGAAGAAAAGTGTCGACACATACAGGAAGTGTCGACACTCAATGAAGAAATGTCTAAAGAATCAGTGTCGACACTTAGAAGCAGTGTCGACACCCAGAGGAACTTTGTTGATATCAAAGGTGTCGACACTAGGATGCTGTGTCGACACTCAGCAAACATCAACAAAGTTCAAGTACAAGTGTCGACACTAGGAGGCTGTGTCGACACTCAGCAAACTTCAACAGAGTTCAAGTCCATGTGTCGACACAAAGGAGATGTGTTGACACTCAGCAAAAGTCTCAACACATGAAGAATGTGTCGACACAAAGGAGATGTGTCGACACTCAGCAAAAGTCTCAACACATGGAGAATGTGTCGACACAAAGGAGATGTGTCGACACTCAGCAAAAGGTTCAACACAGAAGGCATGTGTCGACACAAAGAAGATGTGTCGACACTTAACAAGTTCAACACAAGAAGGCTTGTGTCAACACAAAGGAGTTGTGTCGACACTCAGCAGAAATCAGATAAAGTATTGAAGAAGTACTTGTGTCGACACCTTCAATTAGTGTCGACACATTCAACAGAAGGCTTGTGTCGACACACAGAATCAGTGTCGACACATTTAGAAGAAGCTGTGTCGAGATACAGATACAACAACACAAGGAGTTGTGTCGACACCAACAAGGCTAGTGTCGACACTTATTCTACTTATGTCGACACTTAGTCTATCAGTGTCGACACTTAAAGACTGACTGTCTCGACACTTTCAGACAGTTACAGAAAATTTAAGAAGTGACTGGATGACTTGACAGCTGTCCATTCCAGCCGGTCTACTGCTACTGTCAGAGCTGTCAGAAGTTCGTTAGAAACCGGATCAGCCGGTCACCATGAAGAAGCCTATATAAAGGCTAATTCCTTCAACAGAAGGGCATGGAATAGAGCAATCACTGAAGTGAGAAACAACAAACCAGAAGAAGACCTTCAAGTGAAGATCTAAGAAGTTGGAGAGAGAGAGCTCCTTCTAAGAAGACAGCTGTTGAACCAGGCTGTGAAGAAAGTTTCAGATTGAGATCTGATTCTTATGCCAGCAGTGATTGAAGATCATCTACATAGAGTTTCAACCCTACTGTGTTCTAATTCAAGAAGCTTTGAAGAAAGCCAAGGGAGGTTAATCTCAGCAAAGTTCTTCCAAGAACTCATCAAGAAACCAGTCAACTCTTCTCTCTCATTCTGAGTTGTGGTTATATACTTTGTAATTTTTAATTTCTTGTAGGATCCTAAGGGATCTGAGTTGTAAGCCTGAAATTATAAAGGCTGAGTGGTAGGTCCTGTGTGCCTGAGTGTAGGAGATTCATTTCTCTGAGTGTAGGCCTTATTGAGGGCTGAGTGTAGGCCTTGTTGAAGGCTGAGTGTAGGTCTTTGTGAAGACTGAGTGGTAGGGCTGTGTGCCTGAGTTGTAGGAGTGGGATCACTCTGAGTTGTAGAAACCTATTTGGGGTTCTAAGCTGTAAGATCTGAGGATCTGAGGAGTAGTGGAGAAGTTTTGCCGAATCTAGTACACTACTAGATAGGCGAAGGGGGAAAGTGGATGTACCCAGACCTTGGGGAACCACTATAAAAACTATGTGTACTCTGTGTGTGACTGATTCTGTGTTTGCTATTTAAAGTTCTGTGAATTCTGTGATTAATTCTGCCTAAAAGTTCAAAAAGATTAAGGTCACCTATTCACCCCCCCCCCCCCCCTCTAGGTGTTGAGAAAGATGTTGTTCCAGAGAATATTTTGTTCTTGTTCTTCTTGTTCTGCTTATCTGTGTTGTGAGAGAGATTCAAAAATCTTGTGTTTTATTCCTTTTTTTAATAGAAAATGATCCTCTGTCAAGAATAGTCGTTGGCCTGTCATTAATTACATCCTTAATTGCCTTTGTCTTCTGGGGGAAAGTCCAAAGAAACATTCCTTGATAATCCCTTGAAACTTGCTCCAGAATAAATGAAAATGGCTACAAGATCTTCTGAATTAATTGCTGAGAATAACTCCTTAACTGTTCTGAATTTGAATCTTGAAAATCATTTCACTCTTCAGAAAAACGTCGAACTGAGCTCTACTATCGTCGGACTGAGCTCAGCGATTTGGACTTAGACAGCAACAGAGATCGTCAATCTGAGCTCAACTATCGTCGAACTGAGCTCAGAGATAGAGAATCAATACTGGAGTCAAGATCGTCGAACTGAGCTCGAAGATCATCGAATGGAGTTCAACGATTTGTTGAAGTTGAGCTCAGCGATCGTCGAATGGAGTTCGACGATCCATCGAAGTGAGCTCAACCATCATCGATTGGAGTTCGACGATTCGTCGTACTGAGCTCGACGAAATGACTTAGTCTACAAACTGAAAAACCTTGGTCTTGAGGGCAGCTTCCAAACCTAACTACTAACCCTTAGACTCAATCCTAATTGATCTTTAGATCTATACAATGAGGTCAAAAACAGGTTTCCTAGAGACATAGTGATCCTGACCCAAATTAGTAATAAGGTGTTCCAACAATCTCCCCCTATTTGGGTTAGGATTACTATTTACAGAAATTGGAGAAATAAAAGCAACAATATACAAAGCAAAAATGCAATAAACAGGACATTGCAGAAGCACAGATATAATATCTCAGACAGAAATCAAAAATCAGAATAATTGTCACCTTACATAATTACTCCTTCTCTTTGCTCTTTATAAGTTTAATTTCTCTATTTGGATCAAGAGCTTCCTTTTTGGATCTTCTGTCATTAGCTGCACCTAAAGAAGTTTGTTGTTTAGGCCTTGGTACCACAGCTTCAGGGTGCAGCTCCATGTATCTTTCAGAATCAAAGAATTTGCTGGAGGCATATCTTTCAAGTTCCTTTTTCCTTTGTTCAGACAATGTAATAATGTTGGAGGTGTCCTTGCCTTACTCTTTGGCTTTCTTGATTTGATCCAAGGCAGCTAATTCTTTCATCCTGGCAGTCCATGCAGTAGGATTATTTTCTGGATCCTCAAAGGGCACTGGAGGTTCATATCTGTTGGAAGGATTATCTGGAGGAGCTCTGGATGAGACTACTTCTTTCAGCTTGTAGGGAAAAGGACTTGAAGTAGTATCTGAATGAAGCTTGTCCTTCCCTAGAGTAAGGGTGTTGCCTTGAATAGCCTTTGGAGTAGACTTGGAATTCCCTTTGACTTCCTCTATAATTTCCTCTCCTTGATTGAGAACCTCTGGACTGGCTTCCCCTATATTGAGATCTTGCATGAGGCTGATAGGGGGTTTGACTTCTAGCAGAAGGATGAGTAGCTGAGCTTCCACTTGCGCCTGCATCAGGAGGAGGAGGTGGAGGAGGATGATGGAACTGTGAGGAACCTTTCTCATATTTCCTCTTCTTCTTCATAGCCTTAAGTTGATTCTTGGAATATTGCATCCAATGTTCAGTAATGGGGCAGTCATGAAGAATGTAATAAGATATGTCATTTGTATCTTTGACTTTGGCTGGGGGAACTCTTTTCATAGCCTTGCTCCTTGCCTTTTTTTTCTGGCTATAGTGGCTGAGGAATCATCAGAATCAGTCTTATATTCATCACTTTCAGAGCTTTGCTCATCATATAAAGCATCAATCCTTTTCAGATAATCTTTTTGTTGTTGGGTTGGAGCAGATGAGGCAGTGGTGACAGCAGTTGTAGTAGCAGCAGATACAGCAGATATAGTACTGGCAGAAGTTGTAGCAGCAGTAGTAACAACAGATATAGAACTTTCTGGAGCAATACTTTCAGAAGATATAGCAGCAGTAGTGACAGCAGCAGCTGGGGTAGCAATAGATTCAGATAAAACAGTTTCATACACAAAAATATCAGCAGGGGCAACATCATCAGTGACAGCAGGCTCAAAGTCATATGCCTCTATCATATGTATATCATTAGAATTTTTAGCAATAACCACAATATCAGCAGCAGCAACAGAAACAACAACAATATTTTCAGCAGGAGTAGCAGCAGAGCTTTCAACAGCAACAGAGATAGCAGGGGCAATAGTAGGGACAGCAGCATAAACTAAATTTATAAATGAATTTATAACACTGGTGTCACAACTAGAGAAGGGCACAATGGCCTTGGAGAGATCTTCAGAGGGCTGGACTGCATTACTCACTAGAAGATAGCTGAAATAAACTGAGTTAAAATCTGATAATAAGGATCTGAGAACCACTGAGAAGACAACAACTTGAGGTGGTGTTGAAACTGGAGCTTGAGTTGAAGAGACATCAGCAGCAGCAGCAGGGACTGCAGAAATGGCAGCTGCAGGAACTGAGGTAACAGCAGCAGCAGGCAATCTCACATCTTCATGAGGCATCTCCCCCTGCCTAGATTCAGAGACAGCTGGATCAAGGCACCCAAATGAAGGGATAGCCTGAGGAGGAAAGATGGAAGAGAACCTGGCAGATAAGTCTGCAACTGACTTGAGTAGTGGATCCAAGGAGGTCTCCAGCAGAAGTGACAGCTTGGGAGCTATCAGCTCATATAGTTTGTCAGCTAAGGCAGGAATATCTACTTGCTCAGCAGGGACTTGAGCAGAGGTAGAGAAGGATGGTGGAGCAACTGGAGATGTTGGAGGAGAGCTGGTGGATGGTAAAAGTGAAGGTTGAGGTGTGGGGATTGTGGAAATGGAAGAAAGTGGAATGGAGATAGAAGGTGTGAAAGAGGGTTGATCAATGATATCTTGTAGAAGTTGTTGGTAAGATGTGGATGAGGAGGGTAGCTCAGGAGGGGATGAAGGTGAATCATCCATGAAGGAATCATCTAGAATATTGAATGATGGAATGGTGGATGATGTGTCAATGTCTGGTTGAGGGTAGCGATGTAGAGGATGGAATATTTCTTCTGTTATTGGAAGAGTTGGGATTGGAGATGGAATTGATGTTGGAGATGTGCTGGAAATAATGATGGTGGAGGAAGTTTGAATGGTGGAGGTGACTGGTGGAGATGAAATTGGAGTTAGAGGAGGAGAAGAAGCAGCAGGCAAGTCTTCTGCAGGGGCAGAGACTTGAGGGGAAGTGACTTGCAAGAGTCCTTGTGCCTGAAGTTGTGCTTGCAGAGGGCCTGCTGGGCTTCACTATCTGCATGTCCCATTTGCCAAACAGGGCACAGGACAGTCTCTTTGAGGCATTGATGTGCATCCCAGAAGAGACAAGCAGGGCAGGGCATCTGTTTTGGAGAAACAGCCCTAGAATCCTTCCAAAATTTCCAAAGTTCTTATTTATTTTCTTCTTAATCAGGTCAAAGAAGACCTCTCCCCAGTTCAACTGTTTCTTATCCACTAAAGCTCCCATCAAGCATAGCTGATGCCTGGAGATGGTACCATGTGCTGAATGCTTGGCCAATAGAACCTTTCCCACTATATCAGCTAAGAACTTGTATTCAACAGCTAAGTTTTTTTTCAGCAGCTTGATAGGGTTTGCATCAGAATGACCCATTCTAGCAGGTAAATCAGAAAATTCCTCTCCAGATAACTCAGCAGAATCTCTTCCAGAACTTAATTCAAAAATCTCTGTCAGAATAGCAGGAGTCAAAGGTACCTGGGTTCCAGAAATTGACCCAACCACTGTGTTTTGGTCCTAGTTGTGGGCAGTATAGACCCACTCCTTGATCTCATCTGCAGGCAGTTTGATTCTGGTGGACATGAGGGTGACTAGCTTCTGCTCCTTGAATAGTTCTAGAATGTCTTGAAAAATCTGATCACTAGTGTTGAAATACTCCATGTCTATATCAAATCCGGCATCAAACTTCGTTACGGCTAGAACGGCAACGGAGACGACCATTGTTACCTGCAAAAATCAACAAACAAGCGACCAAGTGTAGAGATGTTTGGAGGGAAAGAGAATTTTTGCAGAGAGAACGAAGGCACAAAGAGAGAACGACGGCCGAAAAATGAATTTTATATTAGGGTTCGACGCAGACAAGGAAAGATCGTTGAACTCAGTTCGATGATCGGGGCTTCTAAATGAATCTGAAAGGTCTTCAATATCGTCGATCTCCGGTTGACGATATTGGAGAGTGTCGAGCTCCGTTCGACGATAGTTCAGAGAACAAAATCGTCGAGCGCCGTTCGACGATCGTTGACCTGAAAGATAGTTGAACACTATCTGAGAAGAGCTGAACTCCGGTCGACGATTTCGAAAAGCGTCGATCTCCGTTCGACGATCTGGGGGAAAATCGTCGAGCGCAGTTCAGAGACCAGAAATACACTCTAGACACTTAGAAAAATCAAGATGTTTTCCTAGTCTTGGTCAATTTTTAAAGTTTTAAAATCTTGGGCATTATTTTAGACTTCCTCCATCTAACATTTCTAACTGATTTAGGAAGAAGGTGTGTTTCTTTTCATCCAAGGGTTTGGTGAAAATATCTCCCCTTTGCAAATCAGTTGGGATATATTGAAGTTCAATTTTGTTCTTCTCAACATTATCCCTTAAGAAGTGATGCCTAATTTCTATGTGTTTTGTCCTACTATGGAGGACTGGATTTTGAGCTATAAAAATAACACTGGTGTTATGACAAAAGATTTTTGACTTCTCTAAGTTTTAGCCATAGTGTAGGAGTTGGTTTTGAATCCATAATATTTGTGAACAACAACTAACTGCAGCCATATATTCATCTTCAGCAGTTGAAGTTGACACAGATGTTTGTTTCTTGCAAAACCAAGAGACAAGTCTGTCACCAAGAAACTGACAAGTTCCACTGGTGCTTTTCCTGTCAATTCTGCATCCAGCATAGTCAGCATCAGAAAATCTAGTTAAATCAAATGCTGAATCTTTTGGATACCAGAGACCTAGATTTGGACAACTTTTAACATACATGAGAATCCTTTTTACTAATGTTAGGTGTGACTCTCTAGGGCTTACTTGGAATCTAGCACATATGCATGTAGCAAACATTATGTCTTGTCTACTAGCTGTAAGGTACAGTAAAGAGCCAATCATTGCTCTATATGTTGTCTGATCAACAGGTTTCCCATGTTCATCAGCATCCAATACAGCATTAGTAGGCATAGGTGTTTTCATACAAGATGCTTCAGACATACCAAATTTCTTGACCAATTCATTTGCATACTTGGTTTGAGAAATAAAGATGTCTTCAGCATGTTGTTTGACTTGCAATCCTAGAAAGAAGGATAGCTCACCCATGCTACTCATTTCAAATTTAGAATGCATTAGGTTGGAGAACCTTCTGCACAAATTTGAGTCAGTAGAGCCAAAAATAATATCATCTACATAAATTTGTACTAGTAGGGTATGGGACTTATGGGTTCTAATGAAAAGAGTTTGGTCTACTCTACCCCTTATAAATTCATTTTCCAGAAGGAAGCATGCTAGGGTCTCATACCATGCTCTAGGAGCTTGCTCGAGACCATATAATGCTTTGTTCAATTTAAAAACATAATTAGGATGAGTTGGAGAGATAAAACCTGGAGGTTGTCTGACATAGACTTCTTCTTTGATGTCTCCATTTAGAAATGCACTCTTTACATCCATCTGATATACCTTGAAGCCTTTGTGTGTTGCATAAGCTAAGAAGATTCTGATGGCTTCCAGTCTTGCAACTGGTGTAAAAGTCTGGTCATAGTCTATGCCTTCTTCTTGAGAGTATCCTTGAGCAACTATCCTTGCCTTGTTCCTTACAATTACTCCTTGATCATCCAATTTGTTTCTGAACACCCACTTTGTTCCAACAATGGAGTGATCCTTAGGCCTTGGCACTAGTTCCCAAACTCTGTTCCTTTCAAATTGATGCAACTCTTCTTGCATTGCAATGATCCAGTGTGGATCTTGCTCTGCATCTTGAATGGATTCAGGTTAAATTTGAGATAGGAAGCAAGTGTGCAACAGGTTTTGGTTGACCTGATTTCTGGTTTGCACACTAGCTGAGATGTCTCCAATTACTTGGGAAATTGGATGGTCTCTTGATGTTACTAAATCAACAGGGAGTGTTGATTGTTCACCAACCTGTGTTGTTGTTTCCTCTTGTGGTACAACAACTGGCTCTTCAAGTTGTTTCTCTTCAATATGTTGAATGCTTTCTTCATCTTCACTGCTTTCCTCTTTTTGAGTAATCTGTAGTCTGTTCAAATCTTCAGCAAGAGAATGTACCTGCAAAGGTTCTATGGTAGAAGTGTTCTTCTCCTTGAAAGACATGTTAGATTCATCAAATGATATGTGAACAGATTCCTCAATTTTAAGAGATGATTTATTATATACCCTATACAACTTACTGATCATGGAGTATCCCAAAAACACTCCTTCATCAGCTTTACCTTGAAATTTTGCTAAATATCTCCTGTCATTATTATGAATATAACAAATACAACCAAAAATTCTAAAATAATCAACTTTAGGTTTCTTCCCTTTGAGTAATTCATAGGGAGTCTTGCCCTTTAGTTTATGTATTAAACTTCTGTTCAGCACATAGTTGGAGGTGTTCACTGCCTCTGCCCAAAAGGATAGAGGAAGGTGAGCATCTGACAACAATGTAGTGGCAGATTCAATAAGGGTTCTATTTTTCCTTTCAGCTAACCCCATTTTATTGAGGAGTTCTAGGAGCTGAGAAAGTATGCCTGATCCCTTCACTCTGACAGAACTCTTGCATAAGAAGAGAATCAAACTCTGTCCTATGATCACTTCTGATCAGGGCAATGTGAGTATTGAACTCAATCTGTATACATTTGAGAAACTCTGTCAAACACTTAAAGTTATCAGACTTCTTCCTTAGAAAGAACACCCATGTGAATCTAGAGAAGTCATCTACAACTACTAAAGTGTAAGATTTCCCTCCTAGGCTTTGTACTGTAATGGGTCCAAAAAGATCCATGTGTAACAGATACAAGATCCTAGGTGAATCAATCTTATTAAGTGACTTGAAACTATTTTTAGTTTGCTTGCCTAATTGACAAGCCCTGCAGAGTCCTTCCTTCTTGTAGGGGCCAGAAGGTAGTCCTCTAACAAGGTTGTCCTTGGATAGCCTAGCAATGGTTCTAAGGTTTAAATGTCCTAGTCTCTTATGTCATAAAACATTAGGTCTACAAACAGAATTAAACAGGCTAATGTCTACATCTGTTGAAAGAAAATCTACTAGGTAGATGTTACCTTTCCTTTTACCTGTCAACACAGTTGTGTTGTCCTCTGACTTGATTTTGCATAAGGCTTTGCTGAAAGTCACCTGGTATCCTTCATCACATAGCTGACTGATACTTATCAAATTGTGCTTCAGTCCTTCCACATAGGCTACCTTCTTGAATGTCACTGTCCCAATCTGGACTACACCATATCCTTGAGTTTGTCCAAAGTTTGAATCACCAAATATGACTTTGGGTCCAAGCTTGGCTTTAAAGGATGTGAGGTTGTCCTTGTTCCCTGTCATGTGCTTTGAGCACCCACTATCCAAGTACCATTGCTGGTTTGATGTTGGATAGGTCTTCATCTGCACATAAAATAATTCATTTGTTTTTGACCCAGTTTACCTTGGGCCTAGGTTGATAACCTTTAAACTCAGAAATAAAAGACATCCCAGGTTGACTCTTATAACCTTCAGGATGATATCTCCTTGGAGGTATTATCCATTCAGTATAAGGGTTAAAGCTTTGGGATGAAGGACCCCTAGGATTGGATTTTGATTTGTCCTTGAAAGAATTTCCAGAGCTCTAATCTCTGTTCGACGATCGTGGAGCTGCGTTCGACGATCTTGGGTCAGATCGTCGAGCTCCGTTCGACGGTCGACTGTGGCAGAGTTCAGGAATTAGAGATCGTCGACCTGAGTTCGACGATTTTGCCTGAGATCATCGATCTGTGTTCGGCGATCGTCGAGCTCCGTTCGACGATTTCTGCTGGAACTTGGTTTTCTTAGGCAGATCAGAATTTTTCCTAGCTACCTCTACAACTCCCTTCCCTTTATCAGAAATAAACTTGATTGGGTTTGTCAGAACTATAGGTTGGCTGGATGAAGCACCCAAGCCCAGTGTACTATTGAATCTGGAGTTCACTGTGCTTGTGATGTCCATCAGCTTGATACATCTCCCATTAAGGGATTCTTCAAGCTTCTTGGCCTCTGATAGCTCACCTTTCAGTGAAGCTATCTGCTCCCTATAGCACTCCAACTCCTTAGAGAGTTTGAGGTTTTCTGACTTTAAGATACTATGTTCAGATAAATGATTTCTGAGAGAAATAATTTTCTTCTCAGATTTTAGTAAGTCTAAACATAATGCTTTAAACTCAGACTTAAAGTCCTCAGAATTGAAATCAAAAGAACTAATTACATGGTCATCTTCAAGTTGAGTCTCTGAGTCTGACTCTAACTCTTTTACATCTGAATTGTGTTGAGAGGCATTGATTTCCATCATGCAGAACTCCTTCTCTTCAGCATCATCTTCATCATCACTTGAGCTGGATGAAGCTTCTGATTCTTCTTCAGTTTCACTCCAGGATTCAGCAACAAATCCCTTCCTTATGTGTTTGTTCTTGCTTGAGGGTTTGCCATTGTCATTCTTCTTGAAGACTTTGTCCTTTCTTCTTTCTTTCTTGTCCCTTCTATCCTTGTTTTTGTTTTCTGGACAGTCAGGCACAATATGGCTTGGTTTCCTGCAACCAAAGCAAACAATTTCTTTATTATTTGATCTATCATACCTTGGCTTATCATGCTCTTTGTATGATCTCTTTCTGAAGTCCTTTCTGGCCATCTTGTAAAATCTTTTGTCCAATAGACTAAGCAGCTCATCATTTCCTGTGACCTTATCCTCAGGCTGATCTTCAATGGCTTTGAAAGCTATTGTATTTTCTTTCCTTGTGGCTGGTGAGGCAGCCTTCTGCTCTTCTTCTCTGTTCTTAATGAGCAGCTCATAAGATTTGATCTTGCCCAAGAGAGCTTCTGTGGTGATCTCATTCAGACTTCTGGCATCCTTGATTGGCCAGATCCTTGAGTCCCAAGTGCTTGGGAAGCACATTAGGATTTTTTCATTTAGTTCAGTCAGTGAGATCTCTTTATCCAAAGTCTTGAGTTCATTGACTATTAGACTGAGCCTGTTATACATGTCAGCTACTGGCTCAGTATATCCTTTCTTGAAATTCTCATATTGGGATATGAGGTGGGATCTCCTGTCTTTTCTTTCATCAGCTGATCCTGACACTATTTCAGTGAGCTTATCCCAGATTTCCTTTGCTGAATTACATTCAGCCACTTTTTAGAATATATCATCAGACATAGTCTGGGCTAAGATATTCATAGCCTTTGCATCTGCTACCTTCCACTTCTTGATATCAGCATCTGTTCCTGATGGAGGTGGAACAGCATTTATGCTTGTGCTCTCTAGAGGTCTTGGACAAACTGTCAAAACAGAATTAAAATTGTCCTCGTCAATAGAATTCATGTAAAGTCTAATCCTTGCTTTCCAACGTGCAAACTTAGACAGATTGCACACTGGAGGTCTGGTGCTAGCATAATCTTTGTTTTGGGCCATGATTTGTGAAGAAATAATCTAATAACAAAATCTACAACAAGCAGATCTAACTAGGAATCTTTGGGTTTAGGTGTTAGACTGTGCAACCACCAAGGTGTGGTATGTTTAACCAACCTCCCTCTGATACCAATTGAAAGTGCAAGCTAGATCTGATATACTCTAGAGGGGGGGTGAATAGATTATGGTGCTTAACAAAACTTTTTACAACAGTTGTTGTAATCTGAGTGAACAGGGAAGCAAATATTAAATCTAATCACAGAAACTATCTAATCACAAAACAAGCTAGTCACAAACCAAATCACAGCCAGAAATAAAAAATAAAGACAAGCAACCAGATGACACAAGGAGCTATAGTGGTTCCCCTAAACTTAGGTACATCCACTCTTCTACCACCCTAGGTAGGAATCCACTGCAGGATGAGTTGATCAGGTGTCCTGGGCACCAATGAGCTTTTGATAAGGTGCTCAAAAACCAAACCAGATTTTTTGATCAGGTGTCTTGCCACCAATGAGCTTTTGATAAGGTGCTCAAAAACCACACACAAACTTTTGAAGGGAGTTTCAAAAACCCTTTACAGAGGTGGGGATGAGAGAGTGATGGAAGTCTTCTCTTTCTCAAAGCAGCTGAGAAGACTATGTGGATATTGATGTTGTCAAAGCTCCCCCTGAGATATGTAGTTGATCAAGAAATAAAGCTTTGCTGTAGGGTGATAGGCCTTCAGAAAGTTGATCTCCAGCAATTGATGATTTCAGCAACAGCTGAAATGTTAGGTGTCTGGAGTCTTGAATGTTGATGGCCTTGAACACTTGAATCAAAAGAGATCTGAAGATTTCAGATTTGTTGATCTCCTTTTGGTGATGGTGTTCTTGAGTGAATTCTTTTAGACAGAGAATGTCTATAGCTCTTTCTCTTTTTCTCTTGTGAACAGTTGGTGTTGAGAAAGATGTTGTTCCAGAGAATATTTTGTTCTTGTTCTTCTTATTCTGCTTATTTGTGCTGTGAGAGAGATTCAAAAATCTTGTGTTTTATTCCTTTTTTTTGAATAGAAAATGATCCTCTGTCAAGAATAGTCGTTGGTCTGTCATTAATTACATCCTTAATTGCCTTTGTCTTCTGCGGGAAAGTCCAAAGAAACATTCCTTGATAATCCCCCGAAACTTGCTCCAGAATAAATGAAAACAGCTACAAGATCTTCTGAATTAATTGCTGAGAATAACTCCTTAACTGTTCTGAATTTGAATCTTGAAAATCATTTGACTCTTCAAAAAAACTTCGAACTGAGCTCTACTATTGTCGAACTGAGCTCAGCGATTTGGACTTAGACAGCAACATAGATCGTCGATCTGAGCTCAACTATCGTCGAACTGAGCTCAGAGATAGAGAATCAATACTGGAGTCAAGATCGTCGAACTGAGCTCGAAGATCGTCGAATGGAGTTCGACGATTTGTTGAAGTTGAGCTCAGCGATCGTCGAATGGAGTTCGACGATCCGTCGAAGTGAGCTCAACGATCGTCGATTGGAGTTCGACAATTCGTCATACTGAGCTCGACCAAATGACTTAGTCTCCAAACTGAAAAACTTGGTCTTGAGGGCAGCTTCCAAACCTAACTAATAACCCTTATACTCAATCCTAATTGACCTTTAGATCTATACAATGAGGTCAAAAATAGGTTTCCTAGAGACATAGTGATCCTGACCCAAATTAGTAATAGGGTGTTCCAACAAATTGTTCCTTTTATATTTTAGTCCCCATAAATATCTATTTCACTTGATTTTTCAATTTATTCTCCCCTTGTATTATATTAGTAAAAATGGGTAGGAATGAGTATATAACTTTTAAGATTTATTAGGGATAACTTATTGGAAGAATAGTCATGATCAAACAACAAATGAAGTATGCACCTTCTATATAATTATTCCCCTTACATAGATGCTTTCTATAAATTTTTTATGTAATTCGCCTAATTAATTGGATTTATGCAATTTATTCTCCCCTTTTGGTAGTATCAAAACAAGGTATTATGTGAGTGTATGCATTAGAATTAATGAGCTCCATATAGAGAAGAAAATGAGATGCAATATATAGCTTGTTAAATACTACTTGTTAAAAAAAGCATGATGGAGCATAAAGTAGTAAGCAATATAAATGAAATGATAGAGTAAGATTTTTTATTTCATGATACCACTTATTGAAAAAAAATCATGAATAAGCACAAGTTGTAATCACGTCAGAAAGTACAATAAGCATTCTTAAAAATAAACATCTTTTTAGAACGTAGGAGCACAAAAAACACAATGAGTTTTAAAACTGAAAAGTAGATTATTGAGTTAAAGTTCCAAGAGATGTTCCATTGAGATATAGTTGCAAGCATAATTTGAAAATATCAAGAAAAGATACAAAGCTACAATGTAATAAAATTTGCATTTTAAGTAAACAAAAACATTGAAGTGGTCAAGCTTTGCTATCTAGTGCATTTACTTAAGTTTGTAGAGAATTATCTAGATATGTATTATGATCCAATTCTCAGAAGTAGAAGTTTTTTTGAAGATGTGTACAAAATAGTGTTTTGACAAGGTATACATGTGAATTAATCAAAACACAGGATAATATATAATGAAATAACACAATATTAAAATACACAAATAAAAATTATTTCCATAATATTTCAATGCACATACATAAACAGTACAACTACCAAGATGCTTTGCACACACAATGCTCATTAAGATTTATTAGGGAGCAAAGTAGTGCTTGGTGGATCACTTAAGTTTTTATTTTGCTTGTATTTTTTAGATCTAGTGTACAATAAGAAGTGATGAATATTTTGTTTGCTACAAGATACTTTACAATCTTTTACATGGTACTTAACCTCATAATACTCATTAAGACTTATTCGGATGGCGAGTAATACTTGATGGAGTTTTTCTTGTCATTTATTATATGCTTTTTAGGCTTCTGACCAAAAAATCTAAATTCACTTATTTTGCAAACAATAGTATTTTAATTTTTAAATCACATTTATCTAATGAATAAGTGCTTGAAAAATAAAAATTGAAATAAATAATTCAATGTAGTGTATGTAATTTATTTATATATTTTAATTATTATGTTATTACACTACACAATCATGCAAGTATAAGATTAAAAATACATGTAGGTTATCAAAATAAGTGAGTGTGTAAAATCATTATCAAACATAAAATATTACTCATACTTAGAGGAATGCTAAACAATTCTACACATATTTTCTACAATCAATTTCATTGTAGATAACAAGATAATATTCAAGGCATGACATAATCAAAACAATATTTTAAGAAACTTGAAAAATAAATTAAACAATGTATTTAATCTTTAATTGATATAATTAATCATCTTTGACAATGATAATGAATAACAAGTAGTTTTTATGATTTTTGAGTTTTATAAAAGAAATTAAAAGGCATCAAACACACAAAGAAATAATAAGAAAAAAATTATTTTTTTGAAATCATTTTATAATTTTATATTTGCTTATCAAATAATTTTAAAATAAACATTTTTCTGGAAAACATTGAATTCTTTAAAGAGTTTATTAGTAGCATGATTTTCTACGCTAGATAAAAATACAGAAAGAAAGAATAAAAAACGATTTATGTTACCGCTAGCATTACTGCTAACACGTGCGCTAGCCATAAAAATATGTTATATTGCATAGAACATGAGATTTTTAATAATTTTTCATTCTAATTTTTCTTGGTTCATATTTTCTAACTTAAGTTACACCAAGTACTATAAAGAGTTTTGAATAATAATGAAAAAGTCACGGATAAAAGATTTTTTACCTAAAGTGTCAAAATAGTCTTTCAAAATACTTATTTTTTTCAAAATCATGAAATCCCACATAGAATATAGTAAGAAAAAACATAAGATGGAATGTTTAAAGAAAAGTTATAATATGCATAACATAAATAATAGTAGATTTTATAATAATGTTCATGTAGTGATAGTGATGTAGGAAGTCCTAAATTAAAAAAATGCAGGTTATATATCTACACCCTAGCTCCACACTAAGTGACAGATGGACATGAAGAGTTGCACATATGTCGTAGGTTGGGGTATTAATCTTATATGCATACAAAATATGATGCTCAACCTAGCACTCTTCCCCCCCCCCCCCCCGAGTGCCACACAAGGCCCCACTGGAACTCTTCCCGGTTAAGGACAAGACATGACTTAGAGGTTAGTTCTCTAATGCAAACAACCAGACGCCCTCACAAATGTAGGACACAAACTAGATATAAATAATCATGGATATAATAAGCATTTAAGTCTAAGGATGAATTCATAAATTATGTGTTTATTTGACATTTAGAATTATAATAGATTTAAACGCCACATAGTTATCATGAATTTCAAATATCAAATTAAATTTTTACTCTTAATTTAATTCATCATGGCAATATGAGATAACTATCATTAATAATAATAATAATAATTTTATGATAATGCTAAAATGATGAGTTTGAATTCAATGTTATGCCATAAAATTAAAAAGATATAATGTTACATGTATTCAAAGATAGAGTTTCAATATAAAGACAGTGAATGAAGTGATAATTCTATTTAATTTGTAATTCTTGGCACCAAGTTGATTCTAAGGTCTAAATACATTGAGATACATGCAAACAAAATAAAAACATAACACCTTCACATAATGATTTTGAAATCAACAATATTTATTTCAATTGAATTGATTATTGATTTTTCAATACTTTATGATCTTTTTTAGAAAAATATAACTCTAATTGAAATAAATAATAATTTGCTTCATCACAAATAAAAAGATACCACAATATAATAATGTTCAAGATATATAATTTGGTTTGCATGCAATCAATATGGAGTTTTGCTTTTTCTTAGACCTAAACTTAAATAATAAATTACTTTGAAATTTAAGATTCATGCAAACAATTGTGAAGCACATCACACACATAACACACAAAACTATAATACCAAAAGTCATCATATAATTCATAATTCCTAAGTGTGGTGAAAATAGTCATTTTAGGATTATTCTTGATAGATCATGAATTATTATATAAGATTAGAGAGAATTTTAGCATAGGATATCAGTAGATCATTGTGGTGTATGTGAAGACTAAATTTTTTAATACGAATTTGTTTTTGTGGCATTCAAATTGTTTTGTAAATTTTATTTTTAATTTTAATTTTATAAATTACCCAAATATATATAAAATATCTATTAGTAGAAGATAATAATACTTAACATACTAAAATATTTTTTCAAAAATTAACACTTATAGAAAAATCAAGTTTTCAGGAAATACTCCTATAGTCGGCAACAGGATTATTGTCTGGCAGTATCAAACTGAGACTTTAAATTTTATGCAAAAAAACATGGTTTGCGTGATTTTTCAATTTTGATTTTTCTTAATTATGATTTTAGATTTTTTGGACTATCATATGCAGCAAAGAATTTAGAAAAATAATCCGAAAGTTAAGCATTTAATACTTTAGCTTAAGACCCCTTAATAGCCCATTTAAATCCATTTTTTAGAATAATTTCATTAAACTTGATAGTATCGCATAAGAAATTTAGTGTTCAATTTATAATGAAAAATAAGACAATTGTAGGCAATGGATTTAAGAAGGATAAAAATAAGAAAATAAGATAGATAGCCTACTTGAAAATGATATGACATTTTATACAATTTCATTTAATTTGATTCATTAAAAAATTTTAGGTTTAAAATGAGAAGTCATATCGCAATAATTATAAAGTGAACGTAAAATATGTTGGCTCAAAATAAAATAAAAAAACAATAAAAATAAAAAGACATTAAGTACATCATGAAGTAAAATTTTGTATATTTCTTTTTTTACTTCACACATTTGATTGGATATTAATAAATAAGTGATTTAGGTATCCAAAGGGGACCAAGTGTGGAAGTTCCTTTGGGTACCCAAATATGGTGCGATGGCTTATGGGGAGAAAGTGATGAATGGACCATTTCAAATGGAGTTAATGTTATATTTTTAATTTTGGGCTTCCATTCATACTTTGGTTTAAAATTATTATTATGTATCAAATTTTCATAGTTATTAAATTTAGGCATAGAATAATAGTGACTTTTGAAGAATTGTTTTTTATGAAATTTTTGAGAATTCAATTTTATGTTGGGATTGGATTGATTTTGTAAATGAGTATGATAATTTTTTTTTTGGAATTACATTCACTAGCATTTGATGAGTTTCACTCTTGTTATTAGAATTCAACATGCTTTTATGATTTAACATTCTACTAGGTGTGTGATGTATAAGATTTGAAGCACCATTAGAATCGTTACATAATTTTGAAGATAAACTAGAAATAAGATATTCAAAATCATTTCAAAATTTTTGCACAAGTGATTTTAAAGATTCTAGTTTATGTGATATATTATTATTTTCATTTATCAATTTTTCATTATGTTCTTCTGAAATTAAAAGCATTTTTTCATAGACCATGATTTCTTTTTTAAAAGAATTACAATCTAATAAATATAGCATTTTCAAATTAAGAGCAAGAAGAAGAACAAGACACGTCAATATGAGATTCTACTGTAGCGTTTACTTTTAAAGTTTTATTTTCTAAACGTAATTTGGAATTAGCATTTTTCAACTTTAAAATTTTATGTTTAGCAATTTCAAGCATACGAAATGTAGAAATAAAATTTGTTACAAAAAGAGAAGATTTTGATTTACTTACAGTGTTATCGAAATAGGCAAAATTTTAACGCAATGTTCCTTTGATATCGTCTTTTCGTTCCTCTATTATTGTTGAGTTTACATCTTCTCTATTGCTTGATGTGTTCTCTTCTTCCATTTCACTTGATGTGCACTCAACGAATCCTTCAATGGAGGAGCTTTCTTGAATACTTAAGCAAATATTCATATTCTTCATATATTGTACTTATTTTGTTCCTATACATAGAGAATCATAAGTTTCTTCTAGAAATTTTCAAATTTCATAAGTAGTAGAAAACGAACATATAAGTTCAAATATATGTTGATCTACTACACAAAATAAACTATTTATATATTTAGAATTTAAAACCATTTAATTTTTATTTGACATACTTGGGGGTTTTTCATAATAATATTTCAAACCTTTTCATCTAAAGATTTAAAAAATTCGATTAGAATTTTCCGCCCTTTATAGTTTTTACCCATAAATAATGGGGGTGCTAAATATTTTTCATCTAATAAAATTTCATCCCCTCTAGTGGTTGCAAGATCATGAAGCACCATTATTCCCGGTTATGAAGCCACTTTGGAAAAACCTAGCCCTGATACCATATGTTGGATCGTGCACCGCCCTTAAAGGGGGAAAAATAAGTGATTTATGGAATTTTAATTCTTAATAAAAATATCAGAGTTACTTAGAGAAGTTTCAAAATATTATACAATAGAAGAATATATTTTATATCTCAAAAAATATTATATTGAAAATTAATATTAGAAAATTCCAAAAATCAATATTTCTTCACTACCTCGGGCATTAAGTGTTACTTTCGGGCACTAGTTCACGGATATTAAATTCAAGTGTTTATATTTAACAAAAATAAAACTTACATTATATTTTATAAAAAGGCTTTAGGAGAAATATTAATTAAAATGTTTTATGCATAGATATAAAATCAAGATATTAATACAAAGAAAGACATGATTTTATTTCTTTAAAATTGAATACAAAATGTTTGGTTTCTATAGTGCTAGAAATTGAGGCGAAATATGACAAAACTCTTTTTGATGATTCACCGGTCCTTCTCCCAAGGATCAGCTAGATATACCCTATCTTACCCTAGATATGTCATATAGCCTCCCCCTAAATCAAACCCCGACCTATTTGCTGCATATAAGGCGGTGAATTTCTCCTAAGCCGCACAAGAGCCTAATCTCCACAAACAAGGCGAATTTCCTACGGAATCCTTCCTCAGAATCTGACGTTCTCTCCAAATGATTTATCCACTCTCGTTACAGAAATATAAAACAAAATTGATTACAAGATAATGAAAATGCGAAAGAAAACTCCCATATGATTTTTGATGGTGAAAATGAAGGTGATGTAGAGGTGGCGTTCTTGATGCATTCGACCTTTGTGTAGAATATACATTGTATCCCTTCTTCAAAATCCTCTTTCAGTTTTTTTATTTGTGCATGGGAGTTGTCTTAATTTTGTAGATGAAGTCTCTGAGAAGACATAGAAATGAAGGCACCAGAAAGTGTCTCGAATGCATGATCTTTGAGCCTTTTATAGAAAAATCGCTATCATCAAGCGATATGTATCTATTGCAGGGAACATCTCCTCAAGTTGTCATGTGTCCCATGGCATGATGGTCGTGTCAGTTGAAAAATGATCATGTTTGGGTCACGAAGCTATCATGAGGCGATAGCCAGTATCTTAAGGTAATAGCGCCGAGTTATGCGCTTCATGATGATCCTGCGGGTCATGACTGTTATCATACTGACGTCATTTTCTCTATTGCCTGAAGATAGTGGCTATCGCCCGTGATATCTTATCTTTACTTTTACTATCCAAACCTTTTCCTTAGTATAGATGACTTTATCCTCATTTCAAAATGGTATAAACCATTATGTAACTCTTCCTGGATTGAAAGTTATGGTCATTTGAAGTTTAGCTATCAACAATAGTCTTTTACTATTTTTAAAATATACATGGCATTGGATCACGCCCATGATCGAGGGCTTGTCTCCTTATTCAACCGAAACAACCTTCACACTGTAAAAATGCAAAATATAAGATCAAATACATCACGGTATTTGTTATTCTCAAATCAAGAGATGTGAAACGCATGCTCCAATAGTTCCCACTTTTTGGAGTTAGTTAACCTCTCGGGTACCCCTTTCATGGTCAAACAATGGCTAGGGAGAAGGCACCTCCCCACTCTTAAACGATTATACACATTACTAGACCTAAGCTCTCTGTATATCTCTGTACATAAGGTGTACTCTAGAAAATAGTTAGTTGAGCTCAACTCAGAGAATTTACTCTGAGTTCATCGAGCGGAGCACGACTATCATCAAGATGAGTTCGACGAATATCGAACTCACTTTTTGAACTTGATTTTCTTCTAAGTCTTGAGTCTTTTGCTGTCTTCAGTTGGCTGGTCCATGTAAGGTTGAATCTAAGGACTTAGCCTAAACTCTAGGACACAGACATGACCCTGGCTATATATGGTGGGTCAATCATCGTAGTTAGTGAACCTAGCCCAAATCCAACTAGGGATCCAACACTAGACCTAAGCTCTATGTATATCTCTATAAATAAGGTATACTCTAGAGTCTCTATGTACCATTGCTAGAATACACCATTCTTAACGGCTAAGTGATATGTCATTAGGAAAATGTCACCAAGACACCATACTAAGCTGGCCCTCTAGACCTTATTGACTTGCCAAGTTAACATACTACTGTGGGTGTGACAACTAGGCTAGTATCGAATACCCAGCACATTTTATGCCCACGCAAAGTATCACCTCACCCAACCGAGCCTCCAGCTCAGATAACTAACTTGTCCTCAAATCTCCACCACACTAATCCTCGAGCTTGCAGGACTAAATTGTTCTCAAATCTTTACCACACAGAGCTTGGATAAACAAGTCCTCAAATCTCTACCATATCAAGCCTCCAGTTTGCAGGACTAACAAGTTCTATCACCACTCCATCGTATAATAAGGAACGAGGTTCACTATTAACTTCGTTCACCTATATAGTCTACTTTTGTCTATTATTTAGTTACACATAGACTTAAGGTGGATCTTGGACTACTCGAGGTCTACCCGATGAAGGGCTCGATCGCATTGGTACTAGGACATAAGATGGGCTGAAGCGCAAATCTCCATTTTCTCAAGGTATTTAATTTTTTTGGTGACTACCCTTCTTATAACCCTCTCTCCATGTTAATCTTAAACTATCCTAAGATGGTTTATGATTTTTATAGGGGAGAGACAATCTAATGTCGAACTTCAAATTTAATTACTCCCCTTAGTGTGCATGTACAGTAACACTTAACACCACTTAGTGACTTCCTCAAAGTCTTCAACCAGAAGTCTATGACCTTCCAAACATACCATAAATCTACTTAGGATTAATTACTCTAAACATACTCAAGTTCTACCCTTAAGCACATGTTCAATTGAACGATGCATACCCATAAATCTTAATATAGGGTGAGTGGTGCAAACCTTAAATTTAATTATCTACATGCCCCAAAATTCATTCCAAAGATGCACCATGGTCTAATTGATACTTCAAATTAATATGATGAATTTATAAAGTGGAATGGTCACATATATTTAATTTATTAAATGTGTGACATGAATCTAAATTAATGCTCAACTATAGGTCAAATATTCTCCAAACAATTCTACAACTTTTAGGGGATATATAAATGATGTCCTAATGATTTTTTCCAATTTTCATTCAATTCTCATGTGATCTTGATGGTCTATTGACTACTTCATTATTTTGTTAAATGCAGATCAACACACATAATGAACTAGTTATAATCTTAAGATGTAACTATCAATTCCTTTAGACAAATGGTCTAAAATTAATACCAGAGGTTTATCATGTCATAATTAGTGAATGATCATAAAATCATGAATTTTTCAATTAATTTGGTCGTAAATAAAATTCCTTAAATATGTGACACATTTCAATTTACACATGAAGTACTAATTCTAGATGTCAAAATATTCCAAATAAATTACAAATAACATATAACTGTAAAACAATGCGCATAAAAGAATTTCATAATTTTTCATATATTATTGGTCCATAATTTTCACAAGTAAATGTTAATTCAAAGTATCACTTTACAAAGTAAGTACTTAAATTATTAATCCAAAAAGTTCAAGAAATTTTCCATAGGTTTATAATGCTAAAACAATTGTCTAGTCAGAGATTTAGAATTTTCAAATATGTATAGTCCTCAATTATTTCATCTTTATTTTATAAGGAAGCCCCTAATGGCTCCATGGTGTATCATTTAAATCCTAAAATTCCCTCATAAAACTGGTTTTGGTCGGTTAATTTTAAGGTATTTTTGTCTTTTTGCCGGATTAGGGCTTAATTAATATAGCATTCATCTTGTCCTATACTATTCATCCGCCTCAAAATTGTGATATGCCTTCTTCCTCCCAATCTCTAGAGCCCATCGCACGAACCGCGATTTTCTCGGCTTAGGCCTTGCGCATTTTTGGCTTCTTCCTCTCGATTGCAGCAATGGGCGCCTCCGCAGGTTAATTCCTCTTCCTCCTAATGGCGCTGCTTGGCTTCTTCCTCCTCATTGCAGCAATTGGCGCCTTCGTAAGGTTCGGTCTTCTTACTCCTAATGGCACTGCTCTGGTCGGCAGGTTATTCTGTCTGTCAATGGGAGGGTGCGGTTTGAAAGGCAAAAAAATCATCTCTCCCTGAGGGCACAGGATTGGGCCTCATCATCCACATAATGACGGCTTCATCTCCTCTTTCCACAAACTTGATGGTAAGGAGTTCTCCTTCCCGATCTCCCCCTCCTCGAAGCTTTGTCGGAATAGGGACAGGTAGCGAGAGCGTCGACTTTTTTTTTATTACACCATGGTCAGTTAACTTTTTTTTTGCATTCTGTTCAAACCTTATAAATAAGGCTGCTATAGTTTTCTTTTGGGGATTATTGATGTTAATGAATGAATGAGAGCTTCCAAGTTTTTGATTCCTGAAAGAGTGCTCTGAGTTTTTGGAGAACAATATTGTTGTTTGTACCATGATATTTCGTTGTTAATTGATTGAGTTTGCAACTGTTTAAATTCCCATTTGAGCATTGTAATTTTGATGTACCTTTTGAGTGAGATTGGCGAGTTTTGTTGGGGGACTGGGGAAAACAAAGGAGATGATGAACAGTAATCTGATTGTAGTGTTCTTTGTCCAATTGTGATAAGAAAAAAAACAATGTTGTGAGGGGATGGTCCAAATAATATTTGTGAACAGTTACAATAGATGTTAATTAGTGATTGATACCAGTTGATATCAAAGTTTAAGTTTGATTAAGTATTTAGTGATTTGAGATTTTGTGGGTCTACTAAGCGAGAGAGTGGGTGGATCTTAGGTTGTTCATTTGTGGCTTCATTCTAGATATTTCATTTTGCTTTTTTTGTGCTTTTACCCTGGTCATCCAATGAGATAGATGTACTATGATTATCAAAATTGATCTGATAAACTTTTGCTGACTCGGAGCATCTTGTCATTCACCTTTATATGACTATGCTTTCATTTTGTGCTTCTATTTGCTTAAATTTTGTTCTTTCAGCACAAAATTAACCTCAATTACCTTATTGTGCTTCTAAATTTAAAATATAGGTAAATGATATATGATATATACCTCCAGATTCAATATAGGTAAACGATTGTTTCCTCCATATGAAAATCAAACGAGATGTTTTAACTTTCAAGGAGAAACTCAAGCTTCTCCATTTACCGCGGTCATGTGGTTATTTGATAAATGCAGTCAACATTTATATATATATTAGATGTTATGGATGTTAGCACAAATATCTTCCTCTGGTTAGTGGCATCATACCATTTTAGATAATTCCATTCTTGATTTCTTTTATGTATTTTCTCTAAAGAAGGTCATGATATCTATGAGCACAACCTATAATAATGATTACACTTTTTGATGCATACCCAAATCAACAACCTGCTCTTATTAAAGGGAAACTTGATCATAAGGATCAACACTAATTCATTGTGAGGATCAACACCCACCATCCTCGGCAAAGCCATAGTAATCATATTGACCTCAAAAAAACTGGTGAAGTACTCCATTAGATGCATCTCACTATATTTAATCTAAAAATATAACAAAATAAACATTTAAGGATATATAATAAGAGATTTAGGAGACTGAAGGCCATGTTTGGGATTCCAATATACCTAGAGTTTCAAATGTTTATTTTGCTCATTAATTCTCACGAGATCTTATGTGTAAGCGCCATCAAGCAGGAAATTGGGATTCATATTCGTTAAATGCATATATAGAGTTTGTGCTCCCGTAAAAATTTTTACTCAAATCTCATGCAATTGCTTCATTCTTTTAGGATTGGATTTTGTTCCGTACATTGCATGATTATTTACATATCTATATCCCCAATGTTTGATTTTGTTTTTATGGTTCTCTGAAAACCAAATTTATACGTGTTGTTCTCTTTTCAATTTCACTGCTAATGGAACATACAAATTAGTGTTAAAAACATAATGCACAACTGAAACCTTTTGTAATGACCTGTAATTACATGCAATTAGTTTTGGTTTATGTGCTGAATGCTAAAAAATTGTCACAAATTTCATAGTTTGTTTCTTAGGCTTATTTGTTTTCCTGTCTGATATAAAGATTATATTATGGTGGCATTTCTTATTTTTCATGTCCATAAGGTATGCTTACATTTATTTCTCCATCAATTTCTAATTTAGTACAACAACTATGCACAAATTTAATTTTATGCCCAAAAAAGGTCGCCCCCATGACAAATGTCAGCTCTCACGACAAATATCATCCTCATGCTAAATTTCGCCTCGAACAACAAATGATGCCCCCACGACAAATGCCCCCCTCCCCCGACAAATGTCCCTCTCACGACAAATGACGCCCCCTATGACAAATGTCTCCCCCATGACAAATGTCGCCACCATGACAAATGACGCCCCCACAACAAATGTCGCCCTCACGACAAATGTCACCCCGAGGATAAATATCACCCCCGCGACAAATGTCGCCCCCACAATAAATGTTGTCGCACGGGGTCCCCCGTGCACAACTGCTTGTAAGTACATAAGTATGACCAATACAATTCTTGACAATCCTCAAGATAAAATCTAATTAATTTACTAGAGATGAATTATGACCTAATATATCATGTGACAAAAAAAAGAATTTTTCTAAGTCATTTGGTCGCTTTGATTTCAATAATTTAATTATGTGACATGATCACATATAATTTAATATCTAGGATTTTTAACTACAAAAATCCTAATTTCACCAGAGCCAATACCTTTCATCATAACATGTGCAAGCCAAAATATTATTGACATGCATCAATCCATTTCTGATTAAATCACAAAATACATATTTCTGATATATGCACACGAATTTCTATAAACTATATTTCATGCAAGTGGAATACTCTCACATGCAGATGTGAAAATGGTCCAAAATTTTGACCAGAGCCTCATGATGACCTAATGGACAAACCACCCAAGAATTGGGACAGTTTGTGTTGACCTAACCATATAAATTGCATGTATATGATAAATCAAAATTTTATTAAAACTATATGTAAATATTTCCCCAAAATTTTGATTTTTGAGCAAGGGGTATGTATAGGGTATCTACATGCATGGCCAAAATATTAGGCCCATTTAATTATCCATGTGAAATAAATTCACATTTTAGTGACTGGTCCTCTCATAGGACACATCTCAAAAAAATGGCCTTTCTGGGGGATGTAGGGCTCCATATGATGTGATTCAAATTTCTATGGGAAGTAGACACCAAGGGCTACAATGTTTATCTCTGGCAATTTTTCCTAAGTCAGAATCTAAGGGGCCGAGTTTTAAGCATGAACATTGTTGTCTAAGGTATGACAGAAATAATAACAATTTTATTAAATATATTTTATATATGCACGAATCTTAAAGTACTGGTGGATGGAATCCCTTCATCTTCAAGCTCCAGCCAACGTCATTGATTCCCCTGACCTAAAACAAACTCCAACTCGATTTACCGGCCACACCTTGGCCTCCACAGCTGACTACCACCACCACCTCCTCCGTTGGGGTCGTGGCCATCATTTGGCCACGAAATGGCGGCCAGAAAATGCCTCTCCCATGATCTCAATCAAGAAAGAAAGCTTGTAGTTTTCTCACCAAGCTCTCATGGAATCGGGAGCAATCGAGCTTGGTATCTCTCTTAAATGATCTAGAGGACTAGCACAGAGGGAGCGGAGGGGAAACAAACCTCTATTGGGGCCTAACGATGGGTATTCCGTCGAGTTGCCATGGATTTTCTCCTCTCTGGTGAGCTAGCCTAATCTCACAATTCTCCACCAAATCCTACAATCTTAGGATCTAATCCAACTCCCTTCCACCTTCTGAAGCTAATGTTGAGGTTAAATTTGTGTGGGGAGGGCTCTATGTAAAATTTCCATTAAGGGAAATTTCGGCACAGCTTTAGTTTTTGTTTCCTACCTGCCATTTGGTACTCAAACTGCTGGGAATCGACTGGTAGTATTAGGATAACCGACCAAAAGCATTTGGGGAGCTCAATTTTCTCCAACAGCCTTTATCCCATGGAATCCTCATTATCCTTGAAACTGAGAGTTAGATCTGAAATACTCTAGAGGGGGGGTGAATAGAGTATTCTTAAAAATTATTAACAGCTATTATAGCTTTTGCTGTAAATTAAAAGTGCATAAATTAATAAGATAGCACACAATAAACCTAAAGCACAAGCACAGTAAGAACCAAAGAAAAAGAGGCAACCAGATGACACAAGAATTTTATAGTGGTTCCCCAACCTGGGTACATCCACTCTTCTACCACCCTTGGTAGGAATCCACTCAGATTTTTGATCAGGTGCCTGACACCAATGAGCTTTTGATCCGGTGCTCAAAAACCAACCCAAGTCTTTTGATCAGGAGACTTGCAACTAAGGAATCACTTTTGAAGGGAGATGACAACCCTTTATACAGTGGGGGTGAGAGATAATTTTGTCTTCTCTTTCTCAATATACAACTGAGAAGACTTGTGGATTTGATTATAGCTTATGGCTCCCCCTGAGAAAAATAGGAGCTGAGATTCAGGGTGATAGGTCTTCAAACTGAATCCTTGACCAGCAATAATCTTCAGGAACTTCTTTGATAGATTGAACTGAAGTTGTCCTTTTGAAGTGTCCTGGAGTACTTGAAGAAAGAAGACTCTAGATATAGGTATTGTTGTTCTTCTTCTTCAGGTGCTGATGAGCTTCTGGTCAAGAGCTACTGTGTATCAGAGAATGCTTCTTGTTGACAGAGCAGCTTGTTTAAGACTGAATATTTTTCTCTGTGTCTCAGTAATCTCTGTATGCTTCTCAGTAAGCTGTGCTCTATGTAAAGCTTTCTTAATAATGCTTGATTAATTCTGTCTGTGTATCTCTATGTGTATCTGTTATTCTCTTCTTCTCTGTCCTTCAAAAATTTGACTTCATTTGCAATTAATGCTGACAGCCTTGAGAATAATCGGCATTGATTTATTTCCCCAACTGTCCCGTGGAAAAACGGCAAGTAATAATCCTGGAGAAGACCATAATTAATGCTCCTTCTAACGGTTATAATCTGAGAATGTTAGAGCATTAATTACTCAGTAATTATCGTATTAGAGTGGGGATAGAAGGCCAGAAATAACTAAGTCTGCAATCATCGAACAGATAGCAGAATTCGTCGAACTAAGTCCATAGTTTGTCGAGCTGAGATATTGTATTCGTCGACCAGACAGCTTCTGTTCGTCGAGCTGAGTTCCATGATCGTCGAGCTGGAAACTGAATTGCTGTCACTTTTGCCTATTCTATGTCTGAAGTTCATCGAGCTGGTAAATGTGTTTGTCGACTGGAGTTCAGCAACTATTCTGGAGTTGTCAAATATTCTGTGTGTTGACTGATATCCTGTGTATCGACACAAGTCTTCTATGTGGTGTCGACACAGCCTTTCCATAATGTCGACTGATGATCAGGGTGTCGACATAAGTTCTTCTAGTGTCTACTCAGTTGGTGTCGACATATACTCTGAGTGTCGACACAAGTCTTCTGGTTCCAGAATTCATCGGGCAGAGAACTGAGTTCGTCGACCTGAGACTAGAGAACATTATCTCGACAGAATGTTGTAGTAGTCCAAAGATTCGTCGACAAAAGAATGGTATTCGTCGAGCTAAGTCTGGAGAACCTTGAATTCATCGAGCTGAAAATGATTCTGGACTTAGAGAAAAATTGATAAACCTCTGGCAATACAGTTGAAGTGGAAGTCCAGAAATCGTCGAGCAAAGAATGAAATTCGTCGACCTGAGAACTAGGTTCGTCGACCTGAGTCTAAAGAACAGTCTGGACTTAGAATTCTGAAGGTGGAGTCCAAGGATCGTCGATCTGTGACTTAAGTTCGTCGAGCTAAGTACAGTGAATATTTCTCTAAGATCGTCGAGCAGAGAACGACTATCGTCGACCTGAGTTCGACGAACGTCGAACTCATTTTACTTAGTTTCTTGAGAAATCTCTGAATCTCTGGAAAAAAACTCTAAGTCTTGAGTCTCTGGCAGTCTGATAATGGCTTGTCCATATGATGTTGTTCCTGAGGACTTGGCCTAGACTCTCGGACATAACTTTGACCCTAGCTATACATGTTGGGTCACATCATCCTAGCTTAGTGAACCTAGCCCAAATCAAACTAAGGATCCAACAATCTCCCCCTATTTGGGTGAGGTCACTAATAGAATCAAAATAAAAACATAAAGTAAACAAAGCAGGAAAAAGATATATCTGGCAGAGATAATTAACACATGCAGCAGATATATTTACACAAAAGCTTTGTTCAGATAATATGACATAGTTTATGAGAGAAAAATAGAAATAAAATAGTTCATGTTTCACTTCTTCTGCTTCTTCTTCTGATGCTTTACATCCTTGCCCTTGTCTCCTGCCTTGGTAAAGATTATTTCCCTGTTTGGATTTAAAGCTTGTTCCATAGTCACTGTCATGTCAGCAGCCCCTATAATCTTCAAAGATGTAGCTATAGGGACCACTGCTTCAAGATGTAATTTCATATAATCATCAACATTAAAAATTTTATTAGCCTTTTCAAACCTTTTCAGTTCTTCTCTCATGTATTTGGACATTGTAGTGTATTCAGAAATATCCTTCCCTTCAGCATTTGCCTTATTGATCATAGAAAGGCCTACTAGTTCCTGGAACCTGGCCATTTTAGTTGTGTTGGTTATTTCTGGATCTTCATAAGGAACAGGAAGAGAGGTTGATCTTTTAGAACTTTCAGCTTGTTGGTGTTGATGTTGTTGATGTTGTTGTTGCTGTTGATGTTGTTGTTGCTGCTGATGTTGTTTTCCTGAAGATTGTTGTCTGTGTTGACTGCCACCAGGGGAAGATCTGTCATGATGTCTTTGAAAAGTTTGAACATGGGCAGACCTTTGAGAGCTTGAACCAGGAGCACCAGCTGCAGGAGGAGGAGGAGGTGGTGGATCTTTTCTATACCTTTGAACTGGTGGAGGAGAGTACCTTTTACTCTTCTTCCTTTCCTTCTGCTGATTTTTAGATAGCCACATCCATGCTGGCATCCCTTTATATTGTGTTATCTTTTGAAGAATGTAATATGGAGTGTCATTGTTTGGATTAGGCTTAGGAGCAGGAGGAGGAGGAGCTTTTCTTTTCATTGATACTTACTACCTCTTCTTTGTATCCTCCTCATCTGAGTCCTCATCCTCATCTTCATCATCATCATTGTCAGAACCCTAAGGGTTATCATATAGATCATCCAAAGCTTTCAAAGCCTTAGCGAAAATAGTAGTCTTTTCTGGAGCAGGAGCAGGAGTTTCAACAAGAGTTGGAGGAGAAGCTACAAAAGAATCTGAACTAACTTGGACAGAGCTTTCAGCTGCTGCCTTATTTTCATCTTCAATATCAGCCAAGATCAGTTCATCTAAATCTGGCATGGGGGAGTCATTCATGACAAAAGTTGGGGCTGAAGGTATTATTGGGGAAAAGGGAATAGCCACTACTTCTGGAAGTAGAGTGACTGCTGGCTGTGCAATAGCAAAGCTTTCCCTAAGTTGCTTAGCAAATTCTGAAGAGATGGGGGAAGTGTATGGTATAATAGCCAAGGATGGCTTAGTAATCTCAGCTGGAAGGTAATTCAAATGTACAGTATCAAAAGTACTCAACAAATTTTCTAAATCAACTGTGGGATTAAGAATGATATCACCAACAGTATTGGGCTCTTCAGAGTCTGATTCATCAAAATCCATATCAGTTTCAATAAAGTCAATCAAATCTTTATCTATGTATTCTGTGCACTCTGTTGTTGTTGCTGAAGCTGGAGCATCTGCTGCTGGAGCTGGAGCTGAAGCCTCTGGAGTTGTAGCTACTGCTTCATCATCAGGCATCTCCCCCTACCTGGTTTTAGTGGGAATTGAGGCTAGGCCCCTGGCTGAAGATAGGGCAGCAGTAAGAGCAGAGATTTGGTCAGAGATAGAGGAGATGGTGGTATCAAGAGGTGTAATGGCCTCTGTTATAAGGGATTTGAGGAGGGGAGTGATTATGGAAATGATAGAAGATATGGTGGAGTGGTCCAATGATGGAAGAGCAGTAGATGTTTCAGATGTGGTTTGAGTAGAAACATATGGAGGAATGGTAGATGTAGTGGAGATGATGGAATGGCATCTTGCATGATGGTGTCTATTGGTAGATGGTATGATGGTATGGAATATAGATGTGGGGGAAGAGGAGATAGTGGTGGTGGAGGAATGTAGGTGTCATAGGGGGAATCAGGAGGTGTTGGATGTGGTGTAGGGGTGTACGTGACACGGACGTGCTTACGCTAACGAAAGCTTACCCATCACAGAACATAAAAAATAAAGAGAGTGCTCTGACCAAAAGCGAATGTAAAGGGGTCGGTTGGCTCTCAAAAATACGGGACTCGATACCACGTACTTAGGACCTAACTCTCCAACAAGCACACAACTCGCCCTTAGCCAGACTCGATACCACGTCCTTAGGACCTACCTCTCCAACAAGCACACACCTCACCGCACCTACACAAGCATCTATTCTTTTCACTATAAGCCGTCAATCGCAGCAATAATATACTTAGGACAATAGTCAAGGTAGCTCGTATACGTGCGCTTGATAAGACTCATATTGAGCAGTCAAGGTAGCTTGTATACGTGCATTTAAGTCGTGAATATGTTGGGCGAAGGATTGTGCAAACTGACTTGTTTTGTATGTAGGAGGTAAGGGGACCAAGTCAAGTGGCACAGGGGCCTTATACCCGTGAACAATTTCATTCGGAGACATACCCGTGGACCTATTTTTAGAATTATTGTAAGCCAGTTGTGCATGTGGAAGAAGTAAATCCCAAGTGCCTTTATGATCGCTCAATAGACATCTAAGAAGATTTCCTAGGCTCTGATTGACTACTTTCGTCTGGCCATCAGTTTATGGATGATAAGCCGCGAAGAATAATAATTTTGTTCCCATAAGAACCCACAAGGTTTTCCAAAAGTAGCTAGTGAACTTTACGTCCCTATCCGAGACAATAGTCTTCGGAACTCCACGGTGACTAACGACGTCCTTAAAATACAGTTTCGCAATGTGAGAAGCGTCATTGGTCTTACTACATGGGAGGAAGTACGCCATCTTGGAGAACCTATCCACAATAACGAGTATAGAATCATGACGTCGAAGGGTGGGGGGAAGGCCTAATACGAAGTCCATGCTCACGTCTTCCCACGGAACGGACAAAATAGGTAGAGGGGTGTATAAACCTACATTGGACTTAGTACCCTTGGAAACTTGACACGTACGGCAACTGCTCACTACTTTCCCAACCATCGCCTTTAGTTTAGGCCAAAAGAATTTCCCCTCTACGAGTGTAATCGTTTTGTCTCTTCCAAAGTGACCACTCAAGCCACCAATATGTAACTCCCAAATGATGTGGAGTCGCAAAGAGGAGCGAGGGATACACAATTTTCCATGTTTGAATGAATATCTGTCTCTAATTGAAAAGGCCGTGATGGTCGTGGGAGAGCTATCCTGGGCAGATAAGTATGGCTCCTGAAAATTAGGGCATGTGGCATATTCATCCTTTATGCGCTCGAACCCTACTACATGGACTTGCATGGAGGAAAGTAAGAGGGTGAGGTTACTGAGTGCATCGACAACTCGATTGTCGGACCTCTTAAGGTGCTTGAGAGTAAATGTGTATTCTTGCAAGAAGGATACCCATTTAGCATGCCGCAGGCTGATTTTGTGCTGACCATTGATGAATCGTAACGCTTCATGATCAGAGAGGATCACGAACTCCTTATGAAGGAGATAGTGCCTCCAATGATGCAAACATCTAACGATCGCGTAAAACTCCCTATCGTAATTGGAATAATTTAATTTAGCTCCCGTTAATTTCTCACTAAAATAACTAACCGGGTGACCCTCTTGACTCAAGACACCTCCAATCCCTACGCCAGATGCATCACAAGTAAGCTCGAAGACCTTGGTGAAGTCTGGGAGACGTAACACCAGTACTTCGGTCATAAGCTCCTTAATACGACGGAATGCAAACATGGCGGATTTGGACCATGTGAATTCGCCTTTCTTCATGCAGTCCATAATGGGTGCCATAATGCTACTAAAATCGCGTATGAAACGACGATAAAAGGTAGCTAACCCGTGGAAACTTCACACCTCACGAAGGCTAGTGGGCTCGGGCCAGTCTCTAATCACTTGAACATTTCCTGGGTCAACATGAATTCCTTCAGAGCCAACTATGTAACCTAAGAATTCAACCTCTGAAACATAAAATGTGCATTTCTTAAGATTTAGATATAAGGTTTCAGTCCTTAAGGTGGAGAGGACTACTTTGATGTGGGAGAGGTGTTTGGCGGGGGAGGTACTAAAGACTAGGATGTCGTCGAAATATACTACAACAAACTTCCCCATATATGACCTAAAGATGTGCGTCATCATCCGGGAGAAGGTGCTGGCGGCATTGGATAACCCAAAGGGCATCACAAGCCACTCATACAACCCGTCCTTAGACTTGAACGCTGTCTTCCACTCATCCCCCTCTCGGATCCTAATCTGGTGTTAACCACTTCGTAAGTCCAATTTTTAGAAGATAGTGGCACCCGATAGGACATCCAAGAGATCATCTAGTCGCGGAATTGGAAACCTATATGTTATATTAATTTTGTTGAGAGCTCGGCTATCAACACACATGCGCCAGGTGCCATCCTTCTTAGGGGCAAGAAGAGCGGGGACAGCACATGGGCTCATACTCGTCCTAATAAATCCCTTATTTAGCAAATCCTCTATCCGGGTTTGTAAATCTTTGTGGGCAGCAGGATTAAGCCTATAGTGCGTTTGATTGGGTAAGGACGATCCGGGGATAAGGTCTATAGCGTGTTGTATATCTCTAAGTGGTGGTAACGACGAAGGCAACTCTTCCGGGTATACATCCCTAAACTCATCCAACAATACCCGTAGCTCTCGGGGTAAATCTTCCAACACGCAACTATCAGTCTTTGCACTCATGAGAACGAGAGCGTACATTATACCCCCAATGAAGGGATCCTTCACAAATTCCTTCCTACCAACTAAACTCAAGGCTTTCCTCTCTAATGGGACGGTGGTATCCTTAGCCAACACTACCGACTCTTTTGGCACAGTTGGTCTCAAGGTGACGATCTTGCCATTGAATTTGAACTCATAAGTGTTGGCACGACCATAGTGCGTCACATCACGGTCGTATAGCCAAGGGCGGCCTAATAACACATGACAAACGTCCATCGGTAGGACGTCGCACCAAACCTCATCCGTGTAGGATTTGAAAGACAGGGGGACTAGACATCGTTGGGTAACCTTAATAGTAACCTTACTAATCCAAGCAACCTGGTAGGGGGTCGGGTGCGGCTCGACAGTCAAGGACATACGCTTAACAGTGTTCTCAGAAATGGCATTTACGCAACTACCACCATCGATAACTAATTTGCAAAGTTGTTCTCCACTCTTAAAGATCAGGGAAAATATGCTTGTCCTCTTCCAGTCGTCTACGGGACGAGGAGTGGTCAAAATATAATGCATCACCATAAGGCGGTGATCGTCCTCCAAGTCACTAGGGACTCCTTCGGGTTCGTGCTCCTCTTCGGCCTCATAGACATAATCGTCAGGGTCGGTTGCGGACTCTAATAATGCTACGGCCTTCGTCTTAGTGGGGCATTCATAGGCATAGTGGCCTTGAACACCGCATGAGTAACAAGTGGTGTTAGCCTTGCTAACCTTTCCTACAGGGATACGCTCACTAGCGGGGTTCTTGGTATTTCTAGCGGTGATCACTACGGATTTCGACTCAGAGGATCTAAATTTTCCCTTATCAGGAAATGTGGAAGAAGATGACCTAGTGGTGGACTTATTTTTCGTATTAGAATAACGGGAGTGATCCTTAGATGCTAGGTGCTTTTCAATGTCCAAGGCGGCATTGAAAGTCGTATTCAGGTCCGTATGACCGTAACGCAAGAGTTTCCGCTGAATGTCGGGGTGAAGTCCCTTTTGAAATCTAGATAAAGTCACTTCGGGGAGCTCTTGAAGGTCACATCGTACCATACGGTCCTTAAGTTCTCCCATATAGTCAGCAACAGACATTGAGCCTTGCCGAAGGGTGGCAAGCTCATCGAACATCTGCGTCCGATGGTACGCGAGAAAGTACTGATCGGTCAGCAGGTTCTTCATCACAGCCCATCCAATGAGTGGGACCCCGTGCCCAGCTCCTAACCTACGTTCTTCATTCAGCCAATAAGTTTTGGCACGTCCCATTAATTTCATCCTGGTAACTTGAACCTTTTGGGGGTCCGTGACGTTGTGCCATTCGAAATAACACTCCATGTCTATAGCCCAATGGAGGAAGATCTGGGGATCTCCCATGCCATCATAGGTGGGGGCATTTATCTTGATGGCCCTCGTGATATCAAATCCTCGCTCGGGGCGGGGTTCTCGAGGGGGCACACGGGGAGAGTTTCCCTCAGAATCCGAGTCAAAGTTCGGTTGGTGCCGGTAGGGTTGCCCAACATTAACGGGAGGTGGGGGTGGCCTTTCATGATTTTGTAGGATCTAGGCTAAGACGTTTCTAAGCTCAGCCATTTCGGCATGAAGACCCGCTATAGCCTCGGTGTTGGGATCACCATGTTCGTTCGCAGCCATCCTAGACGTAGACGGGGTTGTGTACTCCGTTCCTAGCCTAGTGCGCATTCAGGTTTGGGAGACCCCGGGCAAGATGAATTTTCCTAGGGTTGAAGCTATACTGGAAATGGAATATTTTTAGATATTCCCGATGGGAGTAAGGCGTAGATCATTAAAAAAATTTCAGATTTCGCAAAAAATTACAGATTTTAGCCCGCTATTGGCAAACCACAAATTTTTTTTTTTTGATTTTTTTTCTAAGATTAGATGGACCGACAAGGAAAGCAGAGAGGATGTTTGCAACGTAGAAGTTGAAACAACCTCGCTTTGATACCAAATTGGTGTAAGGGTGTACGTGACACGGACATGCTTACGCTAACGGAAGCTTACCCATCACAGAACATAAAAAATAAAGAGAGTGCTCCGACCAAAAGCGAATGTAAAGGGGTCGGTTGGCTCTCAAAAATACGGGACTCGATACCACGTCCTTAGGACCTAACTCTCCAACAAGCACACAACTCGCCCTTAGTCGGACTCGATACCACATCCTTAGGACCTACCTCTCCAACAAGCACACACCTCACCACACCTACAAAAGCATCTATTCTTTTCACTATAAGCCGTCAATCGCAGCAATTATATACTTAGGAGCGGAGGTAAACGATAAAGAGCGATCAAGAACAAGTTGAGATTAACTCCCTTGTTAGCACGAAGTGTGCCCAAACTTGGAGAACAAGTCAAGGCTAGGCCAAGTTTGTTCTCCAACGGATCTTCTCAATCCGGATAACAAGAGGATCAATAACAACGTTTCGATTCAGATTTTTGCAAGCGAAAAAACACTTTAAAATCGTAGAAAAGACGGATGTATAACCTCCACAAAATCTCACAGCAAGAAAACACAAAGAAAGGAAGGAGATTACCCAACCAAGAAGATGATCACACAAGATTTGTGGGAGAATCACTCTCTCCACGGATCCACCGATTTCACACTGAATGGGGCTGCTTCCTTCTTCCACGGAGTTGCACTGATAGAAGCCACGCCGGAGTCGCACCGAATGGGGATGGAGGAGGCAAGGTATGGCTTCACACCAAGGGGGGTGGGCGGCTAATGGAGTCTCTCCATGGTGGCCGAAATTCTCAAGGGGGAGTTTTAGGTTTTTCTTTTCCAATCCTTTAACTCCTCATAATAGCCTCCTTTAAATAGGAGTTACAAAAGAGATCCAACCGTCTGTGATGGAGATGAAATCTCATCCATCCGGGCAGTTAAATACACACCAAATGTTTAGTAGCACACCAACATGAAAATAAAAATTAATACAAGCCATATTTTTAAAAGCAATTAAAATAAAACTAATTAAAAACTAATTAAAACTTTTAAGCAAGCTTTGCGCGCCATGGACGGAGGTTGTATCGCAGCTTTCTGTTAGTGTCCGTGGCGTTGTCATGACGTCGCAAATCTTTAAATTGTTGAGCCGCGGCAACCGGGTCCTCATCAGGAAGTGTTGAAGGGGCCGCGCCATCAGGATGAGTCTCTTCAGTAGGTTGGGGAGTGGCTTTAACAGCCCTGGTGCCTTCAAAAGCTGGGGTGGAAGAGGTAGAAGCCTTGGTTAGCTTTGTTATTGTCCTCTCCCACCTGCCAAATAAGGCACAGGTTAGCCTTTTACTGGCATTGATGAATATGGTCTGGGAGAACAGTGATTCAACAGCCTTTTCTTGTTAAAAGATCCCTAGGATCCTTCCAAAGCATACTTCCTTTTTATTATTTTTCTTCTGTATTAGATCAAAAAGAATTTGTGCCCAATCCACTGGTTTCTTGTTTATGATGGCACACATGACCAGAAACTGGTGTCTGGTGTTGTAGTCATGGGCAGTATGTTTCCCAAGCAAAACTTTTCCAACTAAATCTGCCAAAAACTTATAAGGGGCAGAGAGGTATTTCTTTAAGAGTTTGTTAGGGTTATCTCCAGTATAACCCATTAAGCTCAGCATCATGTCAGACTCCTCTATTTCAATCTCTAGTTGCTCTTCTCCATTCCTTAATCCAAAAATTTCAGTTAAAATTGCGGGAGTTAAGGAGACGGAGTTACCCGCAATAGTGCCTGTCATTGTATTCTCCTCTGTTGGCGATAGGGTGTAGACCCATTCTCTGATTTCAGTGCTGTGTAGTTTGATTCTTCTAGTCATCAAGGTTTTGAGTTATTGTTCTTCAAGGAGTTCCAAAATGTAAAGGAATATGGGATAAGAATGTTGAAATGAATCAAAATCCACATCAAAGCCTGTATCGAACTTCATGCCTGCGAGAATGCTTTCCTGAATCGCCATGGAAACACCTACAAGAGAGACACAAAAATGGTGATCAAATGAAAAGGAACAGAAAGCGCGGGATGGAGGTCGAAGAAAATCTAAATATAGGGTTTTCAAGAATATGAATAGACAGACTCCATTCAACGAAAATAAAAATAATTCTTCGAACTGAGTTCGATGAAATAATTTTGAACGAAATAATTCGTCGATCTTATCCATAAGAATCGAAGACAGTTCGTCGAACTCCGTTCGACGAATATCTTCTAAAGCAAGTTCGTCGAACTCTGTTCGACGAAAATTGTTTCACTCACAGAGAGTTCGCCGATCTCCATTCGATGAATATCTCTCAAACTTTCCCCGGTTCGTCGAACTCCGTTCGACGAACTTTGGAAAATTTGTCGAGTGCAGACAGAAATTAAATAAAGTCTTCTCCAATGATCATTCCAAGTTGGTTTACAAAGAACATATGATTTCTCTCATCCAGCGGTTTGGTGAATATATCAGCCCTTTGTAAATCAGTATAAATATAGACAAGCTTGATTTTATCTTTGTCTACACACTCTCTAATGAAATAATATCTTATATCAATATGTTTTGTCCTACTATGGTGAACTGGATTCTTGGCTATGGCTATAGCACTTGTATTATCACAGAGTAGGGTTGAATTATTTAAGTTGAACCCATAATCTAGAAGCTAATTTTGTATCCAAAACATCTGTGAACAACAGCTGCATGCTGCAATATATTCTGCTTCAGCAGTTGAGGTTGACACTGATGTTTGTTTTTTACAAAACCAAGATACTAATCTCATACCCAGGAACTGGCAAGTCCCTGAAGTACTTTTTCTATCTACCCTGCATCTAGCAAAATCAGCATCAGAGTATCCAGTTAACTCAAATTCTGATTCAGCATGATACCATAGGCCTAGATTAGGACAACTCTTTATATATCTTAAAATCCTTTTTAGTAAAATTAGGTGAGATTCTTTAGGGTTCACTTGGAACCTAGCACAAAGACATGTGGCAAACATAATATCTGGCCTACTTGCTGTGAGGTATAATAGGGACCCAACAATGCCCCTACAAAGTTTCTGAACCACAGGTTTCCCTGGTACATTAGAGTCCACAACAGCATTGGTAGCCATGTGTGTTTTCTTTGCTGAGGCATCAGCATCCCAAACTTCTTTAGAAGTTCTTTAGCATATTTTGCCTGAGAGATGAAGATGCCATCAGGGAGCTGCTTCACTTGAAGACCAAGGAAGTAGGAAAGCGCACCCATGCTACTCATTTCAAATTTGGAATGCTTGAGGTCAGAGAACCTCTTGCATAATTTGAAATCTATAGAGCCAAATATAATATAATCCACATAAATTTGTACTAGTTAGATTTGGTCCTTATGATGTCTAGTGAAAAGAGTTTTATCTACAGTTCCTCTTGTAAATTTGTGCTCTAATAGAAAACTAGCTAAGGTCTCATACCAAGCTCTTGGAGCTTGCTTTAGACCATAAAGAGCCTTATGCAATTTAAAAACATGAGAGCGGTAAGTTGGAGAAACAAAACCTGGAGGTTGTTCTACATAAACCTCTTCTTATAGCACTCCATTTAGAAAAGGACTCTTCACATCCATTTGGAAGACCTTGAACCTCTTGTATGCTGCATAGGCAAGGAATATTTGTATGGCTTCCAACCTTGCAACAGGTGCAAAGGTTTGATCATAATGAATTCCTTCTTCTTGCTTATATCCTTGAGCAACAAGCCTAGCCTTGTTCCTCACAATGACTCCTTGGGCATCCAGCTTGTTTCTGAAAACCCATTTGGTTCCAATAACTGGGTAGTTTTGGGGTCTTGGAACCAAATCACAAACTCTACATCTCTCAAATTGATTTAGTTCCTCCTACATTGCAAGGATCTAGTGGAAATCCTGCTCAGCATCATGAATGGATAGATGTTCAAACTGAGAGAGAAAACAGGCATGCATCAAATCTTGGGTGAGTTGATGGCTTGTCTGTACACCTGCTGATATGTCTCCAATCACTTGAGATTTGGGGTGATCCCTAAGTGTGATAAAATCAGTGGGTGGAGTTGGTTGTGCAACAACATTTGGAATTAATTCATCCTGTGGAATTGTATTTGTTGTTGGTAGAGATTTATTTTCTTCAGCTTCTTCTTCACTTTATTCAATGGCTTGTGGAGAGGGATGAGTTGGAACCTCTTGGGTGAGATTTAGTCCATCCAAGGTCTCACACAAGTGGGGTACCTGCAAGTTGCTATTGGTAGAAACTTCTTTCTCCTTGTAATACATGTTAGTCTCATCAAATGAAACATGAATAGACTCTTCAATTTTTAATGTTTATTTATTAAAAACCTTATAGGCCTTGCTTACTTGGGAGTATCCTAGAAAAACTCCCTCTTCAGCCTTAGCCTCAAACTTTCTAATGTATTTTTTGTTGTTGTTATGAATGTAACATAAGCATCCAAATACTTTGAAATAGTTGATTTTAGGTTTCTTCCCTTTGAGCAATTCATAGGGAGTCATGTTCTTTAGTTTGTGAATTAGGCTACTGTTCAGGACATAATTTGTTGTGCTTACAGCCTCTGCCCAAAAGGTTAGGGGCATGTAAGCATCTACAAGCAATGTACCTATAGCTTCAATGAGTGTCCTATTTTTCCTTTCAGTTACCCCATTTTGTTGGGAAGTTCTAGGAGCTGAGAAGCAATGTCTGATACCTTTCTTCTCACAGAACTCATGCATAAGAAGAGACTCAAACTCTATGCCATGATCAATTCTGATCAATACAACATGAGTAGAGAACTCAATCTGCATGGTCCTGAGAAAATCTGTAAGAATCTTGAAGGTATCTGACTTTGATCTCAAAAAGAATACCCAACTGAACCTAGAGAAGTCATCCACTATAACCAAAGTGTAGGATTTCCCTCCTAGGCTTTGTACATCAATGGGTCCAAAGAGATCCAAATATAGCAAGTACAAAATCCTAGGTGAATCACTCTTATTAACAGATTTAAAACTAGTTTTATTTTGCTTGCCTAATTGACAAGCCCTGCAGAGACCTTCCTTCTTGTAGAAACCAGAAGGTAGACCTCTAACAAGGTTGTGTTTAGATAGCCTAGTAATGTTTTTCAGATTTACATGACCTAGTCTTTTATGTCATAAGTCATTCTAATTACTAGTTAAATTCAGTAAACAGATATCAGTTTTGGCAGAAAGAAAATTTACTAAGTATATGTTGCCTTGTCTACTTCTAGTTAAAACTGTTTGGTTGTTTTATTAATAGTAGAACAAGTGGATGGGTTAAAGTATACTTGATAACCATCATCACATAACTGACTTATGGAGATGAGGTTATGCTTGAGTCCACTTACATATGTCACCTTTTTGAATGTGACAGCTCCTATTCTTACTTCTCCAAATCCTTCTGACTGACCACATTTGGAGTCACAAAGATGACCTTTGGCCCCAGCTTGGACTTGTAGTTGAATAAGATGTCCTTGCTGCCAGTCATATGTTTGGAGCAGCCACTGTCCATGTGCCAAGTTTGATTTACCCCTGGACAGCTCTTCACCTGTAATAGAAAATAGTTAATAGTTTTTGACCCAGGTTACCTTGGGTCCTTTGTACTGCTGATAAGAGAAGCTGGAAATAACAGAGAATTCAGGTTGGGACTTGTATCCTAGGGGGTATGAACCAGTCAGCTAGTGGACTAAATGGTTTCTTAGAAATCTTTAAATTGCTGTTGGAATTATAGTTTTGATTAAGTCTTCCTGGGTTCGATGAATTCCTATAAGTTCATCGACCAGAGTTCGATGAATTGGGTTGAGATCGTTGATCTCTGCCCAAAGAATGAACATGTTCATTCTCTGTGCCCCACGTTCGTCGACCTCTACTCGACGAACCATACAGAGTTCGTCGATCGCAGTTAGACGAATAAATGTAACTATAGTTTGCGTTCAGAGTTCGTTGATCTCGGTTCGACGAACTGGCCCCATTTCGTCGATCTGAGTTCAACGAAAATTGCTGAACCTTGTTTTTATTAGGTGTTTTCTAGTTTTTGGTTTTTTGTCCTATTGTCTTAGGGATCTTTTCTACTTTTGTTTATCATTTACTGTTTCTTTCCCTTTAGCAGATACAAATTTTATTGGGGTTGATAAAATGTTCTTCCTGAGAATGGGGGGCAAACCTGATGGAGTACCCAAGCCTTGCTTGTCATTAAGTCTGGCATTAACAGTACTTGTTATATCCATCAGCTTGAGGCTTCTCCCATTGAGAGTTTCCTTAAGTTGTTTGGCCTCACAATGCTCAGTTTTTAGTGAAATTATCTTTTCATTTACTAAGGTTAATTCATCTTTTAACCTAATGTTTTCAGATTGAACATCCTCTAAGTTTCCTAATTTTTCCCTAAGAATTTTAATTTCTTTTTCAGAATTAATCAAATCTATGCACATTAACTTGAAATCAGATTTAAATGTTTCAGAGCTGTAGTCAAAAGAGGACATTACCTGATCTGCCTTTGATTCAAACACTCCTTCATCTTCAGACTCTTCTTCTTCTGAGTGACTTCTGGAGGCATCAATTACCATGAGGCAAACCTCCTTTGCTCTTTCTTCTTCCTCATCTTCACTGGAGCTTGAATATGTTGGCTCATCTTCTGTCTCACTCAAGTTCTCAGCCACAAAGCCCTTTTCCTTCTTCTTGTGCTTGTTGGAAGAGGGTTTTCTGGTGTGCTGTCTTCTGGTTTCCTTCTCTCTTCTCTTATCTTTCTTCTGGTTCTCTGAAAACTCAGAGAGGAAGTGCCCAGGCTTTTTGCATCCATAGCACACAATTTATTTGCTTGGTGTCTTGTCATATTTTGGCTTGTCATCTTTTCTTGCCGACTTTCTCCTGAAATCATTTTTGGCCATCTTGAAGAATCTCTTAGCAAAGAGACTCATAAGCTCTTCATTTGATGTTGCAGTCTCTGTCTCTTCAGTGGCTTTGAAAGCAATACTTTGTTCTCTTCTGGCTGCTGGAGGTGTTCTTTGATCAGCTGTCTCCCTGGTCTTTATCAACTATTCATATGACTTCAGTTTACCTAATAGAGATTCAGTTGAAATCTCATTCAGGCATCTGGCGTCCTTGATGGGCCAGATTCTTGTATCCCATGAGCTTGGGAAGCACATCAGGATCTTGTCATTCACTTCAGTAAGAGTGATGTTCTTATCCAAGGTTTTTAGCTCATTGATAATAGAGCTTAACCTATTGTACATATCAGAAACTGTCTCAGCTTCCTCCTTCTTAAAGTTCTCATATAGGGATATGAGATTTGATCTCATATCCTTTCTCTCATCTACTGATCCATCCACCATTTGGTTTAGGGAATCCCAAATGGCTTTTGCTGAGGTGCACTCAGCAACCTTCTGGAAAATATCATCTGACATAGTTTATACCAGGATATTCATAGCTTTGGCATCTGTAATTTTTGCTTTCTTCTGGGCTTCAGTCCACTCAGGTTGTGGGACTGCATTATTGCTGGAAGATGTTGTAGATGTAGATGCCTGTGGGGGACCTGTCAAGATTGAATTGTAGATGTCTTCATCAATTGAATTCATGTATACCCTAATTCTTGCCTTCCAGATGGAAAACCTATTAAGGTTGCAAACTGGAGGTCTGGTGCTTGCATAATCCTTATTCTGTGTCATGGCTGTGTTTATGATTTAAATGAAAATAGAATAAAATAAAATAATGTGTAGATCTAATAAACGATCTTTGGTTCAAGGTTTAACTTGTACAACCAAAGGAACCTCCTTTGATACCAATTGAAAGTCGGAGTTATATCTGAAATACTCTAGAGGGGGGTGAATAGAGTATTCTTAAAAATTATTAACAGCTATTACAGCTTTTGCTGTAAATTAAAAGTGCAGAAATTAATAAGCTAGCACACAATTAACCTAAAGCACAAGTACAGCAAGAACCAAAGAAAAAGAGGCAACCAAATGACACAAGAATTTTATAGTGCTTCTCTAAACTGGGTACATCTACTCTTCTACCACCCTTGGTAGGAATCCACTCAGATTTTTGATCAGGTGCCTGACACCAATGAGCTTTTGATCAGGTGCTCAAAAACCAACCCACGCATTTTGATCAGGAGACTTGCAACCAAGGAATCACTTTTGAAGGGAGATGATAACCCTTTATACAGTGGGGGTGAGAGATGATTTTGTCTTCTCTTTCTCAATATACAACTGAGAAGACTTGTGGATTTGATTATAGCTTAAGGCTCCCCCTGAGAAAAATAGGAGCTAAGCTTCAGGGTGATAGGTCTTCATACTGAATCCTTGACCAGCAATAATCTTCAGGAACTTCTTTGACAGATTGAACTGAAGTTGTCCTTTTGAAGTGTCCTGGAGTACTTGAAGAAAGAAGACTCTAGATATAGGTATTGTTGTTCTTCTTCTTCAGGTGCTGATGAGCTTCTAGTCAAGAGCTTCTGTGTATCAGAGAATGCTTCTTGTTGACAGAGCAGATTGTTTAAGACTGAATGTTTTTCTCTGTGTTTCAGTAATCTCTGTATGCTTCTCAGTAAGTTGTGCTCTGTGTAAAGCTTTCTCAATAATGCTTGATTAATTTTGCCTGTGTATCTCTATGTGTATCCATTATTCTCTTCTTCTCTATCCTTCTAAAATTTGAATTCATCTGCAATTAATGCTAACAGCCTTGAGAATAATCTACATTGATTTATTTCCCCAACTGTCCCGTGGAAAAATGGCAAGCAATAATCCTGGAGAAGACCATAATTAATGCTCCTTCTAACGGTTATAATTAGAGAATGTTAGAGCATTAATTACTCAGGAAATATCGCATTAGAGTGGGGACAGAAGGCCAGAAATAACTAAGTCTGGAATCGTCGAACAGATAGCAGAATTCGTTGAACTGTGTCCACAGTTCGTCGAGCTGAGATGTTGTATTCGTCGACCAGATGGCTTCTGTTTGTCGAGCTGAGTTCCATGATCGTCGAGCTGGAAACTGAACTGCTATCTCTTTTGCATATTCTGTGTCTAAACTTTGTCGAGCTGGTAAATGTGTTCGTCGACTGGAGTTCAGCAACTATTCTAGAGTTGTCAAATATTCTGTGTCCTAACTGATATCCTGTGTGTCGACACAAGTCTTCAGTGTGGTGTCGACACAACCTTTCCATAATATCGACTGATGATCTGAGTGTCAACACAAGTTCTTCTAGTGTCGACTCAGTCGGTGTCGACATATACTCTGAGTGTCAACACAAGTCTTCTGGTTCTAGAATTCGTCGGGCAGAGAACTGAGTTCGTCGACCTGAGTCTAGAGAACATTGTCTCGACAGAATGTTGTAGTAGTCCAAAGATTCGTCGACCAAAGAATGGTGTTCGTCGATCTAAGTCTGGAGAACCTTGAATTCATCGAGCTAAAAATGATTCTGGACTTAGACAAAAATTAATAAACCTCTGGCAATAGAGTTGAAGTGGAAGTCCAGAAATCGTCGAGCAAAGAATGAAATTTGTCGACCTGAGAACTAGGTTCGTCGACTTGAGTCTAGAGAACAGTCTGGACTTAGAATTCTTAAGGTGGAGTCCACGGATTGTCGATCTGTGACTTAAGTTCATCGAGCTCAGCACAGTGAATATTTCCCTAAGATCGTCGAGCTGAGAACGTATATCGTCGACCTGAGTTCGACAAACGTCGAACTCATTTTACTTAGTTTCTTGAGAAATCTCTGAATCTCTGGAAAAAACTCTAAGTCTTGAGTCTCTAAAAGTCTGATGATGGCTTGTCCATGTGATGTTGTTACTGAGGACTTGGCCTAGATACTAGGACACAACTTTGACTCTGGCTATACATGTTGGGTCACATCATCCTAGCTTAGTGAACCTAGACCAAATCAAACTAGGGATCCAACAATCCTATATGAGAATTTGGGGCTTTTCAAAAATTAGCATTCATGCATGTCTCTCATTTGAAATCAGAGGGCATGGGGGAGTTATTTGGTTCATGGGCTACACAGTGGGCTTGTATTGATGGTTTTAATCCATTGAAATTGGTCTTGGCTCTTAATTTCTCCTTTAAGCCTAATTTTGACCAATGTTGACTTTGATGTTGACATGGTCAATTTGATGAGTGGGCTAACCCCACTTGATGGTCACGAGTCCTATGACCCCCCCCCCCCTAAAGTTCATTGGGCCATAGTGAATCCCCATTTGGAGTAATTGACCTATTTGGCATGAGTTTGACCAAAATGGCCAAAAGTGTTGAGTATTACATCCACATTAACCCAGATTTGATGAAGTCACCCTGGAACTAAGATGAATTAAGTTGTATTTGATGCTTGGTTTGAGTTATATGTTTGCATGAATTTCACTGGGAAGTGTAGACCAATGTCAGTCCACAGTGGGTCACCAAACACAGGAACTGTGCAATGTAATCCCTCATTGCATATTCCAAGGTGTTGCCTCATGTGTGGTCTCTCTATTGGGATACACTTCATATTTAAGCTATTGGAATATGGGAAAGGAATTGGAAGTTGACTACTCTAAAAGAAACAGTTTTCCAACATCAAAAATTTCTCTAAGTCTTTTACTCGAGTAGGTCTATAACTACTCGAGTAGTTTGGGTATAATTTACTCGAGTAAAGGAACCTTGTACTCGAGTACTTAAGTGTGTCTCTCGTGTAGCTAAGTCACCTACTCAAGTAGACATAGTCATATACTCGAGTAGCATGCTTATATACTCGAGTAGATTACTCTTTATACCCGAGTATTAAAGGGTTCACTTCAAAATTTTTCTAAGTCATGGACTCGAGTAAGTATACTCACATACTCGAGTAGATAGAATCATACTCGAGTAGTTCATTATACCTACTCGAGTAGATCATGTTTCACTCGTGTACCTTGATATTTTCCTACTCCAGAATTTTCTAAGTCTTTTACTCGAGTAGAACTTTCACCTACTCGAGTAGATTACTTCCTCTTGAGTAGTTTAGTTCAACTACTCGAGTAGCTCTTGCTGACATCTTCAGAATTCATTCTAAGTATCCCACTCGAGAAATCCTTCATGTACTCGAGTAGTTTATGTAATATACTCGAGTAGTTTTTCTAGTACTCGAGTAGATCAATTATGTACTCGAGTAAGTCTCTCTACATACTCGAGTAGTTCTGTCTGTTTACTCGAGTAGTTGATTTCTACCTACTCGAGTAGCCTATCTTTATATACCCGAGTATGTTCTCCTTCATGTACTCGAGTAGTTATTCAACTACTCGAGTAGTTATTCACTTACTCGTGTATATGGCTGAACTTTCTCTGAAATTTGTCTAAGTCCTTTTTCTGACGGGATTTTGAAATCACGCGATATGATTGGTCCACGTGTACATCATTATGACCGATTATGACCGTTAGTCTCTTCTATATAAGGTCTTATCAGAAAATGACAAACCCTAAGTATTCTCCAAGCTTTCCTATCATTCTATTTTGAGAAAGTTCTTCAGCCGACTCCTCACTGTTTTCCCGAAACGGAAGCCGCCGCCGCCACCATCTTCTCCGGCCGCTGCTTCTAAGGTCAGAGGATTCATTCTGAAGAAAGTTACAGATCGAGATCGACATCATCGTTCATCTTCTCTCTCTGATTTTGTAAAGGCAAGAAGATCCAGATCTGGGCCGAGACTCTCTTCACCAATTTCTGATAGTGCTGCAAAGTCCATAAGAAGAAGTTTTCTGGCCATTTCATCAGATCTGATTGAATTTACTATTTGTATAATTTTCCAACACTTTATTAATCTTGTAGGAGAAAGTTTCTCCGAGTGTAGGAGTTTTTCACTCCGAGTTTGTAGGAAGTGTTATCTTCCGAGGTGTAGATCCCTTTGTTTGGATCGAGTTTGTAGGAACTTTGTTCCGAGGGTAGGATCGATTTTTGATCCGAGATAGTGGAGTAGCCGAGTCTAGTTGATTTCTAGATCGGTGAGGGAAAGTGGATGTAACCAAGGTTGGGGAACCACTATAAATCTTGTGTCGTCTGTGATATTGGTAGATAGTAGTTCTGTGATGTGCTCTAATTATTTTTTATTCCGCAAAAGACGCACAACTCACCTATTCACCCCCCTCTAGGTGATTTAGGTTGACAACCGTTTTCTTTCAATTGGTATCAGAGGTAGGTTGATCGTCAAAAGGTTAACTCCTTGATCAGATCCAAATCTGTTGTCTGAAAGATTCTACCATAAAATGGACAAGGGCAAAGATTTCGCCAAGCTTCCACTGTGCAACAAAAATAACTTTCTCATGTGGAAAGAAAGGATAAAATTTTTCATGGAAGCTGTGGATCCAAGGATCTTCATGATCATTGAAGAAGGTCCTTACGTTCCCATGACTGTGTCCACTATCGACCCTACCAAGAAAGTCCCAAAAAGCTAATGGATCTCGACAAAGACGAGATTGCACTTGTCTCTCTCGACAAGAAAGCTAAGAACATTATAGCAAGTGCAGTCGATGACTCGATGCTGCAGAATTTGATTCACTGTCAATCAGCTAAGGAGATGTGGCATTCCTTAGTAACTTTGATGGAAGGGACTGAAGAAGTAAGGGATGATCGGAGATCCTTTCTCAATCAAAAATATGAAGCATTCCGACAAGGGAACAAGGAAACAATTGCCGACACCTTTGAGAACTTCTTCAAAATTGTAAATGGCCTAAGGGTGTATGGCCGTGTCTTCACCAACGGAGAACTGAATGACAAATTCTTGAGATCCCTAACCAAGGAATGGGATAACAAGGTATGCGCCATCATGGAGTTTGGGAAGCTAGCTGAAACGGACCAGCAAAATCTCTTTGGAAAGCTTATGTCTTATGAACTCCAAATCAATACAAGAAAAGCTGAAGAAGAGAAGGGCAGGTCTGCACTAAAGGAGAAATCTGTCGCTCTGAAGGCAGACACCTCCAGAAATACTAAGGCTGCCTCCCCCGCTCCAGCTCCAGAAGTTGATGAAGAAGAAGAAACATCAGGGCCTAGCACCTCAGGGTCTGAACTATCTGAAGGAGAGTTCTCTTTACTCTCAAGGCAATTCAAGAAGTTTCTCAATAAAAAGAAACAATGGAAAGTCAAGGATGCCTCATACAGAAGATCGCGGCGCGATGACGATCGACAAAGAAAAGGCTCAAGAAGCCACGAAAGGTATAATACTAAACAGAACAAATACGTTTCAACTGACATCATTTGCTACTGCTGTAATAAGCCAGGTCACGTCATTGCTGACTGCCCTCACAAGAATAAGGAGCGTGGTAGAAGAGAAGAAAAGAAATCCTCATACAACAAGAAGAGGAAAGAGAAGAGCTTCATAGCCAAAAAGAGCAAGACTCTTAGCGACTCCGACTCATCTGAGTCAAGCGAAGAAGAAGAAGCTTACTTTGGGCTAATGGCTCAAACAGATGATGAACAAGAGCCCCAGTTCACTGGGAAGGTAAACTCTCACACCCCTCTTTCAGAGTCTGAAGTCTCTGAACATGATTGCGAGGGTAGCTCCTCTGATGATGAGTCAGAATTGATGGCCCAGTACAGGGAGTTAATCAGGGCTTACGACAAATGTCGTCGAGTCGTGAAGACTCAGGCTAAAGAGATCAAATCTCTAAAAGCCGAAGAGAGCAACTTGAGAGAGAAAGTCGCAAAGACTGACTCCCTCGAGGAAAAATTCAATAATACTATTGAAGAATATAATAAGGCTCTTGAGCACCTTGACCTGAAGGAGAAGATCATCAAAGGATTGGAAGCCGAACTTGCGGCTGAAAGGAAACTTGTTGAGAGTTTCTCGAAGCCCAAAACAGTTCTTCCATTCGTTGTTGAATTCTCAACAAAGGCCAAGGGAGCTGGACTACGCCATGAAGAAGCTCCTAGTAAATCCTCTAGGAGAAACAAGAATCAACGGAAAAATAAGGCCGCCAAAAAGGCCTCAGCCGAAGAAAAGGGAAAAGCCCCTCAAAATCAAACCACATTCAGAAAGGTCATGTTTCCATCAAATGAGTTTGATTTTGACTCATCATACGGGCACTTTGCTAGTCCTACTTATGTAGAGCCAAAGTCCCGCTATCAAGGATGGGCTCGACCCCGAAACTTTGGCGAAAGTGTCTTTAAGGCACCTTATGAAGAAGTTATTCTTCAGATCTATGTCCCTTTCAATCATGGGCATAACTTCAAGAAGGCACCAAAGATAAATCATGTTGTAGAGAAGCCCATAAAGGAGAAGAAGCCATGTGATTGCCATCATCATGAGGCATCTTCCTCCAAGAATGCTACCCCTGCTAGACCAAACTTCCAAAAGGTCAAGCAGGAGATCTTGAGGCAAAGGTACAACAAATTTGACTGTTGGTGCTGTGGCAAGGTTGGTCACTTCGCCATAGACTGCTGGTTCAATTCCAGAAACGCTGCAACCCCTCATGTCAGCAATATGAGAAAGACCGCTCATAATGCTAACACTCGTAGGGGGAGCACTCTAACCCGAGACCAAGGACCCAAATGTGTTTGGGTTCCTAAGGCAAATTGATTTTGATGGCAGGGATGTCCAAAGGCCAACAAAACGCCTATCTGGTACTTGGACAGCGGATGCTCTCGGCATATGACCGAGACTAGAAGCCTCATTCAGAACTTTACCCCAGTCGTGAACGGACCAAAGGTCATCTTTGGAGGTTCAGACCGTGGAATTACTAGAGGCTATGGTATGATTACTAACGGCAATGTATCCTTCTCGGATGTGGCCTATGTCGAAGGATTGGAACACAATCTCATTAGCATAAGCCAACTCTGCGATAAAGGATACATAGTTGAGTTCCATGCTGACAAGTGCTTGATAAAATCCGTTGACAATATGGAAACGATTCTATCCGGCACTCGAAGCAGGAATATTTTCTGTTTAAATTTCATCTGTATAGATTCATCTATACCAGTGTGTCTTTTAGCAAAAGATAGTGCGTCTCTTGGTGACCAGTGGCACAAGAGACTAGCACATATTAATTTCAAAACAATTAATAAACTATTTTCAATGAACTTAGTACGTGATGCCCCAAATGTCAAATACATCAAAGACAGACCTTGTCATGCATGCGTAAAAGGCAAGCAAACAAGGGCTACCTTTAAAAGCATTATTGGCAAAGACTCTAACAAATGTCTTGATTTATTGCACATGGACTTGTTTGGTCCACTGCAGATTAGAAGTTTGGGAGGTAAGGACTATACATTGGTAATTGTTGATGACTACTCGCGCTTTGCGTCGGTGTTCTTTCTGAAACACAAGTCAGATACCTTCGACATCTTTACTAATTTTGTCAGGCAAGTCCAGAATGAATACAACTGCTCCGTAGTCAAAATCAGAAGTGACAATGGAACAGAGTTCAAATCTGGGGCCATGACAGAATTCTGTGAAAGCTTAGGTATCTTTCATGAGTTTTCCTCTCCTCGTACTCCACAACAAAATGGAGTGGCTGAGAGAAGGAACAGAACACTCATAGAGGCCTGCAAGACCATGTTGAGTGATGCTTCACTACCGGAGTACTTCTGGGCTGAGGCCGTCAACACTGCATGCCACATGCAAAATCGAGCACTCATAAACAAAGACCACAATAAGACACCTTACGAACTTCTGAAAGGCAGGAAACCAACGGTCTCTTACTTTAGAATTTTTGGCTGTAAATGCTTCGTACTTAACAATGGTAAGTATCATACCACCAAGTTCAGCGAAAAGAGCTTTGAAGGTATTTTTGTAGGATATAGTAGCCATAGTAAGACATATAGGATATTTAATAGAAAAACCCTGGTGGTGGAAGAATCGATACATGTTGTATTTTATGAGACGAGCTTGCTGCAAAGCAATCCGTCTAGTATGCTCATTGAAGATGCAGGTGAAAAGCTGAAAGAAACTAGCTTGGATGATCCGTCCGAAGACAAAGGCGAGAATTTCATTAAGATCACCGCTCCAACTCCCATTGGAGAGGCTGATGATCAAAATGAAGAAGTCATCCAGGATGAAGAAATCACTCCGGTGCTTGAAGATAATCCAGATGCAAGAACTCTAGAGCTCAGACATCTGAAGGATCACCCCATGGACCAGATCATAGGAGATCCCCGGGATGGTGTCAGAACTCGGAGAGGTACAACTAATGAGAATCTTCATTTGAGTTTTCTCTCACAGGTTGAACCAAAGAAATTTGAGGAAGCAAACACAGATGCATCATGGATAATGGCAATGGAAGAAGAGCTAAATCAGTTCAAGCGCTGCAATATGTGGATGTTGGTTCCAAGACCCAAAGGAAAGAACAGCATTGGAACAAAATGGGTTTACAGGAACAAGATGGACGAAGACGGAATGATCATAAAGAATAAGGCCAGACTCGTCGCTAAAGGCTATCGTCAAGAAGAAGGAATCGACTTCGACCAGACATATGCTCCAGTGGCAAGGCTGGAGGCAATAAGGTTGTTCCTAGCATATGCGGCTTTCAAGAGCTTCACCGTCTATCAGATGGACGTGAAGTCGGCCTTCCTGAATGGTAACATAAAGGAGGAAGTGTATGTGGAACAAACTCCAGGTTTCGTTGATCCTAACTTTCCTGATCATGTCTATTTTCTGCACAAGGCCCTATATGGTCTGAAACAAGCTCCTAGAGCTTGGTATGAAATGCTGTCTACCTTTCTACTTGAGAACAAGTTCACAAGGGGAAAGATAGACAAGACATTATTTCTTAGGGAAATAAAAGGCAAGATTTTGCTAGTGCAAATCTACGTCGACGACATTATTTTTGGCTCTACAGATGACAACCTCTGCAAAAAGTTCTCAAAACTTATGCAAGGGAAGTTTGAAATGAGCAGTATGGGCGAGCTGAAGTATTTCTTAGGGCTTCAGGTGAAACAATCTGAAGATGGAATTTTCATCTCACAGACCAAATTCACCAAAGAGCTAATTAAGAAATTCAGAATGGAGAACGCAACCTCTATGAGGACTCCAATGGGCTCAACTATGTCTCTGGACAAGGATGAAAAAGGGAAACCTTTTGATGAAACCAAGTACAGAAGCATAATTGGATCCTTGCTCTACCTTACTGCCAGTAGGCCTGACATAATGTTTTCAACATGTGTCTGTGCTAGATTCCAGGTGAACTCTAAGGAATCTCATTACGCCGCTGCAAAGAAGATCCTGAGATACCTTAAAGGTACACCAAATCTTGCCTTATGGTACCCAAGAAGTAATGACAGCGAACTAATTGGATTTTCAGATGCAGATTTTGCAGGTATCAAAGACGACCAGAAAAGTACCTCAGGGACTTGCCAATTCTTCGGAAGAAGGCTAATCTCCTGGAGTAGCAAGAAGCAGAACTGTGTCGCAATCTCAACGGCCGAGTCAGAGTATATCTCTGCAGGCAGTTATTGCGCACAGTTGCTATGGATAAAGAATCAGTTCGAGGACTACAACCTGTAGTTCAAGGATATTCCCTTGTACTGTGACTCCTCCAGCGCAATTGCAATAGCCAACAATCTAGTCTCCCACAGCCGGACAAAGCATATCGAGCTAAGGTATCACTTCATCCGGGAACATGTGGAGCATGGAGACATAGATCTCCAATATATACCTACAGATAGGCAAGTTGCAGATATATTCACAAAGCTGCTGGACGAGACCAAGTTCTCGTTCTTCAAGACAGAGCTTGGGATGCTCAACAAAGAGGACTAACGAAGGTTGGATGACTAAGAGGCAAGTAACTGCAAGGGGTTAGTCAAAATCTACTTTTTCTCAATTTTTTCAAAATTCAACTCGAGAAGCATGAGACATACTCGAGTATGTGACTTCCCTACGCGAGTCAAGGCAGACCTACTAGAGTCACAACTAACATACTCGAGTACTCTTCTCTACTTACTCGAGTATAAGAATGTGCTTACTCGAGTATCTACTGACCTACTAGAGTAAGTCACTTACCTACTCGAGTAAGTCACCTATCTACTCGAGTCCTTTTCTCCACCTACTCGAGTAACTCTCTGCAGACCTACTCGAGTAACTCCTGGCGACCTACTCGAGTAACTCACTTACCTACTCGAGTAGTCTATCTCTTTCTCGTGTTCTATTTCCCAGATTTTGAAATTTGTTCTATTCGCAACCCAAGGCTCAATGTCGCCTCTTTCTTTAAATTAATTAGCGGAAATTTAAGAGTTATATATATAAAATTCCGAAAACCTAAACCTACACGACACTATTTCTTTCTCTCGAGTACCCTCTACCGCTTCATCTGCTCTGCCGATTCGACTACTCTCATCTGCCGCTGCTGCAGAGCCGCCTCTCTCACTTTTTCCAGTCAATCGCATCCATGGCGGCTTCCTCCAAGATCGGCGTCGGCTCAGAACTAGTCACCGAAGGTATTGCAGAGCTCTCCGATGATTTCCACAACCTCCTCATCCTCCTCGACACTGTCGGCCTCTCCTTCATTCTCCAAGAACCCTGTAGCATTCTATTCCCCGAAGTTGCCGAATTCTTCTCCAATCTCAAGGTCAGAAGAAATGGAAAAGTCCTAAAATCCAAAGTGAAGGGTTTGAAACTCAAGTTCACCAAGACCTATGTCTCTCAGCTTCTCCGTTTGCCGCTTGTCAATGAGGAAGATGAGTTAGATGATGAAGACTCTGACCGAACAGCCCTTTTCTGTGGCATTTCTCCTGATGCTCAGTATATTAAGAGGTCAGACATGAACGCTGAAGGAAAATTTCTAGTTGACATTATTGGCAAAATTCTACTGTGCAAGACTCACTCCATCAGAGACATTCCCTTATACTTCTTCGATATAATGCAAGCAATTATCTGCCGCAAGAAATACCAATTTGGTATGCTGATTTTGGACAAAATCAAGGACAGCATGAAATCCCCCAACTACGCCAGAATTATCTCTCTGCTCCTCCATGCCACAAATCCTGAAGTCTTCAACTTCTCCAAAGGGACCCCACTTCACCACATGAAGAAGGTCTCCATCTCTTAAATTCATAGATGGGATCTCAAGCTAAAGAATTCTGCCCAAGCTGCAAAGGCTTCAGAAATTCCAGAAGTTCCAGCTGTAGAGGACAGGACTCCATCTCCCTCTCCTCATCATGTGGCCAGCTCCTCTGGTGCACCAAGTGAGGGGGAGCCGGCTCCCTCCAGCCCAGTCAGGCAGCCCTCTCCTCAGCCAGAAATTCCATCCCTACCTCATACTCCACAGAGTCCAGCCACTCCTTCAGATCAAGTACCTCAAGACACTCTTCTGTCCACAGCTGCTGCTATAGATGTCATGATTGCAGAGATTTCTGAAGAAGTGCTTCCCCCTCCTCCTCTATCTCCTCCAGCTCCAACCACTGAATGTCAAAAGGACTTCTCTCCAGCACAGTCTCCAGCCCATTCTCTAGCCAGGACTCCAACACCATCTCCCAATCCTCCATCAGACAAGCCAGACACCATTTTTATTTCTGATGAGCCTTCTCCTGAGCCAGCTGAGGCCCCTCTCAGAAATCTAGACTTCTCTCTTCCTCAGGATACAAAAGAAGGAGTTGCTCTCTCTCCAACCACCAGAGCTCACAGCTCTATGATAATTGAAGAACTAGCTCCTTGGGTACCTCCTTCTCTCCCTACTGCTGCTCCCTCTACTACTGCTGTTACAGTCTCCTCCTCCTCAGATTTGCTGCAACACTTCACAATTCTTCTTCAAGAACAAAGACATCATTTTGACACCTCTCTAAAGGTGGTCACTGACAGGGTAACTTCTCTTGAGTCTGAGATGAGCAGAGGCTTTGCTAAAATTCAGCATAACACTGATAAGCTCAAGTACCTATTCCAACTTGGTGGCAAAGCCCTTGACCATACTATCACTAGTGTGGGCAATGTTATGGAACAAGTTGTCACCCTGGCCAATTATCAGATGGAGCTAAACAAGAGGAATGAAGCCAACAAGATGAAGATCTATGAAGAAGTGGGCCTTTTCAAAGATGATGCCATATCCCAGCTATCTGTTGAAATTAGAAAGGGGGAGGGTTTGATAAAAGAACTCAAAGAACAGGTAGAAAAATCTACTGCTCAGAAGACAGATGAATGGCAAGCTCATGTGAAGACCATTAATGCTGATGTGCTAGCCCAAATACATAGTGTCAAATTTCACGCATATGACACTGCTGTCTGGATGCACAATCAGATCTTGTCAGATCTTGCAGTTGACCCAAACATCATTCCCCATCATCTCAACCCTCTAGCTACAGATGTCACTGCCCCAGTTGTTCCTCTGCAACCTACATTCTCTCCCAAGCCTGGAGACTCAGTTGCTCCTCCAGACACTTATGTTCCAGGCTGGTAAGAAGACCCTGCTGATATATTCCTTCAAGCTCCTCCAGAGATCAGAACCTCCAAGAAGAAAAGGAAGTATGGTGAAGGCCCCTCTGCTAGCAGGACTGCTCCTTACAAAGCCACTGAACATGCTGAAGCTTGGTCTCCAACCTCAAAGTCTCTAATTTTGGACACACTCAGGCTAGTTTTGGATCTTAATGAGAACAGGAACATTCATTACAGTTCCCAGGAATGGGAATTATATGAGAAATTTATGCTAAAAAGGAGGATCCATGACAAAGAGTTTGGGAGAAATAACTCTGCTGCTCCTCCAAGGCCTCCTAAATATTTCCCTAAGCCTTTCAGCTACCTAAGGAGACAGCAAGAAAAGATGGATAAGCAACAATCCCAAGCCTAAACCTAAAAGATGTTGAGAGATTGAAATGACAAGCTGTAGACTTGATGTTTTTGGAAATTTACATATATACAATTCTTCATTCCTGTCTAATTATCCTTTTCATTATCTATTGCTTACCTGCTCATGTTTTTCTACTTAGTTTCTTTTATGTCCATAATTCACCTTAGTGTAAAGGGTTCTGACTTCAACAAATAGGGGGAGATTGTTGGGTATTACATCCACATTAACCTAGATTTGATGACGTCACCCTGGAACTAAGATGAATTAAGTTATATTTGATGCTTGGTTTGAGTTATATGTTTGCAGGAATTTCACTAGGAAGTGTAGACCAATGTCAGTCCACAGTGGGTCACCAAACACAGGAACTGTGCAATATAATCCCTCATTGCATATTCCAAGGTGTTGCCTCATGTGTGGTCTCTCTATTGGGATACAATTCATATTTAAGCTATTGAACTATGGGAAAGGAATTGGAAGTTGACTACTCTAGAAGAAACAGTTTTCCAACATCAAAAATTTCTCTAAGTCTTTTACTCGAGTAGGTCTATAACTACTCGAGTAGTTTGGGTATAATTTACTCGAGTAAAGGAACCTTGTACTCGAGTACTTAAGTGTGTCTCTCGTATAGCTAAGTCACCTACTCGAGTAGACATAGTCATATACTCGAGTAGCATGCTTATATACTCGAGTAGATTACTCTTTATACCCGAGTATTAAAGGGTTCACTTCAAAATTTTTCTAAGTCATGGACTCGAGTAAGTATACTCACATACTCGAGTAGATAGAATCATACTCGAGTAGTTCATTATACCTACTCGAGTAGATCATGTTTCACTCGTGTACCTTGATATTTTCCTACTCCAGAATTTTCTAAGTCTTTTACTCGAGTAGAACTTTCACCTACTCGAGTAGATTACTTCCTCTCGAGTAGTTTAGTTCAACTACTCGAGTAGCTATTGCTGACATCTTCAGAATTCATTCTAAGTATCCCACTCGAGTAATCCTTCATGTACTCGAGTAGTTTATGTAATATACTCGAGTAGTTTTTCCAATACTCGAGTAGATCCTTTATGTACTCGAGTAAGTCTCTCTACATACTCGAGTAGTTCTGTCTGCTTACTCGAGTAGTTGATTTCTACCTACTCGAGTAGCCTATATTTATATACCCGAGTATGTTCTCCTTCATGTACTCGAGTAGTTATTCAACTACTCGAATAGTTATTCACTTACTCGTGTATATGGCTGAACCTTCTCTGAAATTTGTGTAAGTCCTTTTTCTGACGGGATTTTAAAATCACGCGACATGATTGGTCCACGTGTACATCATTATGACCGATTATGACCGTTAGTCTCTTCTATATAAGGTCTTATCAGAAAATGACAAACCCTAAGTATTCTCCAAGCTTTCTTGTCATTCTATTTTGAGAAAGTTCTTTAGCCAACTCCTTATTGTTTTCCCGAAACGGAAGCCGCCGCCGCCACCATCTTCTCCGGCCGCTGCTTCTAAGTTCAGAGGATTCATTCTGAAGAAAGTTACAGATCGAGATCGACATCACCGTTCATCTTCTCTCTCTGATTCTGTAAAGGCAAGAAGATCCAAATCTGGGCCGAGTCTCTCTTCACCAATTTCTGATAGTGCTGCAAAGTACATAAGAAGAAGTTTTCTGGCCATTTCATCAGATCTGATTGAAATTACTGTTTGTATAATTTTCCAACACTTTATTAATCTTGTAGGAGAAAGTTTCTCCGAGTGTAGGAGTTTTTCACTCCGAGTTTGTAGGAAGTGTTATCTTTCGAGGTGTAGATCCCTTTGTTTAGATCGAGTTTGTAGGAACTTTGTTCCGAGGGTAGGATCAATTTTTGATCCGAGATAGTGGAGTAGCCGAGTCTAGTTGATTGCTAGATCGGTGAGGGAAAGTGGATGTACCCAAGGTTGGGGAACCACTATAAATCTTGTGTCATCTGTGATATTGGTAGATAGTAGTTCTGTGTTGTGCTGTAATTATTTTTTATTCCGCAAAAGACGCACAACTCACATATTCACCCCCCTCTAGGTGATTTAGGTTGACAACCGTTTTCTTTCAATTTGATGAGTGGGCTGACCCCACTTGATGGTCACGAGTCCTATGCCCCCGCCCCCCAAAGTTCATTGGGCCATAGTGAATCCCCAATTGGAGTAATTGACCTATTTGGCATGAGTTTGACCAAAATGGCCAAAAGTTTGACTTTGGTCAAAATGGGTGATTAGGTTGACTCCATGTTGGGGTCCATTATCAATTAAGTGACCATTGAGGTTACACAATAAAAATGGATTTTATATTATCTACCCCTATGATGGAGGATTTTACTATCTGCACCTAATGATGATGTATTTTATTATATGCACCCCCATGATGGAGATGACAGCGACGAGTGAGGAGCATTTTGGTAGTGATGAGTGCAATGGAGGGGGGCGAGCACGGTCATGGGCGATTAGTGCGACAGCGAGTGTGCCGGGAGACGACGAGAAAGGCGCACTATGGCACACTGAGGGGGAGTCTCGTACGCATGGAATAAATACACTATGTATAACACCAACTTAGGGGTCTTCTCCTTCCATATTTTGCTTTGTTGCCACATGATATGTACAATCTATCTCTAACACCAACTATCACAGACTTAGTACTTCAACAGTAATTGTGTGCAACACTTGGCTAGACTTTCTACTATTTTTTGCTAACCAAGTTGGCCTTTCTTTAAGAATGGAGCAATATAAAAATAAATCATTTGATTAACCATCTGAATAAAGTTTCAAGACAGTTCAAGAGATAATTGAACAATACAAACAAAAGATCAAGACATACAACAACACTCAGCATTCAACCCTTACAAGAGGAGACTCACTATCACAATAAGCTCCCAACAATCAATGATAAGAATGAGGAGAGGTCTTCCCCTTATATAGGTTGTCTCCCCTTTTACCTCCAAAACCCAAGAAAAATATAGAATTCTTTACATAAGGAGGGGCATTGATCATTCCATACTCTTCTAGACTATTCTACATCTCTCATACATAATCTTTCTTCAGCATTCTAGAATAATATCAACATATGTAGAATTATATTGAACAATGGTCACGATGCAAATGAGTTATTCTTGAAACTATGATAACGAGCTTCTCAATTTGATGTTCTTCCGTCTAGCGCAAGCATCCCTCCAATGTCACAGTGGGTGCGTTCAGGACCTCTTCCACGAGAGGCATGTTGAAGAGCAAGTGAGAGAGAGCTAGATTGACGTGCCCCTAGGGTATGATCCTTTAGTAGTGCGGGTATCTCTTCTTTTCATTTTTTTCTAATCACGAGTACAGTCGTTAGGCGAGTACTGTCTTTTGGGTATCATTGTAGACTTTGGGAATATCATTCCCACAAAAGGCGCGAAATAGTTGTTGGATGCCTAACACTTCGTGGACCAATCGAGAAGCACTATCTTACCTCGAGAGCTAGCCAGGCGCCGCACAAGGTCAAAGTAGATACTAATAGCTAACAAAGAGATTTTTATGATGAAAAACCCAGAAAGTGTGAAAAACAACATAGTCTGGTCTATGCCAGTCAAATTACACTATATCTTGGAGTGTTATAAGTAGAAGAATGCGAGAGGGTGACAGGCCACCGCTCATCCGAGGGGGTGAGAGAAGAAAGAGAAAGGAAAAATATATAAGTCCCCTAGGAGGAATCTTCAAAGGGGAAGGATCTTCAAGAGAGAGTTCGAGGGCTGAAGGAAAACTTCAAAGGATCTTTGAAGGAGCTCTCTTATGCTCTAGAATGATATAAGACGACAAGAGATTTGTCATGCTTAGAAACTTTTGGGACCATTGATCACAATGTCCTAGATTTAAAGAAGGCCCACAGGTCAATAGTATGCAATGATTGTATCTGATGCATGCTCTAAGTTCATTATATGCAGGTTATTTATTGCTCTTTGATCAGATAGGTCGTCAGGGTCACATTGGTCGTTGGACTCAAGACAGGATGCTGACAAAGCATTAAACTGGCTAAGTCTAGAAGCATTGAGTGAAGGCAGTTCACTCAATGCCAAGAGGCAAAAAGTGTTGACAGGACTTCCAGCAATCAAATCCTCAGTGTTCCTGACTAGAAATCTGTCTAAGGACAAAAGCGTTTAGTGAAGACACTTCACTCAATGCCTACTCAACAGGATTTTTGATTAAGTATAGAAACGTTGAGTGAAGATGGGCCACTCAATACCTCATCAAGAAGTCAGGCAAAGTCCAGAAGTATTGAGTGTAGAAGGTTCACTCAATGCCTTCATGCTGGAAAATTTTACCAAGTCCAGAAGCGTTGAGTAATGAAGGATCACTCAACGCCTTAACAGTTAGACTATAAATGTCAATTGTGTTGAGTGTTGAAGGTTCACTTAATGCCTCAAGATGTAGAATTTTCTACTAAGTATTTCTGCATTGAGTGACAAGGTCTCGCTCAACGCCTATACTGATTGTATGAAAATTGTCAAGTCCACAAGCGCTGAGTCATGCTGACATCATCAATAATTCAAATATTGCGGGAACAACACGCTAAATGACAAAAGGCATCATATGCCTTTAGTACAGCAGTAAATGCAAAAGATATGTTGTAGTTACCAATTCTGACAGCTCCATAATGCATATAGAGCCGTTGAACGGCGAGTAATAAAAGGACATTTTTTGAGAAATGATGTGAAGCTTTTTGGTCATCTTCGTCCTCTCAACTAAGCAGAAGATTTCCAAAAACTCATTCTTGCAGCAAGTCTATGACCCACAGACAGAGGTGGGTTGTTTGAAGAAATAATGTTGTCTTCAGCAGCAAGATCAGAAAACTCATTTTATGAGTAAGAAGAAGAAGCGAAGCAAACTCAAGTTGTTGTTAATCTTCAAGGCCTTTGCACTCAACTTCCACATCAAAGGCTTGAAGAAGTAGTGATCTACAGTTATCTTCTTAGCACAAGAAGAAAATTCCTGAAGATCTACTTTCTTGGTGTAGTGAAGAAGTTAGGGCCAAGTTTACTCAGTCCAGAAAGAAGGCTCAGAGGATATTTTTTCTGGAGTCAACCATCAACAACAACTTACTCTTTCTGTAGGATCTGTATTGATCTGAGTTGTAAACCTAACATATAAAGGTTGAGTGGTAGGATTTTGTTGAGAATCTGAGATAGGGACTGTGTGCCTGAGGTAGGATCTGAATCAGATCTAAGGTAGGAGATTTATCATCTCTAAGTGTAGGGATATTCCTTTATCCTGAGTGTAGGGCTATCCTTCTAGCCTTAGTGGTAGGGCTTCTTATTAAGCCTGAGGTAGGTGATTTGGTCGATCACTGAGCTATAGGAGTATAGTTTACTCTGGGTGTGTAGGGCTTTGGCCTGAGGTAGGGCTTGGAGGAAGCCTGAGAGATCCTGAGGAATCTGTATTGTAAGCTCTTTGAGCCGAGTTTGAAGAAGATTGTCTTGTCTAACACACTATTATAAAGGTGGGAGGGAAAGTGAATGTACTATATCCATACCTTGGGGAACGACTATAAATACTAGTGTGCTGATCTTTATTCTTAAAAGCTAATATAATAATCTAACTCTCAACACACCAAACCAAAATATAGTCATAAATACTTAAAAACCTATCCCCCCCCCCCTCTAGGTGTATAGCTACTCTTAAAATGAAGACTTTCAGATACGTCTGAAGCTTTGGCATGCTCGAAAGCGATAGGAGCTCTAGCTTGCTTGGAAGCGACGAGAGCTTTGGCGTGCTCAGAAGCGACGAGAGATTTGGCATTAGGCCTGCGAGCAGTGCGGTTTAGAGGTAAACTGAAACCGCACCACCGGGGTGCGTTTTCGGCAGTCCAAAACTGCACCACACAAAAACCGTGCGGTGCGGTTTGGTTTTGGTGCGGTTTGGTGTCGGTTTGTACGGTACGGTTTGGTGTCGGTTTGTACGGTGCAGTTTTGGTTTTTTGAAAGTTTTTGATCTTTTACAAAACAATCAATCAAGACAATTAATACAAGGTAATTTATTTGATACATTTATTTCTAAATGATATTAAATAAACATCAATTTCGCATGTTCTTTCATACACTCATTTAATATTTTAAGCCACCAAAATATATGAAATAGATAACTGGATGTTCATCGAGATCAAAGACATCTCTAAAAGAGTAGCCAAGAGCCAACAAAGGAATAACAAAGTTACAAAGGTGTATCCTAAGAAATAAAGCAAGTAGCAAAAAATCTGAGTAGGCGTGAACTACAAATATGCTTGAATCCGCAAAACCTAGATATCAAAAAATTGTATTTTCATTATACTGTATATTAACTTGCAAATCAAAATTCAAATGTATGACGCATGTTACTATATTTACCATAATTGAATTTCCATCTTCATTGATTTCAAGTTCGTCATCCAAATTAGCTTGCATTTGTTTGTCCAGCTCTATTAAAAATTAAAAAAATGTTTAAAAAATTGGTAAACAACTACAATACTACAAATTCAATGCAAATACACTACCATTATCGAGCTCTTCGTACTTTTCAACATCAATAAGCATGTCCTCTATCTCATTCAGGTTTGACTTGAAATATAGCCAGTCATGAGCACAAATCAGAGCTTCTACCATATTAGGTGCTATTGAAATCCTGAAGGGATCAAGAATATGTCCTCCAGTACTAAAAACTGACTCAGAGGATACAGTAGACACTGTAATAGGTAAAACATCTCTTGAAACTTGGGATAATGTTGGGAATCTATAAGAGTTCAATCTCCACCAATTCAAAATATAAAAATTTGTTTGCTGCTTGAGTGTATCTTCCTTCAAGTAAAAGGAAATTTCAGATGCACAAATAGTTGCTTCATCCTCCTCTGAATCATCCATAAACATTTTCTTTTGATAAGCCACGAAGCTAAATTCCACATCAACAAGATTCATAGCAGTCCCGGAGCTTGAAGCTTAGCTTAAATTACTTTAAGTTGATGTTGTGTTTATAGATTTGTCATAATGACTGTATAAATGATATATTGTGCTTTCAGTCAACTCAATCATTTTCCTTGGTCTTGCCATATCATATACTGCTTTGAAACACTTTGTAAGACTCTTTAACTTACATTGTTTGTCCAACACAAAAGCAACATATAGTAGAACATTACTTTTTTCCAAACTACCCCAATATTTATTGAATTTTGTCTTAATCCATTGTACAACAATGCTCATTGCCGGATCTTGACTATCACACAGAATTAAAGGCATGCTCCATAATTGAAATGTTTTGAAAAAATAAATGCGAAGTTGGATATTTGGTGCCGGAAACCTCCAAAGTAATGGTGTAAAATAACTTTAAAATCCTCAGAAATAAACTTACATTATTCCAATCTTCTTCCTTGGGTGGACCATTAATTGTATCGCCATTATTAAAATAGTTTCTATTTGAGCTTTCATCCTCTAATTCATTAAAAGCTTTCTCGAACTTTATCGTTGTCTCTAGCATCAAGTATGTCCAACTGAATCTTTTTAATGGACTCATTATTTTCGGATAATCCTTCCGCACAATTAAATTTAATATGTATGTTGAGCATCTAACTTGTAAGAACTCATTATCTAGTATAGTAGATTTCCAGTCTTTAGACTTCCTTGTCAAATATCTGGCAACTACGTCATTGATTGATACATTATTCATAGTGATAGTAAAAATTTTCTTAATCCCACATTCAGTGACATAATTTAATATTTTATTTCCAAGGCCTTCTCCAGTATGATCAATGATTCTAACAAAGTTAAGAATCTTTTTTGGCAATCTCCACTCTTTATCTATCCAATGTCCAGTAAGACACATATATCCATATTTTTGAATAGATGTCCATGTATCTGTAGTTAGACATATCTTTTCTGATCATAACTGTTTCTTTAATTTCATTCTCTCAGAGGTGAAAAGATTAATACAGTATTTGGAAATAGTTGTCTGAGATGGCACTTTGAACCTTGGATCTAGCTGGTTAGAAAAACTTCTAAAGCCTTCATTTTCTACAAACTTGAAGGACAGCTCATCAACTACAATCATTTTTGCTAAAGCAACACGACATTGTTCCTCGTCAAATTTACTAGCTTTTAATGAACCAACAACTACTTCATCTTCTTTTTTCTCACTAAGAGAACATTTGTTGATTGTTATTTTTTAACCTAAAGTGACATAAAGTTAGCATATGCACTCTTAAAACACTTGTTCCGTTCTTACGAGGATCAGCAGCATATATCTTGGAGCAATGCTTACACTTTTATTTATCCCTTCCCTCATTATCTTTAAACTTAATGAACAGATCCCACACAACAAATTTAGCTTTATTAATATCAGAATCATCAAATTTTGTTTTCTTCTCTATGTGCTTTATATCAACATTTTCATTCGCAATAGGTTCATTTACTTTATTTTTAGTACTGCTATCTCCCTCCATTACAAGCGATTCATTTCATTTGTTCTTTTTGGACGTCATCAACAACTATGCACAACAGCACGATGACTCTAGGTTATTAAAAAAAGTGGAAAATAAGAAAGTATAACATACGAAGAAAATAACCAACAATATACCACCTCAATTGAAACTTGATAAATATAACCATATGTCTAACACCCCAATCCACTTAGAGAGCTGTTTGCACAACACTTCTATGTTTGACATTTAGCTCCACTAGTTCATTAATTTCCTTGAAAGTGAACTTCTTCAAATTGTAAAAACAAATAAGATCACAAATTGTTTACACCTACACAATATGCATGTAAACTTGGAATGAAAATGACTCATAAATCAGAGCTCAAGAACAAAATTGCATGGGAAGATACAATTAAACATTACAAACAGGAAAAAAAGCTCGAACAAGGAATTGAAGGACTATTTTGATTGTTTGTGCATAGAAACTATGTCTCATAGTGAACGTGAGGGTGTCAATATGATTTAACATTAGCTATGTATCTTAGTAGCAAAGATAGCTCTGTACACTCATGTTCAGGTTTGGTCTTTTTCATTACTCAAACATAACCTAAATCTAAAGTGTTAATTTAGTGTTGTGTAATAAGTTTGTGCAATTGTTTATTTGAGCTAGTGTTTGGGCTATTTCTTCTTAGACCAGTTAAACAATATTACTTCGTATTGATAATAAAAAAACATGTGTTTTGCTGTATAATCAGTTGTGATAGGTTCTAATGTTTGTAGCCATTCTTCTCTTAACACAACATCTGCTCCATGAAAATATATTACATATAAAAAGGTGATAAAACTATAATCAAGTAGCTAAAAACTTCACATTTTCCTAGCAAAACATTTTAGCCTCATTGCCTACCTGAATAGGTTTATACTTTAGAAATCCATTTAAACGAAAGAAATTTAAGTCATTATCCCCAACAGAAATTCATGGAGGGTAATTGATGGAATTTACATACAGAAATTCATACCGAAGACCGAAGCATCTGTAACTCTAAAGAGGAAGGAAATTGAAAATAAGAGCAGAAATCGCCGCTGGAGTTACATGCAGAAATAAGAGAAAGGTAATTGATGGAATTTACATGCAGAAATTCATACCGAAGACTGAAATGCTTGTCTTTATTATCGAAGATCCTGGAGAGTGGAGATAAAGTCGCTGGAGTTGTAGGGGACTGGAGTTGGAGTGGTCACCGGCGGGGAAGATCGGCAAAATAAGAGCAGAAATCCACTATGGGTCTGTGGCCTGCAGGGTGCAGTAATCGCCGGAATAAGAGCAGAGCTGCAGAAATCGCCAGAATAGGAGCGAAATCGACTGCGGGTCTGCGGGTGGAAGTGTACTGCGGTGCAGCCCGACACTAGGGTTTCACGATTCGTGAATCGCATCGAATCTTCTTGTTCTTTTCTGCGGAGTGCGGACTGCTTGAGACGGGGTCACAGTAAGAGACTTAAGAGAGCCAGTCAGGTTACTCAGCCAGAGAGGGTTTGCAACTTTGGGTGCGTACTGTGCGTTTTCACCGATTTGTTAAATGAGTTAAACTTAAATCATAAATCACTAATGGTTAAGTTAAATCATTAATGGTTAAGTTAAATCATTAATGGTTAATTTAAATCATAAGGCATGTTTTCGATTTTTAAGATTTTCAAGTCGACTCACGACCAATCATTAATGGTTAAGTTAAGGCTCTATTTGTTTGAGCGTTTCGCAATTTTGTTTTGGGCAAACGCCGCCAGAATGAGGGTAAACAAATGAACCTCCGACGGCGTTTGCTCCGTTTCCACACGCCCGCCTTGAGAAACGTCCCAAAAAGCTCCGTTTGGAGCAGCCACCTCTCCCCTCCTGTTCGAACTCTCCGTTTCCACCCGCCGGATCGACCCGCCACCACTAAAACAAATGAAGCCCAAATCACTAATCGACTCGCTTACGGTGCGGTGTGGTGTGATCGGTTTTTAAGATTTCCAAGTCAAATCGAACCGCACACGTGTCAGTTTTCATACCCCCCCCCCCCCCAAACAAAACTGCACCGCACCCGATCGGTTCGGTTTGAAATAAGGTGTGGTGCAGTGCGGTTTTGCGGTTTGGTGCAGTTTTCAGTTTTCCTACACAGGCCTATTTGCCATGCCCAGGAGCGAAGGGAGCATTGGCGTACTTAGCAACGATGAGGTTGGATGAGTTCTTCGAGTTGTCTTTGATATGACCTTCAATTCGAGAAGTGAATGAGATTTTTGAAGCTTCAAAATAATCTTCAAAGGCCGAAGGAGATCTTCAAGTCATCTTCAAAAGTCGAAGAAGATCTTCGAACCGTGTTCAAGAAAACTTTGAACTCCAAAGGAGATCTTCGAAGGGATCTTTAAGGGCTGATGGAAAACTTAGAGAGATCTTCAAAGGAAGACTACAGAGCTCTCTCGGGCATAAAAGACCAGGTCCTGTCATATGATGGCTTTCAGTCTCTTTTATTGATTCAGAGAAAGGCATTTTGGTAATTATGCTGCTATGAAGTCTTGCTATCTACACACCCAACATCATAAATTTGGCTTTGCGCACCCTCATTATAAGTGATTTTGATATGTTCACCCTCATGGTGAGGGATTTTATTACCCGTACCCAAAATGGAGGACTTTACTATTTGTACTCTCATGATGAAGGATTTTACTATCTGCACTCCATAATAAGGGATTTAACTATATGCACCCCTATGATGAGGATTTTACTATCCACAACCAAAGATGAGTGATTTTATTTTGTGCATCCTCATGATGGAGCATTTTACTATCTTCACTCCATGATGAGAGAATTTACTATCTGCACAAAATGATGAATTGATGATGGATTTTATTATGTGCACTCTCATGATGAAGGTTTTTAATATCTGCACCACATGATAAGGGATTTTACTATCCACACTCAATGATGAGTGATTTTACTATATGCACTCCCATAATGTAGGATTTTACTATCTGCACCCCATGATGAGGGAAATTTTACTATGTGCACCCCCATTTAGAGGATATAACTATTCACACCCAATGATGGGTGATTTTACCATGTGCATCCCCATGATGGTGGATTTTACTATTTGCACTACATGATGAAGGATTTTATAATGTGCACCCCCATGATGTCGACGACAATGACGAGTGAGGAGCGCGACAACGGTGACGAGTGCAGCGGCGGGTTGTGGGTGCGGTCGTGGGCGATGACCGTGACAATGAGTGTGTCGGGAGGCGACGAGTGAGGCGCGCCAGAGCACGCTGGGAGGGAGGACTCCCGTGGGCACAGGCGATGCACCCGTATGAGGGTTCATGTCGGGGGCCACTCCCAGGTGCGAGGTGTTCTGCCATCCATTTGAGGTACCAAACAAACTAAAAATTGCATGAGAATGGGTCCATTGAAATTGTATCAGCGAGCAGGTCTGTAAGACTGTCCGAGTGACCCAATAAAAATCAAAATGTTGCATGATCGAGATTAGGGTTGAGCATATTATTCGAAACACGAAAGTGACTCGAAAATCGTTCGAAAATTAAGCCGAATTGGAATCGGTTAAAATTGATTCGACTCAATTTGAGTCAATTCAATTTGACTCGAATCTGATTTCGAGTCGATTTCGAGCCAACCCTGAATCGCTCGAAATATGATTATAATCAACTAAAATTAATTAAAAAAATATATGTATTATTAATATATTATTATTTTAATCTTAAAAATAATAAAATTTAAACGTAAATAAAAAAAGTGGTGTTAAGTGGAAACCAATTTTAGATAAGTGCAAACCAATTTTGTTAAGTGTAAACCAATTTTAGATAAATGTACCTAAAATTTTTCGATTTGAACATAACCGTGGTTTGCATGTAGTCAACATAGATTTGCACATAAAATTACTCATAAAAAATCATGGCTTTAGGTGTTTCATTTACTAAATTTATAGGTTGCCCAATTTAATTTTGAGCAAACTAGGAATAAAACAAAAAAAATTACCGAGTTTGAATCGAAAATTTTGATTTCAAGCCGAATCACAATCGCTCGAACTCGACTCAATATCAACCAAATTGCCATCAAACATTTTTGATGACATCAAACTATTTTTTGGGAAATCCCATTAGGAATCATTTGAGTTATCCTAAATTTGGAAGGCATTTTGTTTTTGCATAAATTTTTGTAAGAATCCAAATCCAACCACGATAGTACGGGAATTGGTCGGTGTCGGAACTACCTTTCGCCGGCCCTTTCGCCGGCGATGCAGCTGGGGAAGGAAAACGCGAATATAGCTTGCAATCAATCTACTACTGCACTTAGCCTTCCCTCTTGCCACAAACACGGAAATGCAAACCCACCGACGGCGTACCTCCTTATAAATCTCACCCAAAGTTCGTTCGTGGTGCTATCGTTGCTTGGTTTTGCCCGAAAGCCGCAGAAATCGGTAATAAATTCCACGGCGTTGAGCTTGTGTATTCCGGCTGCTGCTTCGGTCTCGACTTTCAATGGAAGGGATTACTCACGAGTCACAACTCCGTAGTGAAGACCTGCCGAAGTCTACATTCTTTCTCTAGCCACTGGTATTCTTCTTCTTCTTCTTCTTTCTTGGATTACTTTCTAACATGTCACGTGAGTTAGACAAGGCAGTTCAAGCTGTCAATCTCTAATCAGCTTTACTCCGCTGTGTTTTTTTGACAGATTTACCGGCCTGGATCCTTATCTTCCTTTTTCTCAATGATGATCTCGTTTTCTGTTGTTCTATTATGCTGATTTGCTTAATTATTGGTTGCCGTTGGCCTCATTTCTGGTCGACCGAGCTTTGAAACTATATCCGGGGTTTAAAATTCACCTGCATTACTATATTCTTCGTGGTGCTCATGCCAACGATCTGTTTGATGAAATGTCACTCTGTTTTTTAAGTTTCCATTACTATTCCTAACATATGAGATTGACTTTTAGCTCTAAACAGGAAAATGTGGTTCACTATTAGCAGAATCCGATTGCTCATGAGAAGAGTGCCACCTTTCAGATCAGGTAAAAATCAGCATTCACAACTAGATTTTTTTTTTCGTTGGCGTCCACGTCCAGGATACTTAGAAAAACTATGACTTGATAATGCGCATGCAACAGAGAAGAAGTGTGGTTTGTCCCAATATTATGGAGTGAGAGTCTCGCTCGAAGATGCCATCAAAGCACCTAGAATTGGTTATCCCGCTGTTTCTCTGGCGAAAAGCTTAGCCTGCCTTCCAGATGAGCCATTGTGGACAGATAATCATAATACAAAGAGCTCCATGGATCCAAGGAGATCGATCGAAGCACGCATCAAGAGGATGGTGAAGGCACAATATTTCAATGAGAAGTTCTATGATCTTATGAACATGGTTATAGCAAAACCGGCTACTCTTAGCGATTGCTATGATCTTGTCCAGTTGAATTCCCACGTCGAACAGTTATCACAGAAGGACAACCTTTGCTTCACGATGATCGCGGAAGAACTTGTGAGTGGTGACTTTAGTGTCAAAGAAAATAGTGTGACAATGCATGGAAAGAATGATAATTGTAGTTTTTTGGTTCTTCCTAATCTTAAATTGAGAGTTATACAAGAAGCCGTCCGAATAGTGCTTGAGGTTGTGTACAGGCCGCAGTTTTTGAAAATCTCTCATGGCTGCCGAAGTGGCAGAGGACAGCGTTCAGCTCTGCGATATGTTCAGAAGGAGATTCGTAAATCGGATTGGTGGTTCACAATATCCATGAGAAAAGTAGCCGACAACAATGTTCAATCCAAACTAATATCAACAATGGAGGAGAAGATTCAGGATGCCAAGTTGTTTCAGTTCATTTATCAAATGTTTGATGCCGGAGTCCTCAACCTGGTGTTTGGGGTGTTCCCGAAGGGCAACGGGCTTCCTCAGGAAGGAGTTCTCTCCCCTATTCTGATGAATATTTATCTTGATTTGTTTGATAGCGAGGCCATCAGACTGTCCTTGAGATATGAAGTCCTAGGCATTGGTTCGGAACATTCAAAATTACGCTACTGGTTCCGCAGACAGATAAAGAACATGGGCATTTCTAACCACAAGAAATCAAAAATTCCTGAAGGAAATAAACTAAAAGTATGCAGGTACATGGATGAAATTCTTGTTTCAGTTTCGGGCTCTAGAGATGTTGCAATGGATGTGAGGTCTGACATGCTAAACTTCCTCAGGAACTCGCTTCATATAGATGTGGAAAATCAAATGGAACCACTATCTGTTAATGATAAGACACAGGTTTTGCAGTTTCTTGGCACAGCTATTCTAGTGAGACCCAGAGACACTGAGGCCTTAAAGGCTGTGCATAAATTGAAAGATAAAGTGCAGATGTTTCTGTCTCAGAGGCAGAAGATTTGGGATTGTTTCACTGTTAGAATTGGTAAAAAATGGCTGGCATGGGCTTTGAGAAGATTAAAAGAGTCCGAGATTAAGCAGCTTGCACTCAGCACTCCAATTTTGGATCATTTATCTCGTTTTCGGAAACCAGGAATGAAAACTGATCACTGGTTTAAGTCGTTGTTGAAAGTATGGATGCAAGATATGAATGCCAAATGTGAAGTTGATGAAGAAGCTGTGCTCTCCAAGTACATTGTTGAACCGGCTCTGCCTCACGATATGCGAGAGTCCTTTGACAATTTCACGAAGCAGGCAAAGGAGTATGTTTCGTTGGAATCAGCAGCAACTCTCGCATTACTCGAGAGCTCGTTGGCGGAACCAAGATTCGACAAGCATTCGAATGAGAAAGTTGTTTTCTTAGAGGCACCGACTGGTTATATAAAGAGGAGTCTGCTTTATTATGGCGTGGTTGGCTTTCGAGGCTACCCGAAGCACGTTTCTGCATTACTTTTGCATGACGACGAGCTGATAATCTCTTGGTTTTCAGGTTTGAGTCAGAGATGGCTGCAATGGTACTCGGAATACGAAAACTTTGGCTACATTAAGCTTTTGATTGCCCAATGTGTGAGGAAGTCGTGCACTCGGACATTGGGAGCGAAATACCAAGTTTCAGAAGAGCTGATCGAGAAGCGATATGATTCAGAATTGAGCGGAATTCCGATGACTGATGAGTCAGTTGCTGAAATGTCATCGCATTCTGGCGATTCTTCATATGGTACGTATAGCAACTATTACAGTGGATTGTGCCTATTGTCATTGTCAAGGGTTAAAGTACCCGCCAGGCTGTTGAATTGCTCTGTGATGGGATGCACCGCCTCATCACCAAGCATGTATTCTTTCCATGTGAAGGAGAAGCAGAAGTTCCCTGATTGGAGGACAGGATTCTCATCATCGGTCCATCCCAGCTTGAATCGTAGAAGGATCGGATTGTGCAGACACCATGTTAAAGCTCTGTACCTTGGAAACATATCACTTCAGGCTATAGAATTTGGGGCTTTGAGGAGATGAATCCTGATGGGCTATGCAAATCATTGAAAGTTGCTTGGAACCATGAGGTTTTTGCATGCTTTGAAGGGTCATGAATAGGGAGGCATGCATGGTATGATTGTGACGAGGTAAACTGCGGAGCGTGGCTCGAGGTTTGTGGTATTTCTCGGGCAAATCGTGCGCCAGTGTGAAACGAATTTGGATCCGGGAACTTTCTATCATTTAATGATCACATGATAGTTCGATAGGAAGTTTTAATAATGATGATTTTTTATAAATGCCTGATGTTCAATAGTGATGTAGAACAAACATAGGGAGTCCATGAACCGATTTGACTGTCGGGGCCGAAAAGACGGATATATGTTGATGTTGCTGCTGAACTTTTGGAAGCCATGAGCCTTGAGGACAGGAGCGGATCCAGAGGGGGGCCCGAGGGACACTAGCCTCAATTATTTTTCAAAATGTTTAGTGTATTTGGATTTCTCTCGTCGAGACAATGAATTTTGACTACATATATGTCAAAAATGGTGACCAGATCGGGGAGAAACAGTTTTGTTAAGATGAAAACGTTAAAAAAAAATTTAAGGAAGTTGATGACTGACCCCCTATGTTAAAATTTTTAAAACTCAGTGACGCATTCAAAAAAAATTTGTGCACTCATATTATTAATTTGTGCACCCCCATTATTAATTCTTTAGATCCACCACTGTTTGAGGAGGTACGGGAGGTGCAACCTCATTCCACCCAATCAAGGCAAGTTTATTTGTAGGCCCAATTTTTATCATCGAGAAACTTTTGGCACCCGGACCCATGGCTATGATTAGGGGCATGGATTCCAAGTTGCATGGAAGCTTCCAATCTAGTAATACCTGCCCGATCTTCTCTCAAAATTCCCGTCTTTAAGTCACCCATTCACACTCAGTTCTTCTATTTTCTTTTGCATATAATCAGACTAGTGGCTCGCAGATTTTTGATATGTTTGGCACAGTGGTGGCGGTTGTAAACGCGATGGTTATGAATAGTGGTTCGTGAACACCCGACCTCACCTAAGGTACTTCATCCATTTTTATGTTCAAAATTAGTTTATTTTTCTTGGTGGTGGTCATAATGATTGTCATGTCAATCACATATTTCACGACGGCGACTTTTTTGTCCAAGCTCATTGGAGCAAAAACGTCGCGTCAAGCAGATGACAGTGCGTAACCACTACGTTTACGACCGATGGCTAAGCTGCCTAACCGTTTTCCCCAACTATAAATTTGAATGACTATCCTCTGGGCTTCGCTCAGCTGCAGGTGCCTGAAAAGCCTCCAACAGCTGATCATCATACACCTCACCCACATGACCCCGCTAGTAATATCAATTTTTTCTTCCAAAAATTTTCTAACGACAACCCCATTGATTGGATTAGATTTGCATAGCTCATAAATACCTTCTTTATCAAAACATTTAGGACCATGACCGTGTCCGTCTTGCTTCATTGCATCTAGGATGACTCTAGGATGACTGAAATCTCTTTGTTTCCAAGCCTCGCTGGTGATGTTCTTGGTCAAGTTTGTCAAACCTTCACCGAGGTCAAGTTTGTCAAACACTTCGCCTCCCGGAGGGGTCAACCTGTCATGCCAGCTATGGGAGCCTGGGTGGCGAGACCACCTCCGGGTAAAGAACACTTCACCTCCCGGAGGGGTCAACCTGCCATGTCAGCTATGGGAGCCTAGGTGGCGAGACCCCCTCCGGGTAAAAAACACTTCACCTCCTAGAGGGGTCAACCTGCCATGCCAGCTATGGGAGCTTGGGTGGCGAGACCCCCTCCGGGTAAAAAACACTTCACCTCCTAGAGGGGTCAACCTGCCATGCCAGCTATGGGAGCCTGGGTGGCGAGACCACCTCTGGGTAAAAAACACTTCACCTCCTGGAGGGGTCAACCTGCCATGACAGCTATGGGAGCCTGGGTGGCGAGACCCCCTTCGGGTGAAGGACACTGCACCTCCCGGAGGAGTCAACCTGCCATGACAGATATGGGAGCCTAGGTGGTGAGACCCCCTCCGGGTAAAAAACACTTCACCTCCCGGAGGGGTCAACCTGTCATGCTAGTTATGGGAGTCTGGGTGGCGAGACCCCCTCCGGGTAAAAAACACTTCACCTCCCGGAGGGGTCAACCTGCCATGCCAGCTATGGGAGCTTGGGTGGTGAGACCCCCTCCAGGTAAAGAACACTTCACCTCCCGGAGGCGTCAACCTGCCATGCCAACTATGGGAGCCTGGGTGGCGATACCCCCTCCGGTTATAAAATACTTCACCTCCCTGAGGGGTCAACCTGTCATGCCAACTATGGGAGCCTGGGTAGCGAGACCCCCTCCGGGTGAAGAACACTTCACCTCCCGGAGGGGTCAACCTGTCATGCCAGCTATGGGAGCCTGGGTGGCGAGACCACCTCCGGGTAAAAAACACTTCACCTCCAGGAGGCGTCAACCTGCCATGCCAGCTATGGGAGTCTGGGTGGCGAGACCCCCTCCGGGTGAAGGACTTGGCTTCCATGAGAGATCAACCTATCCTGCCAGCTAGTGAGAGCCTGACCGCGAAATCATCATCGGAGCAAAGGGACTTGGGCTACCACGAGAGATCAACCTGCCATGCCAGCAAGCGGGAGCCTGGCCGCAGAATCATCATCGGAGAAAAGAGACTTGGGCTACCACGAGAGATCAATCTGCCCTGCCAGCTAGTGGGAGCCTGGCCGCGGAATCATCATCGGAGCAAAGGGACTTGGGCTACCACGAGAGATCAAGATGCCCTGGCAGCTAGCGGGAGCCTGGCCGCGGAATCATCATCGGAGCAAAGGGGCTTGGGCTACCACGAGAGATCAACCTGCCCTGCTAGCTAGCGGGAGCCTGGCCGCGGAATCATCATCGGAGCAAAGGGACTTGGGCTACCACGAGAGATCAACCTGCCCTGCCAGCTAGTGGGAGCCTGGCCGCGGAATCATCATCGGAGCAAAGGTACTTAGGCTACCACGAGAGATCAACCTGCCCTTCCAGCTAGTGGGAGCCTGGCCGCGGAATCATCATCGGAGCAAAGGGACTTGGGCTACCACGAGAGATCAACCTGCGCTGCCAGCTAGTGGGAGCCTGGCCGAGGAATCATCATCGGAGCAAAGGGACTTGGGCTACCACGAGAGATCAACCTGCCCTGCCAGCTAGTGGGAGCCTGGCCGCGGAATCATCATCAGAGCAAAGGGACTTGGGCTACCACGAGAGATCAACCTGCTCTGCCAGTTAGTGGGAGCCTGGCCGCGGAATCATCGTCAGAGCAAAGGGACTTGGGCTACCATGAGAGATCAACCTACACTGCCAGCTAGTGGGAGCCTGGACGCGGAATCATCATCGGAGCAAAGGGACTTGGGCTACCATAAGAGATCAACCTGCCCTGCCAGCTAGTGGGAGCCTGGCCGCGGAATCATCATCGGAGCAAAGGGACTTGGGCTACCACGAGAGATCAACCTACCCTGCCAGCTAGTGGGAGCCTGACCGCGGAATCATCATCGGAGCAAAGGAACTTGGGCTATCACGAGAGATCAACCTGCCCTGCCAGTTAGTGAGAGCCTGGCCGCGGAATCTATCTCGAGGTGAGACCTCTAGGCATCCACGAGAGGTACCACCGACCCTGCCCAGCTAGTGAGAGCCTGGGCAGGGGGACCGTCTCGGAGCAAAAGGACTAAGCATCTCAATCACATCTTACCAAATCCTACATACTCAAACGGGGAAAAATATAAGTTACATGATCTCCTGACTTCAGCTGGTCATGGGTAGCACTTGTTACAAGACAAGAAAAGGGAAATAACTACCGCGAGGCGAGGCTCCCTCAGGGGGCCTGGGTGTGATGGCCGTCATCCTTCCCCTCGGAGACCTCCATCTTGCTAAGGATTTCCATGATCTTCTCCATCTACTCTGTCTTGGCCAACCAAGAGATGGTGTTGACGGCCGTGACGTAACACTGCCTTGCCATCCTAGAGTCTCCCTTGACTCTGACCTGGATCCCTCCGGAGTTGAACTTGAGGCATTGGTGGAAAGAAGACGGCACACAACAGAAGGCGCTGATGAGGGGTCTTCCGAAGATGGCGTTGTAGCTGCTTGGAGCGTCAACAATGACGAATCGGCAGTTCCTTGAGACTCCCCCAAATTTTACTTGGAGCTCCACTCCACCCTCGACCTCCTTCCTCTCCCCTGAGAATCCGAACAGGGGTCCGTCCGAGGCCAACACCCTCCTTGGCTCCGCCTTCATCTCGTCAAACGCCTTCTCGAAAACAACGTTGACGGAGCTTTCGTTGTCAACCAAGATCCGAGAGACGGTGTAGCCTTCGATGGCCATCTGAATGACCAGTGCATCGTAGAACGGATCCTCATGATCCGGCAGGTCCTTCACCGAGAAGGTGATCTTTTCCTCTAGGGGCGGGGTCTGGGAGGTTGAGGCGACGCTCCTTCGGTACATGACATGGAGGATTGCCTTCCGAGTGGCCTCAACCCCCACTCCACCGTGGATTACTCCTATACCACCTCGGGTTCCCACGTCGACCCGGTCCTCGCATATATCATCACCCCCTTCTCCGGGTAGAACCTCTTCTACCCGCACCGGTAGCTGCGGCTGGGCAGGGCCTCTCGCCCCCCTCACTTCCAGGAACTCGGGACAGGTAGCCGTGGCGTGCCCCTCCACCTGGTGGAAGTCACAGTACAGCAATGCGCTTTCTCCCCTCTTTCGGCGGGCTGGGCGTTCTCTCCTGTTACCTCTTCCCACTCCTATCGCCAAGGCTTGCTGCGGCGGGGGCAAGATCTGCCTTGTGGCTTGCCTCTGGAAGTTATACCTCCCTTGGCCCACATGAAAGTTCCCCCCTCCTTGGATGAGAGCTCTTCCTGGACCTTGGGCAGGTCCTCCCTGCTGCCTACAGCCTGGTTCCGGACCCTCCTGTCCTTGGAACCCCTGAGCTCTTTGCTCCTCTCTCCTTCTTCCTTCCTGATGCCTTGTGCCACCCTGCTCCTTTGACTCCACATCCGTCAACTTTGCCAACTTCTTGACAAATGCCGGGTTAGCTGCCTCCATGGCAATCTCCTCTGCCGCCCTTTCCATCAGCTCCTCGAAGGAAAGGGGGGCCTTCCGGGTCAAGCTCATCTTGAAGAAGCCCTCCTTCAGCCCAACGGTGAAAGCCATCTGGAGAGCATACCCTGACATCTCCTGGACCTCCAAGATCTCCTCTTGGAACCTGTCTACGTAACGGGCCAGCGACTCCTCGGCCCCCTGCCTTATCAGGAAGATGGACTCAGGACTGCTCTTCCTCTTCTTGGAGGTGGAGAAGCGGAGCTGGATCTCCGGCTCAAGTCCTCAAACCCATAAATCGACCTCGGAGTGAGTTGATGAAACCAGTCCCTTGCCTTCTCCTTCAAGGTGATCGCAAAGAGGCGACACTTGAAGGCATCTATTATTGGCCTGATGGAGATGACATCCGCGAACCACTGCAGGTGCTGGACGGGGTCATCCTTCCCTGTATAGTAAGCCATATCTAGCTCTCTGAACCCCTCGAGAACGAGAGCTGAAATGATCAGCTCGCTGAAGGGTGAGCCCCTGAGGGGGGGTCTCGCCTGGTCCACTCGCGCGACCTGCTCGCCTGGGAGGTTGGCACTCGCCGGGCTGGAGAACAGCTCCCGGCCGGTGAGGTCTCGCTCGACCCTATCTCTCATCCTCTCCTTCCCAGGCCTTCTTCCTGATGCACTTCCTTCTCCCCCCACTGGGGTCATCTCGTCAAGAGTGGGGGAGCTAGCTCCTGGGGAGGCTGGGGTGGAGCTGCCACCCTGAGGAGCAATGCTTCGCTGCATCTCCATGATGCCTTGGATGGAGGTCATGAACTCTTACCTCCCCACAAAGGGTCCTGGGCTGGGGAGCTCGCCGAGATCATCACTACCACCCTGACCTCCAGTCATGACTCTCTCCCGAGATCTTCTGTGCTGGTCACTCTCCACGCTCACCGCACCAAAATTTTGAAGCCAAAATTGACCTCTGTGGAGTTCGGGGTCCTTAGAAAGGGGTGACCTCACACCTACTACACCCAGAGGAACGTCGCGGACCAAAGATCAAGAAGCTAGAAACAGACACTCGTCTCTAGCGCGGAGGTCCCACCTCACACCCGGAAGGCTACCTGAGCACTTCCCCTCCCTATCCAATGCTCGAGCTATGGTGCCTTGGAGGAGCTCTCTCTACTCTACCAATACGAAGCTAAGGGAGGAGGAAGCAAGGAAAAGTTCTCCCCTCAAAGGCACCCAAGGGGGTTTTTTTATAGTTTTCCAAATCCCATGGGCCAAAATGCCTGAAATACCCCTACGCCAAATACACCTTGGGCCAATAGGAAATGCCCACACTGGTGGGCAAAGGGGTAAAAACACCCCCAGGGGCACAGCGGTAAAAGCACGCAGCCAACACCCCGCCCCAAACACCTGAGGTGGTTTCAGGCCGCCGGGCAGGCTGCTTGGGCGAGACCAGGCCGCCGGCCGTCTCGCCGCAAGCAGGCTGCCCGGCCGAAACCGACCCCTGGCCGTCTCGCCCGCGAGCAGGCCGCCCGGGAGAGAACTAGGCCGCGGCCGTCTCGCCCGCGAGCAGGCCGCCCGGGCGAGACCGACCCCCGGCCGTCTCGCCCGCGAGCAGGCCTCCCGGGCGAGAACCAGGCCGCGGTCGTCTCGCCCGCGAGCAGGCCGCCTGGGCGAGAACAAGGCCGCGACCGTCTCGCCCGCGAGCAGGCCGCCCGGGCGAGACCGGCCCCCGGCCGTCTCTCCTGCCCCTACCTCAGACTTAACAGGCCGGGGTGGGTGCTAGCCAACTTGCCGCACCCGCCCCCCAACAAAGGAGCCATTGGGGGAGGCCAATTTTTCCTTCCCCTAATAGTATATTTTCAAGCTAAAGCCAAAATTGGCCACAGAGAGTGCAAAATCTCCAAAAAGATTAAAGACGCGTTTGCCTTGTTTGGGGCCCACTCTTCGCGAATACGGTGTTGTACAACATTCCTAGCATAAATCCTCCCAGAGAGTAAGTAATCCTCATCCACATATAGAAAACTAAGCAGCTAGCAAGTATCTAAAAGTAACAATTTTGTGGGCGTCAACAAACTGACATGAACCCACAAACATAAAAGTATGTCTGAACCAGTAAAACAAAATAAACAACAAACTACCTCGCTAAGACGAGACAACAACCACGGCCAACACTGCTGCCCAGAAACTCCAAAACCAGCTCTACTATCTGCTACGGCTCTGAACTTGAGGCATTCCAAAGACAGAACACCTCAGCAAGAAGGAACAAATGGTGACAGAAAATTAATAAGCCAAAATAAACAAAGGTCAAAAGGGGTACCAACCCAAGAACAAAAGCACTGAAGTAAAGTACAAAAAGAAAACAGGGCATCAACAGGAAAAGAACTCTTACGTGATTCGTCACGTTCAACAAGAGTATACCAGAAGCACGAGGCTATAAGGTGACTACATGAATAATTCATAAGGAAGAAATACAAATCCTTTATTAGGCGCCTGTGGTCGACTCTACCCAAAAACATGGGCGAGGTGGTCACTCAACTGGACACACCCTCACGAATAAAATATTCGTCTAACTGCGAGGGAGTCTCTCATACTCTCCACCTTACACCGCAGACGCCCAAAAACCTGGTAGACTTCCACAAGGTACTAATAAAGACATCAAACATTGCGGATGTGGTTTTGTCCACTAACTCCCGCAATCAAGAAACCCAAGGAAACAACAATACATAAATCTCGAGACTTGGCATGTCGGATTCTACTCAACACTCTAGGTTAAAGACGTGGTTGATCAACCTCTAGGAGCGATTTACAATCCTAGATAAACTCTAACACGTTCTTCAACAACGAAAAATAAGGCGATTAAAGACAATACTAAAAACATTTTATCAAACTTGTATGAAGTTAGCAGATTCAGTTAACAAGGCAAGATTTAGAAATTTTATAGTAATCGAAAGATTAGACATGACTATAACTCGGAAGGACATAAAAAAATATGCAAGAAGATAAAATGGCAAAACTCATTCGTTACCACCAAATCGGACGAGGAGAAAAGAGAGTAAACCACCACATGTCTTGATTTTACCGGAAAAGTCCTCCGATTCAGTCCACGTCGCAGATCGGGGCAAAAAGGATGCGGGAGGAGTTGAAATATGAATAAGAATGGCCAAAAGGTTATGGCCGAAAAACGCTAACGAGAAATCTCAAGAAACGGGGAAGATATTACCACGATGGCGTAGCTCTCGGCGAGAGCTTTCCAAATCTATGTTCGGATGAAGATTTCGAGCACCGGAGCACCGTCGGCGACCACTGAAAGGTTCACAAAATATTTTCCCTCTCACACTCACGCCGCTCTGGTTCGGGAGGAAAAGATTAGAGAAGTTGATGGAATTTCTTTCTTAATAAAACTATTAGAGTATATATATATAAATATAAAGATATCTATAAAGATATATAAATGTATATATAAATATATATATTTATAAAATCTTTTGTCTAAAACAGACTTTTTACGCGCTGGTGCGCGGTATACGAAAATAAGGTTTAGGATGGTTTCAAATTGAAAAGTGGCCAACATGAAAGTTGTAAATCTCGTCGAGTCGAACAAATTTCATATTAACCATTTTTCCATACGAAATCGTTTTGACTCTCAAAAAATCTCCCGAACGAAAACTGCAGCGGACTACACGAGAACAAGTTACAGGTACTCGAGTAGGTCCAGAAAAGTTACTCGAGTAGGAAAATAATCACTCGAGCAAGAAAAAAAATAATCACTCGAGTAGGTCTATATAATCACTCTAGTAAAAAGGAAGGAGTACTTGAGACAGAGAAAATTACTCGAGTAGGTCCAATAATCACTCGAGTAGCTGGAAGAAAAATACTCGTGTAAATAAAAGAAATGACTCGAGTAAAATAAAAGCAGGACTCGAGTGGTAAGGAGAGTACTCGAGTATTCAGGAAATCGAATTTGCATGCACAGTGGATCCACTCGTGTAGAGCTGAAACCACTCGAGTAAAATAAAGACAGGGACTCGAGTAACTTTGCATAATGAACAAATTCTTTGCAAATATAACCTTTTGATCAAACTATATGAATGAATAGTAAAAGACATTTTTGAATAGTACTATAATATTAAAATAATGATATTTATATATTTTTGAATAAGAAAACACAAGTTCAAAACGGAGGCCCGAACGCGCGCCGAATCAAACGAAAGTCGCACCGTAGGCGAATACTGACGCTACGAACCAAACGGCAAAGTCAAAACCTATATCCGACGAGTCATTCACGAGATATTAATCTTCAAAATATACGGAGAACATAAACAATCCAAAACTTCAATCGCGCGCCGAGACTCCAAAAATACTCGGATTGCGACGAAACTTGACGAGCAAGTCCAAAATTACTTAACTTAAATACCGAATGCAAAATTTTCTCATTACAACAAGAATTCGGCCGACTTGAGCGCACGGACGCGAAAATGCATTAACGGCATTGTGCCGCCAACTCAACGTTAAAAGTAACGCCACGACGTCATAAACATGACGATGCACATTCAAATAAAATCATCGAAAAAATTCGGGGGCGTTACAGTCACTCCCCCTAAAAAGAAGTTTCGTCTCAAAACTTAATACAACTCCAAGACCAAAGCAAAACGATAAAATCAAACACGACTGAAAACATAAAGACATACCCAAAACTAAGAGAAGAGGTACGTATGTGATTCCCTCATCGCGGATTCCAATTCTCACGTCGCACTCTCGACGTCTTGATTCCTCCAAAGAATCTTGACCATGGGGATGGTTTTTCTTTGCAACACACGCTCTTGAGAATCCAAAATACGAACAGGTTCTTCCACAAACGTAAGGTTGGGCTGAATTTGAGACATCGAGTCGAGGACTTGACGATCATTTCGAACACACTTCCGCAACTGGCTCATATGAAACACTGAAAGTGCAAGTTAGATCGGATATACTCTAGAGGGGGGGGGGTGAATAGAGTATGGTGCTTGCTAAAAACGTTTTACAACTGTTGTTGTATTCCTAAGTGAACAGGGAAGCAAATAATATAAAGTAAATCTAAACACAGAACAATCACAGATCAAACATAAAGCAATCACAAAGCAATCACAAACCACAGCCAAAAATAAAAGAAAGACAAGCAACCAGAAGACACAAGAAGCTATAGTGGTTCCCCAATCAATCTGGGTACATCCACTCTTCTACCACCCTAGGTAGGAATCCACTACAGGATGAGTTGATCAGGTGTCCTGAGCACTAATGAGCTTTTGATAAGGTGCTCAAAAACCAAACCAGATTTTTTGATCAGGTGTCTTGCCACCACTGAGTTTTGATAAGGTCTCAGAAACCAATCACAAACTTTTGAAAGGAGTTTGAAAAACCCTTTACAACAGAGAGAGAGAGAGAAAGGGATGAGATGATCTTCTCTGTCAACAGTCAGAGAGAAGATAGTGGATGTTGTCAAAGCTCCCCCTAAGATCTTGAGTTGTTCATGAAGTGAAGCTTTGCAGTAGGGTGATAGGCCTTCAGATGATTTGATCTCCAACAAAAGATGATTTCAGCAACAGCTGAAATGTGAGGTGTCTGGAGTCTTGAATGATGATGGCCTTTAAACACTTGAATCAAGAGAAATCTGAAAATTTCAGTTAGTTGATCTCCTTTTGTGATGTGTGTTCTTGTATGAATTTTTTGTTGGAGTTACCATTGTGATCTAGAAGTGGTCAAACATGTAATCTCGCTGCCAACGCGATATGAGCCTGCAGGGTCGCACATAAGAGATGTGGAGAAGTTGGATGATTGACTGTGTTGGTAAAGGTTACCAATCACCGACCTGAATGGGATTATGGGCAAAGTGTTGCCTTAAAGGATCGTCGGGTTGGGCAAATGTTGCCTTAAAGGATTGGTAAGAGTCGACGACCGCGGGTCGACGAGTGTCTTCAACCCAAGTACGACGATCGACGAGAATCGTCGAGTATCGTCGACCGCGGGTCGACGATCGACGAGAATCGTCGAGTATCGTCGACCGCGGGTCGACGGTCGACGAGTATGGTTCACCCTGCGTTCGGCGAGAATCGTCGAGTATTGTACTCTGATTCTCGCCGATCCTAGGTGATACTCGCCGACTGATTCTCGCCGAACTTGCTAGGTGATTCTCGCCGATAGTCGCCGATTCTCGCCGATTGATTCTCACCGATTCTAGAACCCTAAATTCTGGGTGTTCTGCGGATAGCGATATTCCTAAGTCTATTTATTTCTTTGGTATAAAAGGACACTTAGGGTTTTCGGGAAACTTGATCTTCTTTCTGGTCGAATCGAAATCGACGGAAGTGTTCCGCCGTTCATTCGTTCCGCCGATCCCGAATCCCGCCGACGGAAGGGTTCCGCCGCCGTGCTCGCTCCGTCGACCTCCTCCTCTCCGACGACTGTCGCTGGTGTTGCTTTTCCTGGCGCGGACCTAGCAGTCCGTGGAATAGCAAGGTGCGATCTTTCTCCTTCCCGATTTTCCGTGCGACGGAAAGATCGGCGTTCTCCCGCTCGTGTGGATTTCTGCAGAGACGTGGATATTATTCCACGTAGAACTCGCCACTAGTGTTGGGTACATTGGTCAAATGTACCTGATTTGAAGAAGCCTCACCTAACTCAATGATATACATCAGAATGTATTTGATGTTTGTTTGAGTTATTTGTGCAGGTTAGGTATACACTGGACTGAAGCTGAAAATCTCTAAGTCCATGTGTCGACACCCAGAGGCAAAGTGTCGACACTTGAGAAAGCTTGTGTCGACACCCAGACAAGCAGTGTCGACACTTGGAGTCATTGTGTCGACACCTGGGAAGAAGTGTCGACACCAGTCAGAAAGTGTCGACACTTGGAGCTGTGTCGACACTCAGTGTAGAAGGATGCAGAAAAGCTGTGTCGACACTTAGCAGAAGTGTCGACATCTTGAAGAGCTGAGTCAACACCAGACAGTGTCGACACTTGGAGTTGTGACGACACTCAGCATAATTCTGCAGAGACTAAGTACAAGTGTCGACACTCAACACAATGTGTCGACACTCAATCTAAAGAGTCAACATATGAAGAATGTGTCGACACTCAGCACAATGTGTCGACACACACTCAAAAGAGACAACATATGAAGAATGTGTCGACACTCAGCATAATGTGTCGACACACACTCAAAGAAGTCAACACTTAAAGAATGTGTCGACACTCAGCACAATGTGTCGACACATAACCCGAAGACTCAACACTTGAAGATAGTGTCGACACAAGGAGCTGTGTCGACACTTAGCAAAGAACAGAAAACTTGTAAAATATTCTAAGTATAAGTGTCGACACTAATGGAATGTGTCGACACTCAGCTGAAGAATCAAGAATGAAGACTTGTGTCGACACCAAGAAGCAGTGTCGACACTTGACAGTTTCTACACATGAAGATGTGTCGACACAAAGGAGATGTGTCGACACTTAGAAGAATACAGAAAGAATGAAGTACAAGTGCTTGTGTCGACACTCAATTTCAGTGTCGACACATGCAGAAGAAACTGTGTCGAGACATACAAGGGAATGTGTCGACACCTTGTAGACTTGTGTCGACACTTACACAACATGTGTCGACACTTGGTCTATAAGTGTCGACACTTAAGAACAGAAAGTCTCGACACTAACTGACAGTTAGAGAATTTCAAGAAGTGACTGGTTGACATGACAGCTGCCAATCCAGCCGGTCTACAGCAACTGTCAGCAAAGTCAAAAGACTGTTATAAACCGGATCAGCCGGTTACCATGAAGGAAGCCTATAAATAGGCACCCACAGTCTACAGAAAAGTAGAGATAATAATTAAGAAGTTCACAAACATTACATGGTGTGATTGAAGTAGTTGATCAGACTAAATCAAGAAGTGATACACAGAAGATCAACACAAGAAGATCAGGCAGTCCAACTGTAGATCTAAGTAGTTGGAGAGAGAGAGCTCCAACCAAGGATTCAGTCTTTGGAACTAAGGCTGAGAAGAAGAATTCAGAGTCATCTGGATTTCAAGAAGCAGAGATCAAGGATCAACTGCAGAAGATTCAGACTAATTCAGTTCTACTCAAGAAGCTTTGAAGAAAGCTAAGTCAGTTTGGATCAAGCTGAGTTCTTCCAAGAACTCTCCAAGAAACTCTCAACTCCTCTCATTCCTTCTGAGTTGTAGAGTTAGAATTTGTAATTTCTATTATAACTTGTAAGATCCATTGGATCTGAGTGATTGTAAGCCTATTTTATAAAGGCTGAGGGTAGGGCTTGGTGCCTGAGTGTAGGAGTTGAAGAACTCTGAGTGTAGGCCTTTGATTGGCTGAGTGTAGGCCTGGGTGGCTGAGTGTAGGCCTTTTGGCTGAGTGTAAGGCTTTGGGCCTGAGGTAGGAACCTTGTTGGGTTCTGAGCTAGTGGAGAAGTTTGGCCGAATCTAGTACACTGCTAGATAGGCGAAGGGGGAAAGTGGATGTACCCAAAGATTGGGGAACCACTATAAAATTAGTGTGTCTGCTGTGCTGTGTTGTGTTGTGGCTTTCCTGTGTGATTTCTGAAATTGCTGTTAACTGTAATAATCTGTGATAAACTGTTGTGCTGTCAAACAAAAGTTAAAAAGGTTTAGGTCACCTATTCACCCCCCCCCCTCTAGGTGTTTAGGTACCATATCTTTCAAGTGGTATCAGAGCCAGGTTGGCAGATTCAGTTAAGTCAGGAAACAGGAAACAGTTTCAAGAAAATCAAGAACATGGGTTCTTCCGAGAATCATAAGGAGTTGGGTTCAATGAAACTACCTATATGCAGAAAAGAGATCTTTGGGATCTGGAAAGAGAGGGTTAGGCTGTTTATGGAAGCCTCTGACCCTAGAATATACATCACAGTCAAAGAAGGGCCATATGTGCCTATGAAGATTTCAGTTTTGGATGCAAATCAGAGGACTCCAAAGGATTTCTCTGAAATGACCAAGGATGAGATTGTCCTAGCAACTATGGACAAAAGGGCACAGAACATTATAGTCAGTGCAATTGATGATGCCACCTTCCAGAACCTTATTCACTGTAAAACTGCAAAAGAAATGTGGGATACCCTCATTGTCTACATGGAAGGTTCTGAAGAAGTAAGGCAAGATAGGAAGTCCTTGCTTAATCAAGAATATGAGAGTTTTAGGCAAGGAAGAGGAGATAGCATCACTGAATGCTATAAGAAATTTTATAGAATTGTAAATGAACTCATGTCATATGGAAGAGAGTTCACAAACTATGAGTTGAATGACAAATTCTTAAGGTCCCTAACCAAAGACTGGGACACCAAGATTTGTGCCATCAGAGAAATGGCAAAGTTGGGAGAAATTCCTCCTCCCACACTTTTTGGCAAGTTGTTATCCTATGAGATGCAATTGTCAGTAAGAAAAGAAGAAGAAAAGTCTACAAGGACTGAATACAGAGAAAAGACTGTTGCCTTTAAGTCAGATGTACCTAGAAAGAGCAGGACCAAGTCATCAACTCCTCCTCCTGAGGTAGTTGAATCAGAATCTGAAGAATCTGAAAGTACAAAATCTACAAGCAGTGAAAGTGATGAAGACTTTGCTGCATTCACCAGACATTTTCAGAAGTTCCTTAAGAAGAAACAGTGGAGGTCTAGACCTTCATCTTCCAAAGGGAAAGAGGTTCAGTATCTGGAAAAGAAGCCTTCAAAGAAGGACAAGAAAAGGACCAAGACAAGTAAGGCAACTGGATCCAAGATAATTTGTTACTGCTGCAATAGACAGGGTCATGTTATTGCAGACTGTCCTGAAAGAAGGAAGGAATCCAGTGACAAGAAGAAAACACACTTCAAAGGAAAGAAGGAGAAGTCCTTTGTTGCAAAGAATGAGAAGACTCTTTCAGATATGTCTTCTTCAGACACAGAGACAGATGCTGAAGCCTATATTGGGCTATTTGCTGAAGAAGAAGAAGAGTTCATGCAGATCATGGAATCTATCTATGAGCAAGAAGACTATCAAAGCCAAGGACTGATGGCTTTGACTGAAAGTACCAAAAACCTGGAGCAGCCAGGACCCAGTCAGGTACAAGGCTTAACTCAAAGTTCTGATTCCAGTTCAAGTTCAGAGTCAGAGTATTCTTCATCAAGTGATGAGAATATGTCTGAGTCTGAGGGAGATATTCATCAACTCCTAGATGAATATCAAGTACTATTGCTAGCCTATAAGAAAAGCAAGACCCTAGCCAAAAATTTGGCCAAGGAAATTGCTGATCTCAAGACAGCTGCAATAGATTATGAGAAGAATTATGATCAAAAACTAAATGAAGTGGCCAGGCTGAAACACATTACTGTGATTCAGATGGGTACCATTACATTTAAGAATGATCAAATTAAGAAACTGGAGATTAATCTTCAGAAGGAGAAAGAGCTAGTAGCTAGCTTTTCAAAACCTAAATCAGTGCTACCCTTGATTGATGATTTTGTTCATCATAAAGGAAAGACTGGACTGGGATTTGTTAACCCAGTTTGGACTGTTCAGAATCAGTCCAAGTCCAAGGGCAAAGCCCCAACATTCACTAAGACAGCCAAGTCTGTACCTAAGCAAAGGTACAACAAATTTGAATGTTGGTGCTGTGGCAAAGTTGGCCACTTTGCTTTGGACTGTTGGCACAATGTTAGTGCCAAAGGTAGTAACAAGATACCTGGTGGAAAGCCAGCAGGTAGCTATGTCAATTTGCAAACTAACAATCACCAAGGACCCAAGTTTACTTTGGGTTCTAAGGTTCATTAATTTGTTTTGCAGGAGAATCCAAGTGACCATACCCCTACTTGGTACTTGGATAGTGGATGTTCCAGACACATGACTGGAACTAGGGGACTACTGAAGGACTACATCCCTATCAAGAATGGTCCAAAGGTGACCTTTGGTGGTTCAGAAAAAGGAATCATCAAAGGGTTTGGTAACATATCTTCTAACTTAGTTACCATTACTCAAGTGGCTTATGTTAAAGGTTTGAAACATAACCTCATTAGTATAAGTCAATTAAGTGATGTAGGGTATGACATCTCATTTGTTAAAAATGGTTGTCATATCAAGAGGTCTAGTGATCAAAAGATCATTTTGACAGGTTATAGGAAGAGAAATGTCTATTGTTTAGACATTATGGTTGAGAACAATAGTTCTCCAGTTTGTCTTGTAGCTGATGAGACAGTCTCTCAATGTGTCAAGTGGCACAAGAGGCTTGCTCATCTAAATTACAAGACTATTGGCAAACTCTTTAGTAAAGAGTTAGTGAGGAATGGTCCTCAAGTTAAGTGTGTCAAAGATGGCATTTGCTCAGCTTGTCAAAAGGGCAAGCAGACTAAATCCACCTTTAGAAGCATTGACAACAAGGATGCTGTGAGATGTTTATATCTCTTGCATATGGATCTATTTGGTCCAATGCCAGTTCACAGCTTAGGTAGGAAGGTCTACACCTTTGTAGTTGTTGATGACTACTCAAGGTTTTCCTGGGTGTTCTTCTTAAAGCAGAAATCTGAAACACCTAGTGTCTTCCACAGTTTTGTTAAGCAAATTCAGAATGAATTGAACTGTACAGTGGTCAAAATTAGAAGTGACCATGGTACAGAGTTTCAATCTGAAAGCATGACAAAACTATGTGAAGACTATGGGATATTTCAAGAATTCTCTTCACCAAGAACACCTCAGCAAAATGGCATTGCTGAAAGGAAAAATAGAACCTTGATAGAAGCTGGTAGGACTCTATTAAGTGATTCTTCACTACCAGAATATTTCTGGGCTGAAGCAGTAAACACTGCATGCCATGTGATAAATAGAGCTACCATAACTAAAAGGTTAAACAAGACCCCCTATGAAGTAGTGAAAGGCAGGAAACCAAACCTATCCTATTTCAGGATTTTTGGTTGTAAATGCTTTATACTTAACAATGGGAAGACTCACTTAACTAAGTTTGCTGCCAAATCCCAAGAGGGAGTGTTTGTTGGGTACAGCAGTAATAGTAAGTCTTATAGAGTCTACAACTTGACTACACAAGTTGTAGAGGAGTCTGTGCATGTAGTTTTTGATGAGACACTTCTTATTAACAATGAGTTGTCTAGTAGTGTGTGCAGCCCCACAGGTCTTTCTAAGAAGATGGACAAGCTAACCATAGAAGATGTACCTGCTGCAAGACAGCAAGTAGAAGAAGATGGCTTATGTCCAGGGGGAGAACTACATGTACCAGGAGCTGAAGAAGTTCAAGGAACTCAGCATGATGAAGATGATGAAGAAGTACAACCAGAAGTAAGGATGCCTCCAGCCAACAGGCATCTAAGAGATCATCCAGTGGAGCTGATCATTGGAGATCCAAGACAAGGTGTTCAAACAAGGAGCAGAAATCAGAATGCTGCAATATATTCAAGTTTTCTGTCTCAGATAGAACCAAAGAAATTTGAAGAAGCTATACAAGATCCACAGTGGACTGAAGCTATGCAGGAAGAGCTAAACCAGTTCAAGAGGTGCAAGGTTTGGGACTTAGTTCCTAAGCCTAAAGATCACAATGTGATAGGAACAAAGTGGATCTACAGAAACAAGTTAGATGAACAAGGAGTCATCATTAAGAATAAGGCAAGATTGGTTGCAAAAGGATATAGGCAAGAAGAAGGTATTGATTTTGATCAAACCTTTGCTCCAGTAGCCAGACTGGAAGCCATAAGGATGTTCTTGGCCTATGCAACCTACCAAGGATTCAAAGTATACCAAATGGATGTGAAGTCAGCATTCCTTAATGGTAATTTAAAAGAAGAAGTATATGTGGAGCAACCTTCAGGTTTTGTTGATTCTACTTTTCCACATTATGTCTATAGACTTAGGAAAGCATTGTATGAGTTAAAGCAAGCTCCTAGAGCTTGGTATGAAACCCTATCTAGTTTCCTCATTGAGAACAAGTTCACAAGGGGGAAAATAGATAAGACTCTATTCCTTAGTGAATCTAGAGGCAAAGTAATACTTGTCCAAATATATGTAGATGACATTATATTTGGGTCTACTGAAAGTAGCCTTTGCAAAAAGTTTGCAAAGCTTATGCAGAGTCAATTTGAAATGAGTAGTATGGGAGAACTGAAGTTTTTCTTGGGTCTCCAAGTTAAACAGACTGAAAGTGGTCTTTCCATATGTCAGTCTAAGTTCACCCTATAACTCATAAGGAAATATGGTATGGATTCCTCCAGTACCATGAAGACTCCTATGGGGTCAAGTATGTCTCTAAGCAAGGATGATGCAGGGAAACCTGTAGATGAAACCTTGTATAGAGGGATAGTTGGCTCCTTACTATACTTAACTGCAAGTAGGCCTGACATTATGTATGCTACATGTGTTTGTGCCAGGTATCAAGCCTGCCCCAAAGAATCTCACTTGACTGCAGTCAAGAGAATCTTGAGATATCTAAAGGGCACACCTTATCTAGGCCTCTGGTACCCTAGGAATGGAGATTTTGATCTAACAGGCTATTCAGATGCAGACTTTGCAGGATGCAAGGAAGATAGAAAAAGCACAACTGGATCCTGTCAATTCCTAGGTGGAAGACTTATCTCTTGGAGTAGTAAGAAGCAAACCAGTGTGGCCATCTCCACAGCTGAGTCAGAGTATATAGCTGCAGGAAGTTGCTGTGCTCAACTTCTATGGATTCAACATCAGCTAGAAGACTATGGATGTCAGGTAAGTAGAACTCCACTTTATTGTGATTCTACTAGTGCTATTTCCATAGCTAATAATCCTGTATCTCATAGTAGAACTAAACATATTGAGATAAAATATCACTTTCTTAGGGAGCATGTAGAAAGAAATGATATTGCACTTGAATATGTTAAAACAGATAATCAGATAGCTGATATGTTCACTAAGCCCTTAGATGAAGCTAAGTTTAATAAGTTCAAAATTGAACTAGGTATGATAAACTTAGACTAAGTATACAGAACAAAAATTGGCTAAGTAAAAAGGTGTCGACACATAGACAAGTCTATGTCGACACAGAATAGTAAGTGTCGACACTTCAGAAAAATGGTGTCGACACATCTAGGAAGTTAGTGTCGACACTTCAGAATGTTAGTGTCGACACATGTCGAGTAGGTGTCGACACATCCACTAAGGTGTCGACACTTAAGTTTTACTCAGAATTTTTCTAAGTAAAGTCTCGACACATGTCGAGTATAGTGGTGTCGACACTTAACCAAGTGTCGACACATAGTATCTGTTAACTAAATTTGTGTCGACACATGAGTGTCGAGACATTATAGGTCAGTGTCGACACTTATTGACAGTGTCGACACATCATTAGAAATTCCTCCCGCCTGTTCGTCTTCAAACAGGAAAGGTATAAATAGGGTTCTGTCCTTGATTGTCGACACGCTTTCAAAGTTTCGAGACCTAAACTCTTGTGTCGACATTTCTCTCTTCTCAAGACTAAATCTTCAAACCCTAATGGCTCCCAAGCTGGAAGAGAACGTCAACGAGGGCTATGAGCTCGTGCGAGGCGCATTTGACGACAGCGATCAGGAATTCAAATCGGTGATTACCCTAGTCAGCGATTCAGGACTGGAATTCTTGGTTTCAGAACCAACGAAAATCTGGAAGAAAGAAGTAATTGAATTTCTTACTCAAGCAACTTGTGGACGACTCTGGATTCAGAATCAAGTCCAGGGTGCATGGCACCAAAGTCAAACTATCCCCCAAGTCTTTGAGAAAGGTACTTCAGCTACCTAAGATTCAAGAAGAAGAGGAGGTAACTGCTTCTAAGACCAGGGAAGCTCTTACTTGGTGTGGACTGGATTCACAGATGAAGGTGGGATCAGTCTTCAATAGGAAGGGGATGAACAATCAAGGCAAGTTCTTGTCAGAAGTAGTAGGCAAGGTAATTCTGTGCAAACCAGGAGGGCATGACAGGGTGTCTGCCTCCATGTTTGAAGTAATGACCAGAATCATCTTCACTCTGAAGACAGATTGGTCAATGGTGGTTTTTGAGAAAGTAAAGGAAAGCCTGAAGAAGCCCAATCTGGGCAGGATTATAAGTCTCTACCTAGCTGGATCCATTCCAGAGGTAATGAGCACTGCTGCAGGAACAAAGATAAATCATATGAGGAGAATGGACTCCAGAATATTCTCAAGATGGGAAAGGGTGCTGGTGTCAAAGGACTTGGCCACCCCTGAGAAACAAACTTCTAAAACAGACTCTCCACCCAGGAAGAAAAGGAAGACAGCTGCTGTGCCTCAAGAGTCCTCAAGCAGCTCAGGCAGTGAAGAACAGGTGGTCTTCACTCCTGAAAGTCCAGTAGATGTGACTGCAGCAAAGTCACCTGCTCCTCAGGAGCCAGCTGATATCCAGGGGGAGCCTCCAGCTGTAGAACATCCATCTACACTGGATAGTGAGCAGGCTACTCTCATCATTCAAGAGGTACTTGTTGATCTTAACACTTTGAATTTTTGTATAACAAATTCTGATTTGTTTGATGATCATCAGCAAAATCAGCCAGCAAACCCAGAACCAGATGTTGTTCTTCCAGACACATCTGTTGTGATACCTGATACAGTGGTTGCAGAACCAAGTACATCTCCTGCACAGTCTCCAGCAGAGTATACCATGGAAGATCTGTTTTTGAACTTAGATCAAGATGATTTTGATATGGAAAAGACTGCTGCTGATGCAGTGAAGGATGCTGTTGCTGAGGGGGAGACTTTGGATATACTAGAAGAGCCTATAAGGCTAGATTCTGAGCAGGCACAAGATGTGCATACTGAAAGAACATCCAGCCCTAAGGATAGGGTGGATATAGCAAGTACATCTGACTCTGAAGATGAGGAAGCTGAGCAAGCTAAGAAAAAGAAGTTCTTTGTATTCAAGAGGAGGAGCCAAAGCTATAAGAAGGCTCTACAAACAGTTGCTCAGCATTCACTAGTTCAACAAGCTCCATCCACTGATTATAGTGCTCTACTGCTTGCAATGCAAATCAAGATGGATGAACAAAGGAAAGCCTTAGAAACTTATGTTGATGAAGGGCACAAGGCACTGCAAACTGATCTAGGCCAGGAAATCAAGTCTATAAGGTTTGAAATGAACCTTAATAAAACAGCAATGACTGATTGTTTTACCAAGGGTGCTAATGCTGTGATCTATCTAGCTAAACATCAAGAAGAAATTAAAGAGAAAGTGGATGATATAGCAGTCAAGCAAGGCTATGTGCTGGAGAATCAGTTGAGGATGAATGATAACTTGACTGCATCTCACAATGCAATTGTCACTGAAATTAAGAATAAGTCAGATGAACCTTCCACTTCCTCAGCTGCTGCCAAAGCTGATTTTGATAAGATATTTCAAGCAGAGATTGCTGCTGTTAAAACTGCCATAAAAGATTCCTAGAAGGTCATATCAGAACAGCTTACAAAGCTTAGACCTTTCTTTAAAGAGGGCATAAGATATTTGGATAGCCAAATCCGATTTCAGAAAGATGATGTAAGGGATCATATGGCTCAAGAAGTCATAAAGGGGGAGAGAGTGTTAGTCAAGGCCAGTTCTGAGCATGCAAAATGGATTTCAAATTCTATAAGGGCTACACTTGGATATCCTCCCCTGTGTGATGACAATGAAGTAGGTGAATCTGGTATTCAAGGAACATTTCTTGAGGTGAGCAACAAGCAGTGGCTGATGTCATCTATCCACCTCCAGACTTTGAAATGATTCATGCTGATGTAAGCACTATGTATAGTCCAACTGCTGGCAAGCCAAATGTTATTCTGGAAAAGGTTGTTCAACCTATCACAGCTGCTATGCAAGAGGCTTTGGACAAGGAAGAAGAAACTAGGCTGTCAAAGAAGAAGTTTAGGGAAATTGCTGAACAAAAGCCAGATTTTGAACAATGGAGCCCTACTTCTAGAAACATAATTCTTACAGCCTGGAAAGCAGCCAAGGATAATGCCCATGAGAGAAACAAGTGGTTCTCAGAGGCTGAATGGAGAAAGCATGAGATTAGACAAGAAGCCATTGTCCAACACAGAAGGAAGGCCAAGTTAGGAAAGCTACCTCCAACAGCTGTGGAGCCTAGCAAGTACTTTCCCAAGCCTATCATTATTTTGAAAGGCAGAAGATCAAGGCAGATAAGCAAGATCTAAAAGGGAAGAAGACTGCTGAAGTTGAGCCTGCTGCTGCTGCTGCTGCTGTGAAAGCTCAAGTTAAAGCTGGAAAAGGGATTGTCATCAAAGAACCTGATCAGCACTAGATTAGGAATTAACTTGTTGCTTATTGTAATTTTGTTAAGAGAAAAACATTGTAATACTTCATTGAAAATGTATAAGAAACATTATTGGAACAGTATATGATAAATATAGTTTGAATGTTCTGAATATGTATGTTTTCTTAATTGTTCTGCAATGTTTAATGAGTATACATGTGTGGTTTATTACATGTTCAAGTTTTCCCTGTTGTCATTTATATGTTTTACATCATTTTGTAATTTTTAATTATGAGTGGTGTATATCATTGACTAAGGGTTATGACTTCTCCAAATAGGGGGAGATTGTTGGGTACATTGGTCAAATGTACCTGATTTGAAGAAGCCTCACCTAACTCAATGATATACATCAGAATGTATTTGATGTTTGTTTGAGTTATTTGTGCAGGTTAGGTATACACTGGACTGAAGCTGAAAATCTCTAAGTCCATGTGTCGACACCCAGAGGCAAAGTGTCGACACTTGAGAAAGCTTGTGTCGACACCCAGACAAGCAGTGTCGACACTTGGAGTCATTGTGTCGACACCTGGGAAGAAGTGTCGACACCAGTCAGAAAGTGTCGACACTTGGAGCTGTGTCGACACTCAGTGTAGAAGGATGCAGAAAAGCTGTGTCGACACTTAGCAGAAGTGTCGACATCTTGAAGAGCTGAGTCAACACCAGACAGTGTCTACACTTGGAGTTGTGTCGACACTCAGCATAATTCTGCAGAGACTAAGTACAAGTGTCGACACTCAACACAATGTGTCGACACTCAATCTAAAGAGTCAACATATGAAGAATGTGTCGACACTCAGCACAATGTGTCGACACACACTCAAAAGAGACAACATATGAAGAATGTGTCGACACTCAGCATAATGTGTCGACACACACTCAAAGAAGTCAACACTTAAAGAATGTGTCGACACTCAGCACAATGTGTCGACACATAACCCGAAGACTCAACACTTGAAGATAGTGTCGACACAAGGAGCTGTGTCGACACTTAGCAAAGAACAGAAAACTTGTAAAATATTCTAAGTATAAGTGTCGACACTAATGGAATGTGTCGACACTCAGCTGAAGAATCAAGAATGAAGACTTGTGTCGACACCAAGAAGCAGTGTCGACACTTGACAGTTTCTACACATGAAGATGTGTCGACACAAAGGAGATGTGTCGACACTTAGAAGAATACAGAAAGAATGAAGTACAAGTGCTTGTGTCGACACTCAATTTCAGTGTCGACACATGCAGAAGAAACTGTGTCGAGACATATAAGGGAATGTGTCGACACCTTGTAGACTTGTGTCGACACTTACACAACATGTGTCGACACTTGGTCTATAAGTGTCGACACTTAAGAACAGAAAGTCTCGACACTAACTGACAGTTAGAGAATTTCAAGAAGTGACTGGTTGACATGACAGCTGCCAATCCAGCCGGTCTACAGCAACTGTCAGCAAAGTCAAAAGACTGTTATAAACCGGATCAGCCGGTTACCATGAAGGAAGCCTATAAATAGGCACCCACAGTCTACAGAAAAGTAGAGATAATAATTAAGAAGTTCACAAACATTACATGGTGTGATTGAAGTAGTTGATCAGACTAAATCAAGAAGTGATACACAGAAGATCAACACAAGAAGATCATGCAGTCCAACTGCAGATCTAAGTAGTTGGAGAGAGAGAGCTCCAACCAAGGATTCAGTCTTTGGAACTAAGGCTGAGAAGAAGAATTCAGAGTCATCTGGATTTCAAGAAGCAGAGATCAAGGATCAACTGCAGAAGATTCAGACTAATTCAGTTCTACTCAAGAAGCTTTGAAGAAAGCTAAGTCAGTTTGGATCAAGCTGAGTTCTTCCAAGAACTCTCCAAGAAACTCTCAACTCCTCTCATTCCTTCTGAGTTGTAGAGTTAGAATTTGTAATTTCTATTATAACTTGTAAGATCCATTGGATCTGAGTGATTGTAAGCCTATTTTATAAAGGCTGAGGGTAGGGCTTGGTGCCTGAGTGTAGGAGTTGAAGAACTCTGAGTGTAGGCCTTTGATTGGCTGAGTGTAGGCCTGGGTGGCTGAGTGTAGGCCTTTTGGCTGAGTGTAAGGCTTTGGGCCTGAGGTAGGAACCTTGTTGGGTTCTGAGCTAGTGGAGAAGTTTGGCCGAATCTAGTACACTGCTAGATAGGCGAAGGGGGAAAGTGGATGTACCCAAAGATTGGGGAACCACTATAAAATTAGTGTGTCTGCTGTGCTGTGCTGTGTTGTGGCTTTCCTGTGTGATTTCTGAAATTGCTGTTAACTGTAATAATCTGTGATAAACTGTTGTGCTGTCAAACAAAAGTTAAAAAGGTTTAGGTCACCTATTCACCCCCCCCCCCCCCCTCTAGGTGTTTAGGTACCATATCTTTCAACTAGCAAGAAGACGAACCTTGGAGCATCTCCGTTGAGTTGTGACTTAACGCCACCGAGAGACGTGGATATTATTCCACGTAGAACTCGCCACTAGCAAGAAGACGAACCTTGGAGCATCTCCGTTGAGTTGTGACTCAACGCCACCGAGGTAATTTTTGCCTAATTATATGTTAACTTCTTGATTCAACTACCATGGTCCGATCCCATCTCTTTTGGGTTTTCTTGATGTTTTATTCTTCCGCTGCGTGCACAAGCGTTGTGCCATCCTCAAAGAGAAACCCCAACAGTGGTATCAGAGGCCAGGTTTCGGCCATGATTGTTGAATTGGAAGTTTTTGTTATTCCAGTGCGTGTAAACCTAGGGATTTAGAAGTGTTCTAAATGTTTAGATTTAGTCTTGGTACCCCGCCAAGAACTTCTGGAATTTCGTGGAAATTTCTAATTGTTAGAAATTGTAGTCTCCTTAGCAGTAACCATCCCTCGAGTTTGTTTTGGATTTGGATCCAACATAGAGATATGAGCTTGTCTACTGTTTTAAGTTGAGTTGTCTTTGCCTTTGTCCAATGCATGTAAATCTGAGGATTTGGAAGTTTCCGGATGTTCAGATTTAGCCCTTCCTTCTATCAAATGTTGATGGTGTCAGGTTGTGCACATAAGGGATGCATGTGGTTTTAGAAAAATTGCTTTTCTTTGGATGTGCACATTGATCAAATGTTGATCATGGTTAACTGTTAACCTATAATTAAAATCCCTTCATCAAATATTAAGTGTTCGGATGCCTTCCGATGGATGACACTCTTCCTGCCTCGATCGATGAAGTGTGGGCTTGCCAAAGCAAGGTGCATTAATCTATCTTGGTAAGGGTGCGAGCGGATAATTGTGATATCCCACTGTCGACATCGGATCCAACTTAACTAGGTGACCTCAAAGGTTGAGTGCCTAGAGGCATAGGGTTGGCATGCACCATATGATGGATGCGAGTAAGGAGTTATTCACCAACCATACAAGAATTGCATGAGGATGCAATTGGCAAGCGTTGCCTACCTAAATAACCGCATCGTGAGAGGAAAGCCAAAACTGACTCATTGTGTTGGTGAAATACGGATCTTGTCCACTAAGAGAGTAGCTCGCATGAACTCTCCGAATTGTTAGTGAGGGCTATCATTTCGAATAAATTAGTGGGAGTGTTTTAATTGAAGTCCAAATTAAAATAAATTGTATTTGAAATTTTGGTACTGATTTTATTCTGCATAAATTCTTGTAGAATTCCATGGCAAGTGTTTCACACTCCACGTTGTCTCTGAGAGCCATCCTTGAGAAGGATAAGCTCAATGGGACTAATTACATGGACTGGTATAGGAACCTGAGAATTGTTCTCAGGCAAGAGCGAAAGCTCTATGTCTTGGAAGAAGAAGCCCCCGAGGTGCCAACCGGGAACTCTTCCCGTGCTCAGAAGGATACTTATAAAAAGTATACTGATGATGCTTTAGATGTCGAATGCCTTATGCTTGCCACTATGAACTCTGAGCTTCAGAAGCAACATGAGAACATGGGGTGCAAGGAGATTGACGAGCATCTCAAGAAAATGTTTCAAGGGCAGACTCGTCAAGAGAGGTTCGACGTCACAAAAGCATTGTTTCAGTGCAAAATGAGAGTTCGAGACTCAGTAGGGACTCACGTACTCAAGGTGATTGGGTATATAGAGAACCTTGAAAGGCTGGGTTTTCCTCTTGGTCAAGAGTTGGCCACAGATCTGATCCTGCAGTCGTTGCCAGACAGTTATGAGCAGTTCGTCTTGAACTACAACATGAATGAAATAGACAAGACACTGTCCGAACTCCTAGGCATGTTGAGAACTGCCGAAATCAATATGAAGAAGGCCAAGCCTGCCAGCCCCATACTGATGGTGCATAAGGGCAAGGGCAAGGCAAGGGCTCTAAGAAGACGAAGGTGGGACCTAAGTCATATCTTGAGCCCAAGTCTTCTGCACTGATGAAAAAGAAAAGCACGGTGAAGGAATGGAAATGCCACCACTATGGCAAGGCTGATCATTGGCGGAGGAACTGTCCTTCGTACATTGAAGGTCTGCAGAAATTGAAGGGAGGTATGACTTCCGATTCAAATGTCTACATTATAGAGATAAACCTTTCTGCTCCTTCATCTTGGGTATTGGATACCGGATGTGGTTCTAACATTTGTACAAATGTGCAGGAACTGGAAAGGAGAAGATTGCTGAGTAAAGGGGAGGTGGACCTCCGCGTCGGCAATGGAGCAAGAGTTGCTGCTGTAGCCGTAGGGGTTTACCGTCTTTCTTTGCCCAGTGGGCTTGTAATAGAACTAGATAATTGTTATTTTGTTTCGGCCATAACTAGAAACATTATATCTATTTCATGTTTGGACATGATTGGATTTTCTTTTATAATTAAGAACAACTGTTGTTCTATATTTAAGAATGATGTTTGTTATGCTGTAGCCCAATTATTTAATGGTCTTTATGTTTTGAACTTGGAACATCTGATATGTAATGTAGAAAATAATAAAAGACTAAGAACAAATGACTCGAACCCTACATTTCTCTGGCATTGTCGTTTGGGCCATATCAACGAGAAGCGCATATTCAAACTCCATAAAGATGAACTTTTGGACTCATTTGATTATGAATCATTTGAGCGATGCGAATCTTGTTTGTTAGGCAAGATGACTAAAGCTCCTTTCACTGGTTATACTGAGAGGGCTGAGGATCTCTTGGGTGTTGTACATAGTGATGTATGCGGACCCATGAGTTCCATGGCTAGAGGTGAGTATTTCTACTTTGTTACATTTACTGATGATTTCAGTAGATACGGATATGTGTATCTTATGAAGTGCAAATCCGAGACCTTTGAAAAGTTCAAAGATTTTAAGAATAAAGTAGAAAACCAGTTGGGTAAAAGGGTTAAAGCACTCCGATCTGATCGAGGTGGCGAATACCTGAGTCATGAGTTCCGTGATCATCTGAAAGAGCGTGGTATTGTATCACAGCTCACTCCACCTAGAACACCACAACATAATGGTGTGTCTGAGAGGAGAAATCGTACTCTATTAGACACGGTACGTTCGATGATGAGTCATGCAGACTTGTCTGTTTCCTTTTGGGGTTTTGCTTTAGAGACTGCTGCAATGACATTGAATCGCGCTCCAACGAAAACGGTTCTGAAGACAACATATGAGTTATGCACTGGGAAGCGTCCTAGTATGTCGTTCATTAAAATTTGGGGCTTGTGAGGCATACGTGAGACGTCAAATGCCTGACAAGCTGGAACCCAAATCGGATAAATGTTATCTGGTGGGATATCCTAAGGAAACGAAAGGGTATTACTTTTACCTACCGTCTGTGGGCAAAGTGTTTGTCGCAAGGACTGGTGTCTTCTTGGAGAAAGAGTTCTTATCAAGAAAGACTGAAAAGGTAGAGCTTGAAGAAGTTTAAGAACCACATGTAGTGAATGAACCGAAATTGGATTCTGAGACAGGACTACAAGATGTTATAGCTAGAGAACCTGCTCAAGGAACACAAGTCCTACGTAGATCTGGTAGACCGAGGTTTGAGCCCGAGAGATATGGATTTCTCGTGTCTCAAATAGGTAATGTGTTGCTTATGGATCATGATGATGAAGCAGCAACCTACCAAGAGGCTATGAATGGACCGGACTCCGACAAATGGCTTGAGGCTATGAAATCCGAAATGGACTCCATGTATGCAAACCAAGTTTGGAACTTGGTGGAACCACCTGAAGGCGTACGACCCATAGGGTGCAAGTGGGTCTTCAAGAAGAAGACCGACATGGATGGGAATGTACAGACATTCAAAGGGCGACTGATGGCTAAGGGTTTCAAGAAAATTCATGGTATTGACTATGATGAGACCTTTTCCCCTGTTGCCATGGTAAAGTTCATATGGATATTGCTTGCAGTTGCTGCGTATTATGACTACGAGATCTGGCAGATGGATGTCAAAACGGCTTTCCTTAATGGAAACCTCCTTGAGGAAGTGTATATGACACAACCCGAGGGTTTTGTGTCCCCAGATGAAGCCACTAAAATATGCAAGCTGAATAAGTCCATCTATGGACTGAAACAGGCCTCTCAAAGTTGGAATCTTCGTTTTGATGAGAAAATCAAAGAGTTTGGTTTCATCAAGAATGAAGATGAGCCTTGTGTTTACAAGCGAATCAGTGGGAGCATTGTTGTCTTTCTGATATTGTATGTAGATGACATACTATTGATTGGGAATGACATTCCTACCCTGAAAGTTATTAAGAACAATCTAGGGAACTGCTTTTCAATGAAGGATTTGGGTGAAGCGACTTATATACTCGGTATTAAGATCTATAGAGATAGATCGAAGAAGTTGCTGGGTTTGACCCAGAGTACGTACATCGAAAAGGTGTTGAAGCGATTCAACATGCTTGAGTCCAAGAAAGGATTTTTGCCCATGTCTTATGGTGTGAATCTCTCTAAGGACCAGTGTCCAAAGTCTTGTGAAGATAAGGACCGCATGAAGTTGATTCCATATGCTTCGGCAATTGGATCAATCATGTACGCGATGTTATGTACTCGACCCGACGTCTCCTTTGCTTAGAGCATGACTAGCAGGTATCAGTCAGACCCCGGTGAGTATCACTGGATTGCAGTCAAGAATGTCCTGAAGTACTTGAGAAGGACTAAGGATGTGTTCTTGGTGTATGGTGGAGAGGAAGAGCTCGTTGTAAGTGGTTACATGGATGCTAGCTTCCAAACTAATAGAGACGACTCCAAGTCTCAGTCAGGTTTTGTGTTTTGCCTGAATGGAGGAGCTGTGAGCTGGAAGAGTTCCAAGCAAGTGACAGTTGCTGATTCTACAACAGAGTCCGAGTATATCGCCGCATCTAATGCGGCGAAGGAGGCTGTATGGATTAGGAAATTCATCGGCGAGCTTGATGTAGTTCCTGGCATTGTTGGTCCCGTAGTTCTCTACTGTGATAACAATGGTGCAATTGCACAATCTAAGGAACCTAGATCCCATCAACGCTCCAAGCATATACTTCGGCAGTTTCATCTTATTCGTGAGATTGTCGAACGAGGAGATGTGAACATTTGCAGAGTGCCGACTGAGGAGAATATTGCGGATCCACTGACAAAGCCTCTCGCGCAGAGAAAGTATGATGGTCATACTAGATCGATGGGTATACGATACCTAAATGATCAACTCTAGTGAGAATCTTGTGGATTGCATGTAAACATGTATTTTGTTGGCTATTTGTTCATATGATGAACAGTGTACCAAGTTTTTCTTTTACAATTAATGACAAGTTCTTTTATTATGAGTTTTTCTATATGATAGTTAAATGTTAACATAATAGATACCCTTAGAATGTTCGCTTCCATGGGATATCAAGTACGTGACTTGAATGTGAGAGCCTATGATTTATTTGAAGCTTCATTCTTAAAAGGTCCCTGGTCGAGTATCATCATAGAATCTAAGGGTGATGACGGTACATGAAGGCTAGCACGTGCGTTGACTGATGACCGGTTCTCACAGGTCATGATATTGTGATATCAAGTCATCACATGGGTACTTGTTAGTGAACAAGTTGTACTGGACAGACCCAACCTGAGAGTACTCTGTGGATTGTCATCCAATCGTATCACGAGTAGGTCTCAATTGACAATGGTGTTGTGGTCCTTTAACCTGAAGTCACAGCATTCATCAAGTGAGGAAGAGCGTGCTTTGATGCCATCTAAAGTCTTCCTTGAGAAAGGTTGATGATAAGGGTGGTTGTTGGGCATGTTACGAATCATTTGGGTTTTTGTGTGTGAGCAGATATGGGATTTGTCCTCCTGTATGACAGGAGTTGCATCCATGGGCCCCCGTATGGAACTGGACTGAGAAATGCATGTCCATGCTTGGTTGAGTCAATATGTGATATTGGACTCACCATTCTCTGGAAGTCCGTCCTGGATCAAGAAACTTGGATTGAGCTATTACGAGGGTGACACGGTCCATGCCTCTAGTTCTTTCCGGATGTAAGGGACAAAGGGACAAAGACAACGCTGATACATTGGTCAGAAAGGCTTATGAGTTATAAACTCTTATTGCTTGGGGAGCAATGATGTATTGCTAGATGCCGCTCATTGTTTGTGAGGTTTTTGGTTTGATACTTTCAAGATCAAGTGGGAGTCTGTTGGAGTTATCATTGTGATCTAGAAGTGGTCAAACATGTAATCTCGCTGCCAACGCGATATGAGCCTGCAGGGTCGCACATAAGAGATGTGGAGAAGTTGGATGATTGACTGTGTTGGTAAAGGTTTCCAATCACCGACCTGAATGGGGTTATGGGCAAAGTGTTGCCTTAAAGGATCGTCGGGTTGGGCAAATGTTGCCTTAAAGGATTGGTAAGAGTCGACGACCGCGGGTCGACGACTGTCGTCAATCCAAGTACGACGATCGACGAGAATCGTCGAGTATCGTCGACCGCGGGTCGACGATCGACGAGAATCGTCGAGTATCGTCGACCGCGGGTCGACGGTCGACGAGTATGGTTCACCCTGCGTTCGGCGAGAATCGTCGAGTATTGCACTCTGATTCTCGCCGATCCTAGGGGATACTCGCCGACTGATTCTCGCCGAACCTGCTAGGTGATTCTCGCCGATCGTCGCCGATTCTCGCCGATTGATTCTCACCGATTCTGGAACCCTAAATTTTAGGTGGTCTGTGGATAGCGATATTCCTAAGTCTATTTATTTCTTTGGTATAAAAGGACACTTAGGGTTTTCGGGAAACTTGATCTTCTTTCTGGTCGAATCGAAATCGACGGAAGTGTTCCGCCGTTCATTCGTTCCGCCGATCCCGAATCCCGCCGACGGAAGGGTTCCGCCGCCGTGCTCGCTCCGTCGACCTCCTCCACTCCGGCGACTATCGCTGGTGTTGCTTTTCCTGGCGCGGACCTAGTAGTCCGTGGAATAGCAAGGTGCGGTCTTTCTCCTTCCCGATTTTCCGTGCGACGGAAAGATCAGCGTTCTCCCGCTCGTGTGGATTTCTGCAGAGACGTGGATATTATTCCACGTAGAACTCGCCACTAGCAAGAAGACGAACCTTGGAGCATCTCCGTTGAGTTGTGACTCAACTCTACCGAGAGACGTGGATATTATTCCACGTAGAACTCGCCACTAGCAAGAAGACGAACCTTGGAGCATCTCCGTTGAGTTGTGACTCAACGCCACCGAGGTAATTTTTGCCTAGTTATATGTTAACTTCTTGATTCAACTACCATGGCCCGATCCCATCTCTTTTGGGTTTTCTTGATGTTTTATTCTTCCGCTGCGTGCACAAGCGTTATGCCATCCTCAAAGAGAAACCCCAACATTTTTGAGACTGAGAATGTCTGCAACTCTCTTTCTTTCTCTTGTGTAATTGTTGTTGTAAGAGTTGTAATTCTTGTTGTTGCAGAGAATTGTTGTTGTTGAATAAATAATATTTCTTTTATTCCTTTGATATGAATAGAAATGATCCTCTGTCCAAGATAGCCGTTAGCCTATCATAAATGACTTCCTTAACTGCATTTGTCTTCTGGAGGAAAGTCCAATAAAATATTCCTTGAAAATTTCTTGAAACTTGCTCCAGATTAATTAAAAACGGCTACAGGATCTCTGACATAAATGCTGAGAATAATTGCACAACTGTCTGAATTTGAATCTTGAAAAACGTCTAACTCTTCAGACAAACGTCTAACTCTTCAGAAAAACGTCGAACTGAGCTCCACTATCGTTGAACTGAGCTCAGAGACTGAACTTAGACTGAAACAGAGATCGTCGATCTGAGCTCAACTATCGTCGAACTGAGCTCAGAGATAGAGAATCAAACTGCAGTCAAGAATGTCGATCTGAGCTCGAAGATCGTCGAATGGAGTTCGACGACTCGTTGAAGTTGAGCTCAGAGATCGTCGAATGGAGTTCGACGATTCGTCGTACTGAGCTCGACGAAATGACTTGGTCTCCAGTACTGAAAAATCTGGTCTTGAGGGCAGCTTCCAAACCTAACTACTATCCCTTAGAATCAATTCTAATTGACCTTTAGATCTATACAAGGAGGTCAAAACAGATTTCCTAAAGACATAGTGATCCTTGCCCAAATCAGTAATAGGGTGTTCCAACAATCTCCCCCTATTTGGGTTAGGATTACTATTTACAGATATTGGAAAAGTGAAAACATACAAAGCAGAAATATAACAAACAAGACATAGCAGAAACACAGACATTATCTCAGATAGTTCAGAAAACAAAATATACTGTCATCTTAGAGAATCATTCTTTTTCTTTGCTCTTTATAAGTACTATTTCTCTGTTGGGATTGAGAGCTTCCTTCTTAGATCTTCTATCATCAGCTGCACCTAGAGAGGTTTGTTGCTTTGGTCTGGGCACTACAGCTTCTGGATGCAGCTTCATGTAGCTTTCTGAATCAAAGAATTTACTGGATGAGTATCTTTCAAGTTCCTTCTTTCTTTGATCTGATAAGGTAGTTATACTGGATGTGTCTTTTCCTTATTCTCTAGCTTTCTTGATCTGATCTAAAGCAGCCAATTCTTTCATCCTAGCTGTCCATGAGGTGGGATTAATTTCAGGTTCCTCAAATGGAACAGGAGGCTCATATCTATTTGAAGGATTGTCTGGAGGGGCTCTGGAAGAGACTAAATCTTTCAGCTTATAAGGAAAGGGACCAGACGTTATGTCAGATGGACCTTGTCCTTCCATTGAATATGGATGTTGCCTGGAATATCCTTTAGAATAAACTTGGAATTCTCTTTGATTTCCTCTGTTATTTCCTCTTCTTGACTGGTAGCCTCTAGATTGACTACCTCTGTACTGGGATCTACCTTGAGGTTGATATGAGCTTTGGCTTCTGGCAGAGGATTGGAAAGCAGAACTACCACTTGCACCTGCATCAGGTGAAGGAGGAGGAGGATGATTGAACTGGGATGATCCTTTATCATATTTTCTCTTCTTCTTCATAGCATTCAATTGATTTTTGGAGTATTGCATCCAATGTTCTGTAATAGGGCAATCATGCAGTATGTAATAAGGAATGTCATTTGTGTCTTTCACTTTTGCTAGGGGAACTCTCTTCATTGCTTTGCTTCTGGCCTTTCTTTTCCTTGCAATTATTGCAGAGGAATCATCTGAATCAGTTCTAAACTGATCACTATCTGAGCTTTGATTATCATATAATGCATCAATCCTTTTGAGATAATCTGTCTGTTGTTGAGATTGAGCAGAAGTAACAGCAGAGACAGCAACAGTAGCAGCAACAATAGCAGGAAGAGGAATAAAAGTAGCACTAGCAGAAGAAGTTATGACAGTAGCAGATTCAGATACAACATTTTCAGCAGTAGGAACAACATCAGCAGTAACAGCAGGCTCAAAATCAAATGCCTCTGTCATATGCATATCCTCAGAAATAGCAGTAACAGAACTAACAGAAATATCAACATTAGTAGTAGGAGGAGCATCAGTAAGAGCAACAGAAACAAAAGGAGCAACAGTATACAGGGAATTTACAAAAGAATTTATTAAACTGGTGTCACAGCTTGAAATAGGTACAATGGCCTTAGTGAGATCTTCAAATTACTGGACTGCAGTGTGCTGGACTGGAAGACAGTTGAAATAAGCAGAATCAAAAACTGATAACAGTGACTTGAGGTCCACTGTGATAACTGCAACTGGAGCTGTTGAAGCTTGGACTGAAGTAACAGCAGCAGCAGACAATCTTTCAACTTCTTGAGGCATCTCCCCCTGCCTAGATTCAGATTGCTGGACTGCAGTGTGCTGGACTGGAAGATAGTTGAAATAAGCAGAATCAAAAACTGATAACAGTAACTTGAGGTCCACTGTGATAACTGCAACTGTAGTTGTTGAAGCTTGGACTGAAGTAACAGCAGCAGGCAATCTTTCAACTTCATGAGGCATCTCCCCCTGCCTAGATTCAGTGGTAACTGGATCAAGGCACCCATAAGAAGGGATTGCCTGAGGAAGAAGAATGGAAGAAAGCCTGACAGACAGTTCCTGAACTATTTTGAGAAGGGGAGCCAAAGAGGTCTCCAGCAAGAGGAATAGCCTGTGAGCTATCAGCTCATAGAGCCTGTCTACAAGAGCTGGAAGATCTACTTGCTCAAGATGGACTTGAGCAGAGGTAGGAGTTGAAGTTGGAGCAACAGGAGATGTTGGTGGAGAACTTGTGGACGGTGGAAATGAAGGTTGAGAGATGAGAATTGTGGAAATGGAAGATAGTGGAATGGAAATAGATGGTGTGAAGGAGGGTTGTGCAATGATGTCTTGAAGTAGTTGTTGGTATGAGGTGGATGAAGTTGGTCGCTCAGTAGGGGATGAGGGAGAATTATCCATATAGGAATCATCTATAAGATTGAAAGATGGAATGTGAGAGGATGAGTCAATATCTAGGTGTGGGTAGTGATGTAGAGGATGGAAGAGTTCTTCTATGAGTTGTGGAGTTGGAGAAGTAATTGAAGTTGGAGATGTGGTTGAGATTATGATAGTGGATGTGACTATGGTAGATGAAACAGGAGGTGGAGGAGGAGAAGAAGCAGGCAAGTCTTCTGTAGGGGCAGAAACCTGAGGGGAAGTGACTGGAGCAGTCCTTGTGCCTGAAGTAGAAATTGCAGAGGGCCTGCTGGGCTTCACAATCTGCCCATCCCATTTTCCAAATGGGGCACATGTGAGCCTCTTGGAGGAATTGATGTGCATCCCACTGGAAACTAGCAGTGCAGGGCATCTGTTCTGAAGAAACAGCCCTAATATCCTTCCAAAATTAACAAAATTCTTGTTAATCTTCTTCTTAATCAAGTCAAAGAAAATTTCTCCCCAGTTCAGCTGTTTCTTGTCCACAAGGGCACCCATCAAGCAGAGCTGATACCTGGATATAGTATCATGGGCTGAGTGTTTGTCCAACAACACTTTTCCAACCACATCAGCCAGAAATCTGTACTCAACAGACAGATATTTCTTCAACAATTTGCTAGGGTTTGCTTCTGAGTGTCCCATCCTTTCAAGCATATTAGAAAACTCATCTCCAGAAAGCTCAGCAGAATCTTCTCCAGAATTCAATTCAAAAACCTCTGTCAAGGCAGCATGTGTTAGGGATACCCGGGCTCCTGAGATTGTTCCAACCACTGTATTCTGATCCTGATTGTGAGCAGTATACACTCATTCCTTGATCTCATCTGCAGCTAATTTGATCCTGGTAGTCATTATGGTAACTAGCTGTTGTTCTTTGAAAAGTTTCAGAATGTCCTGGAAGATTTGATCACTGTTGTTGAACGAATCCATGTCGATGTCAAATCCAGCATCAAATTTCATTGCGGCCAAGATGGCGACTGAAACAGCCATTGATTCCTGCAAAAATGAACAAACAAATGACCAAGTGTAGAGAAGTTTGGAGGGAAGAGAAAGTTTGCAGAAAGTATGAAAGCGCAAAGGGAGAACGATGACCGAAAAATGAGTTTTATATTAGGGTTTGACGCAAAAAAGGAAAGATCGTTGAACTCTGTTCGACGACCTGGGCTTCTAAAGGAAACTGAAAGGTCATCAACATCGTCGATCTCCGTTCGACGATATTAGAGAGCATCGAGCTCCGTTCGACGATAGTTCAGAAAACAAAATCGTCGAGCTGCGCACGACGATCGCTGACCTGAAAAAGATAGTTTATCACTATCTGAGAAGCGCTGAACTCTGGTCGACGATTTCGGAAGTCGTCGATCTCCGTTCGGCGATCTGGGGGAAAATCGTCGAGTGCAGTTCAGAGACCAGAAACACTCTTATACACTAGAAAAATTAAGATGTTTGCCTAGTCTTGGTCATTTTTATAATTTTAAAATCTTGGAACTTATTTTAGACTTCCTCCATCTAACATTCCTAACTGATTCAGGAAGAATATATGTTTCTTTTTATCCAAGAGTTTGGTGAAAATATCTCCCCTTTGCAAATCAGCTGGGATATATTGAAGTTCAATTTTATTTTTCTCAACATTATCCCTTAGAAAGTGATGCCTAATTTCTATGTGTTTTGTCCTACTATGGAGGACTGGATTTTGTGCTATAGAAATAACACTAGTATTATCACAAAATATTTTAGACTTCTCTAAGTTATAGCCATAGTCTAGGAGCTAATTCTGAATCCACAAGATTTGTGAACAACAACTACCTGCAACCATATATTCAGCTTCAGCGGTTGAAGTTGACACAGAAGTTTGTTTCTTGCAAAACCAGGAGACAAGTCTGTCACAAAGAAACTGACAAGTTCCACTGGTGCTTTTTCTGTCTATTCTGCATCCAGCATAATCAGCATCTAAAAATCCAGTAAACTTAAATGCTGAATCTTTTGGATACCAGAGACCTAGATTTGGACAACTTTTTACATACCTAAGAATCCTTTTTACTAAGATTAGGTGTGACTCTCTAGGGCTCACTTGGAATCTAGCACATATGCATGTAGCAAACATTATGTCAGGTCTACTAGCTGTAAGGTACAATAAAGAGCCAATCATTGCTCTATATGTTGTCTGATCAACAGGTTTCCCATGTTCATCAGCATCTAATACATCATTAGTAGGCATAGGTGTTTTCATACATGATGCTTCAGACATGCCAAATTTCTTAACTAATTCTTTTGCATACTTGGTTTGAGAAATAAATATGCCTTCAGCATGTTGTTTGATTTGTAATTCTAGAAAGAAGGATAGCTCACCCATGCTACTCATTTCAAATTTAGAATGCATTAGGTTGGAGAACATTCTGCACAAATTTGAATCAGTAGAACCAAATATAATATCATCTACATATATTTGTACTAGTAGGGTATGAGACTTATGGGTTCTAAAAAAAAGAGTTTGGTCTACTCTGCCACTTATAAACTCATTTTTCAGAAGAAAGCATGCTAGAGTCTCATACCATGCTCTAGGAGCTTGCTTTAGACCACATAATGCTTTATGCAATTTGAAAACATAATCAGGATGAGTTGAAAAGATAAAACCTGGGGGTTGTCTGACATAGACTTCTTCTTTGATATTTCCATTGAGAAAAGCACTCTTTATATCCATCTGGTATACTTTGAATCCTTTGTGTGCTGCATATGCTAAGAAGATTCTTACGGCCTCTAACCTTGCAACTGGTGCAAAGGTCTGGTCATAATCTATCCCTTCTTCTTGAGAATACCCTTGAGCAACTATCCTTGCCTTATTCCTTACAATGACTCCTTGATCATCCAATTTGTTTCTGAATACCCACTTTGTTCCAACAATGGAGTGATCCTTTGGCCTTGGTACTAGTTCCCAAACTTTGTTCCTTTCAAATTGATGCAACTCTTCTTGCATTGCAATGATCCAGTGTGGATCTTGCTCAGCATCTTGAATGGATTGAGGTTCAATTTGAGAAAGGAAGCAAGTGTGCATCAGGTTTTGGTTGACCTGATTTCTGGTTTGCACACCAGCTAAGATGTTGGAACACCCTATTACTAACTTGGGTCAGGATCACTATGTCTCTAGGAACCTTTACTTGACCTTCTGTATAGCTTAATAGGTCAATTAGAATTGAGTCTAAGGGTTAGAAGTCTAGGATTGGAAGCTGCCCTGGAGACCAAGTTTTTCTGTCTGGAGACTAAGTCTGATCGTCGAGCTCAGCACGACGATTCGTCGAACTCCGATCGACGATCGTCTAGCTCAACTCTGACGGATCGTCGAGCTCCACTCGACGATCGCCGAGCTCAACTTCATAATATCGTCGAACTCCATTCGACGATCGGTGAGCTCAGGTCGACGATTTTGACTCTGCATTGGATCTTTATCTCTGAGCTCAGTTCGACGATCTTTGAGCTCAGATCGACGATTATTTTGCTGCTTGAGTTTTCCAGTTCGCTGAGCTCAGCTCGACGATAGCAGAGCTCAGTTCGACGATTTCAGATAACTTCCAGAATTCAAATTCAAATCAGTCAGGAGTTATTCTGCAATTAATTCAGAGATTTGCTAGCCGTTTTCATTTACTTCTGGACCAAGTTTCAAGGGACTTTTCAAGGAATAATTCTGTGGACTTTCCTCCAAAAGAGTTTTTGCAATTAAGGATGCAATCAATGCAGACCAACGGCTATCCTTGACAGAGAATGACATTCTATTCTGGAATAGAGAATAAAAGACAGGATGTTTTTTTTTGAATCTACATCAACCAGAAGAAAGAAGACACACTATATACAGAATACAGAAAGATACAAAAAAAAAGTTTCTGTCAAAACGAATTCTGAAGAACACTCATCAAAGAGATCAAGCTTTCAAAAAAATCTTCAGATCTCTTCAGCTCTCAAAGTGTTCAAGGCCAACATCATTTCAAGACTCCAGACACTCAACATTTCAGCTTGCTGAAATCATTTATTGCTGGAGTTCTATCTTTGAAGGCCTATCACCCTCAGCAAAGCTCTTCTTCCTGAAGATCTCAAGGACTCGGGGGGAGCTTTGACATCAATCCACTTAGTCTTATCAGTTGGTTGAGAAAGAGAAGACTGCCATAACTCTCTCACCCCCACTCTGTAAATGGTTTCTCAAACTCCCTTCAAAAGTTTGAATCTGGTTTTTGAGCACCTTGTCAAAAGCTCATTGGTGGCAAGACACCTGATCAAAAAATCTGCTTTGGTTTTTGAGCACCTTATCAAAAGCTCATTGGTGCCCAGGACACCTGATCAACTCATCCTGCAGTGGATTCCTACCTAGGGTGGTAGAAGAGTGGATGTACCCAAGTTTGGGGAACCACTATATTCCCTTGTGTCATCTGGTTTTGGCTTGTTTTCTTTTTGTTTCTGGCCTTGATTTTTCTGTGCTTAGTATTTGCATAGCTCTGTACTGTGATTAGATTTATTTCTGCTTCCCTGCTCACACATATTACAACAATTGTTGTAAAAGTTTGCAAAAGTTTTAAAGCACCATATACTCTATTCACCCCCCTCTAGAGTATATCAGATCTAGTTGCTCTTTCAATTGGTATCAGAGCCAGGTTGGTTAAACATACCATATCTGATTGGTTGTACAGGCTAACACCTGAACCCCAAGATCCCAAACTAGATCTTTTTTTGTATTTTTTATTATTAGATTCTATTTGCACAAATCATGGCCCAAAACAAAGATTATGCTAGCACCAGACCTCCAGTGTGCAATCTGTCAAAGTTTGCACTTTGGAAAGCAAGGATTAGACTCTACATGAATTCTATTGATGAAGATATATTTAATTCTGTTTTGACAGTGTGTCCAAGACCCCCAGAGAGCACAAGTACAAATGTTGTTCCACCTCCATCAGGAACAGATGCTGACATCAAAAAATGGAAAGTAGCTGATGCCAAGGCTATGAACATTCTAGCTCAGACAATGTCAGATGACATTTTTCAAAAGGTAGCTGAATGTAATTCAGCCAAGGAAATTTGGGATAGACTCTCAGAAATAGTCTCAGGCTCAGCTGATGAGAGAAAGGACAGAAGATCCCATCTCATCACTCAATATGAGAACTTCAAGAAGGGAGAGACTGAGTCAGTGGGAGACATGTACAATAGACTGAGTCTAATTGTCAGTGAACTGAGGACATTAGAGAAAGAGATCTCTCTAATAGAACTTAATGACAAGATCCTAATGTGCTTCCCCAGCACTTGGGATTCAAGAATCTGGCCAATTAAAGATGCCAGAAGTCTGAATGAGATCACCACTGAAGCCTTGTTGGGTAAGCTCAAATCTTATGAGCTACTTATCAAGAATAGAGAGGAAGAACAGAAGGCTGCTTCACCAGCCACAAGGAAAGAGAAGACCATAGCCTTTAAGGCAACTGAGGATCTGCCTGAAGATAAGAGCACAGGCAATGATGAACTACTCAGCTTGTTGGCCAAAAGATTCTACAAGATGGCCAGAAAGGACTTCAGAAGAAGATCATACAAGGAGCAGGACAAGCCAAGGTATGACAAGTCCATTAGCAACAATAAAGATATTATCTGTTTTGGTTGCAGGAAACCAGGGCACATAGTTCCTGACTGTACAGAGAACAAGATCAAGGACAGAAGGGACAAAAAAGAAAGAAAAAAGGAGAAAGACTCCAAAAGGAATGGAAGTGGCAAACCTTCTTCAAGCAAAAATAAGCATACAAGAAAAGGGTTTGTTGCTGAATCCTGGAGTGAGACAGAAGAGGAGTCAGAAGCCTCTTCTAGCTCAAGTGATGATGAGGATGATGCAGAAGAAAAGGAGTTCTGCATGATGGCAATCAATGCCTCACAGCACAACTCAGAGGAAGAGGAGTCAGAGTCAGACTCAGAGACTCAACCTGAAGAAGATCAGGTAATCAGTTCTTTTGATTTTACTTCAGAAGATTTTAAATCTGAATTTAAAGCACTGTGTTTAGACCTACTAAAGTCTGAGAAAGAGATTACCTATCTCAGAAATCAATTATCTGAACACAATGTTTTAAAGTCAGAAAACCTCAAACTCTCTCAGGAGTTGGAGAACTGTAGGGAACAGATAGCTACACTGAAAAGTGAGCTCTCTGAGGCCAAGAAGCTTGAAGAATCCCTTAATGGGAGAAGCATCAAGCTGATGGACATCACAAGCACAGTGAACTCTAGATTCAACAGTACACTGGGCTTGGGTGCTTCATCCAGCCAACCTATAGTCCTAACAACTCCCATCAAGTTTATTTCTAACAAGGGAAAGGGAGTTGTAGAGGTTGGCAGGAAAAATTCTGATCTGCCTCAGAAAACTAAGTCCCAGCAAAAATCGTCGAACGGAGATCGACGATCGCCGAATGAAGATCGACGATCGCCGAACGCAACTCAACGATCTCAGGAAAAATCGTCGAACGCTGATCGACGATCTCAGCCAGAGTCGTCGAACGCAGGTCGACGATCACATATACCTGACCTCACCCATAGTCGACCGTCGAACGGAGCTCGACGATCTGACCCAAGATCGTCGAACTCAGCTCCAAGATCGTCGAACAGAGGTCAGAACTCTGGAAACTTTGTCAAAGGCAAATCAAAATTGAATCCTAAGGGTTCTTCATCCTAAACCTTTAACCCTTATACTGAATGGATTATACCTCCAAGGAGATATCATCCTGAAGGATATAAGAGTCAACCTGGGATGTCTTTCATTTCAGAATTCAGAGGTTATCAACCTAGGCCCAAGGTAAACTGGGTCAAAAACAAATGAATTGTTTTATGTGCAGGTAAAGACCTATCCAACATCTTACCAGCAATGGTATTTGGATAGTGGGTGCTCTAAGCACATGACAGGGAACAAGGACAACCTCACTTCCTTTAGAGCCAAGCTTGGACCCAAAGTTATCTTTGGTGATTCCAACTTTGGACAAACTAAAGGATATGGTGCAGTCCAGATTGGTTCAGTAACCTTCAAGAAGGTAGCCTATGTGGAAGGACTGAAGCACAACCTAATCAGCATCAGTCAGCTATGTGATGAAGGCTACCAGGTGACCTTCAGCAAAACCTTATGCAGAATCAAGTCAGAGGACAACACAACTGTGTTGACAGGTAAAAGGAAAGGTAACATCTATCTAGTAGATTTTCTTTCAACTAATATAGATATTTGCCTGTTTAACTCTGTCTGTAGACCAAATGTTTTATGGCATAAGAGACTAGGACACCTAAACCTTAGAACTATTGCTAGGCTCTCCAAGGACAACCTTGTTAGAGGACTACCTTCTGGCCCCTTCAAGAAGGAAGGACTCTGCAGGGCTTGTCAATTAGGCAAGCAAACTAAAAACAGTTTTAAGTCACTTAATAAGAGTGATTCACCTAGGATATTGTATCTGTTACACATGGATCTATTTGGACCCATCACAGTACAAAGCCTAGGAGGGAAATCCTACACTTTAGTAGTTGTAGATGACTTCTCTAGATTTACTTGGGTGTTCTTTCTAAGGAAGAAGTCTGATAACTTTAAGTGTCTGACAGAGTTTCTCAAATGTATACAGATTGAGTTCAATACTCACATTGCCCTGATCAGAAGTGATCATGAGACAGAGTTTGATTCTCTTCTTATGCAAGAGTTCTGTCAGAGTGAAGGGATCAGGCATACTTTCTCAGCTCCTAGAACTCCTCAACAAAATGGGGTAGCTGAAAGGAAAAATAGAACCCTTATTGAATCTGCCACTACATTGTTGTCAGATGCTCATCTACCTCTATCCTTTTGGGCAGAGGCAGTGAACACCTCCAACTATGTGCTGAACAGAAGTTTGATACATAAACTAAAGGGAAAGACTCCCTATGAATTACTCAAAGGGAAGAAACCTGAAGTTGACTATTTCAGAATTTTTGGTTGTATTTGCTACATTCACAATAATGACAAGAAATATCTAGCAAAATTTCAAGCCAAAGCTGATGAAGGAGTGTTTCTGGGATACTCCATGATCAGCAAGGCCTATAGGGTCTATAATAAATCATCTTTGAAAATTGAGGAATTTGTTCATATTTCTTTTGATAAAACTAACATGTCTTTCAAGGAGAAGATTTCTTCTACCATAGAACCTTTGCAGGAACTCTCTCTAGTTGAAGATATGAACAAGTTACAGGTTGCTCAAGAAGAAGAAAGCAGTGAAGATGAAGGGAATGCCTCACATATTGAAGCACAATCTGAAGAGCTAGTTGTTGTACCACAAGAGGAAACAACAACACAGGTTGGTGAACAATCAACACCCCCTGTTGATTTAGTAACATCAAGAGACCATCCAATTTCCCAAATAATTGGAGAAATCTCAGCTGGTGTGCAAACCAGAAATCAGGTCAACCAAAACCTGTTGCACACCTGCTTCCTATCTCAAATTGAACCTCAGTCCATTCAAGATGCAGAGCAAGATCCACATTGGATCATTGCAATGCAAGAGGAATTGCATCAATTTGAGAGGAACAAAGTATGGGAACTAGTGCCAAAGCCTAAGGATCATTCCATTGTTGGAACAAAATGGGTATTCGGAAACAAACTGGATGATCAAGGCATAATTATAAGGAACAAGGCAAGGCTAGTTGCTCAGGGATATTCTCAAGAAGAAGGAATTGACTACGACCAGACTTTTGCACCTGTTGCAAGATTGGAAGCCATCAGGATATTTCTAGCTTATGCAGCTCACAAAGGCTTCAAGGTTTATCAGATGGATGTCAAAAGTGCTTTCTTAAATGGAGACATCAAAGAGGAAGTCTATGTCAGACAACCTCCAGGTTTTTTCTCTCCAACTCTTCCTGATTATGTTTTTAGACTGAACAAAGCATTATATGGTCTCAAGCAAGCTCCTAGAGCATGGTATGAGACCCTAGCATGCTTTCTCTTGGAAAATGGTTTTATAAGGGGTAGAGTAGACCAAACTCTTTTTATTAGAACCCATAAGTCCCATACCCTACTAGTACAAATTTATGTAGACGATATCATTTTTGGTTCTACTGACTCAAAATTGTGCAGAAGGTTTTCTAACCTGATGCATTCTAAATTTGAGATGAGTAGCATTGGTGAGCTGTCCTTCTTCCTAGGATTGCAAGTCAAACAACATGCTGAAGGCATCTTTATTTCTCAAACCAAATATGCTAATGAACTGGTTAAGAAATTTGGTATGTCTGAGGCATCTTGTATGCAAACACCCATGCCTACCAATGCTGTATTGGATGCTGATGAACATGGGAAACCTGTTGATCAGACAACATATAGAGCAATGATTGGCTCTTTACTGTATCTTACAGCTAGTAGACCAGATATAATGTTTGCTACATGTATATGTGCTAGGTTCCAAGTAAGCCCTAGAGAGTCACACCTAACATTAGTAAAGAGGATTCTCAGGTATGTTAAAAGTTGTCCAAATCTAGGTCTCTGGTATCCAAAAGATTCAGCATTTAAGTTAACTGGATTCTCTGATGCTGATTATGCTGGATGCAGAATTGACAGGAAAAGCACCAGTGGAACTTGTCAGTTCCTTGGTGATAGACTTGTCTCTTGGTTTTGTAAGAAACAAACATCTGTGTCAACCTCAACTGCTGAAGCTGAATATATGGCTGCAGGCAGTTGTTATTCACAAATTTTGTGGATCCAAAACCAACTCGTAGACTATGGATACAACTTAAAGAAGTCTAAAATCTTTTGTGATAACACAAGTGCTATTTCCATAGCTCAAAATCCAGTCCTCCATAGTAGGACAAAACACATAGAGATTAGGCATCATTTCTTAAGGGATAATGTTGAAAAACACAAAATTGAATTACAATATATCCCAACTGATTTACAAAGGGGAGATATTTTCACCAAGCCTTTGGATGAAAAGAAACACATCTTCTTCCTAAATCAGTTAGGAATGTTAGATGGAGGAAGCCTTAAATAATATCCAAGATTTTGAAAGCTTAAAAATTGACCAAGACTAGGCAAACATTCTGATTTTCCTTGGTGTCTAGAATCTTTCTGATCTCTGAACTGCGCTCGACGATTTCCCCTAAGATCGTCGAACGGAGATCGACGATTTCCAAAAATCGTCGAACTGAGTTCAGCGCCTCTCAGATAGTATGAACTATCTCTTCCGGTCAACGATCGTCGAACGGCGCTCGACGATCTTGTTCTCTGCACGATCGTCGAACGGAGCTCGACGCTCTCCAATATCGTCGAACGGAGATCGACGATGTTGAAAACCTTTCAGATTCCTTTAGAAGCCTCGATCGTCGAACTGAGTTCAACGATCTTTCCAATTCTGCGTCGAACCCTAATATAAAACTCATTTTTCGCCGTCGTTCTCTCTTGCGCTTTCGATTTCTCTGCAAGGATTTTCTTTCCCTCCAAACAGTTCTACGCTTGGTCGTTTTGTTTGTTGAATTTTTGCAGGTACAATGGCTGTGTCCGTTGCAGTTCTAGCCGCAATGAAGTTCGATGCTGGATTCGACATTGATATGGAATCTTTCAACACCACTGATCAAATCTTCCAAGATATACTGGATTTATCCAAGGATCAGAATTTGTCTGCCCTCATGACCACTAGAATCAAGCTGGCTTCAGATGAAATCAAGGAATGGGTCTATACTGCTCATAATCAAGACAACTCCACAATAGTTGGGTCCATTGCTGGAACTCAGGTACCTCTGACCCCCACCATTTTAACAGAGGTTTTTGGACTAAGAAATGGAGATGATACTGCTGAGTTATCTGGAGAGGAGTTTTCTGACATGCTTGCCAGGATGGGTCATCCAGAGGGAAACCCTAGCAAGTTATTCAAGAGGAACCTGTCTGTTGAATACAGGTTCCTAGCAGATGTGGTAGGGAAAGTGCTGCTGGCAAAGCACTCTGCACATGATACCATATCCAGATACCAGCTCTGCCTCATGGGAGCTCTGGTGGATAAGAGAAGTTTGAACTGGGGAGAGGTCTTCTTTGACCTAATCAAGAAGAAAATAAACAAAAGCTTTGTTAACTTTGGAAGGATTCTTGGAGTCTTCCTGCAAAACAGGTGCCCTGCCTTGCTGGTCTCCTCTAGAGTGCACATAAATGCCTCCAAGAGACTCACCTGTGCCCTCTTTGGCAAGTGGGACAGGCAAATCAGCAAGCCTAGCAGACCCTCCTCAAGTGCTCCTTCAGGCACCAGGACTCATAAAGTCACTCCCCCACAGGTCTCTGCTCATGCAGCTGACCTGGCTGTTGCTGTTGCTGCCTCCTCTCCTCCTCCAATTCCAACCCTACCTCTTCCATCCACCATTACCATCTCTAGCCCATCTCCAACATCAATTCCATCTCCAGAACCCATTCTGCCTCCACCAGTAGACCACTTCCACTCTCTGTTCTCATACCCTCCACCAGATGTCACCTCTTCTCCATCCATTCCATCCTTCACCCTCCTGGATGACTCCTATATGGATGATTCCCCATCCTCTCCTCCAGAATTACCCTCCTCCTCAACTTCATTCCAAGATCTCCTCCACCATATCATTGACCAAACCACTTTCACCCCATCCATATCCATCCCCTTGTCCTCCATTTCCACCATCCCAACACCTGAGCCATCCATTCCACTCTCCAGCCCTCCACTTCCAGCATCCTCAGCTATCCCTTTTCCCTCTACCTCTGCTCCTATACTTAAGCAAGTAGACCTCTCAGCCCTAGCTGACAAGTTGTATGAGCTAATTGCCCCCAGGCTCTCCCTACTCTTGGAGACCTCATTGGCTCCTCTACACTTGTCAGTGGCAGCCCTCTCTGCCAGGCTTTCCTCCCTCCTTCCTCATGCAACACCACCAGCAGTTTGCCTTGATACAGATGTATCTGCATCTAGGCAGGGGGAGATGTCATATGAAGCAAGCCTTCATGCTGCTGCTGCTGCTGATGTTTCTGTGCCTGCTGCCCCTTCTGCTACTGTTGCTGTGCCTCCAGAATGTCAGGCTCCTACTGCAGTTCTTGCAATAGACCTAAGGTCTTTGCTTTCTGCCTTTGATCCTGCCTTCTTCAGCTATCTCCCAGAGGTTAATGCTGTCCAGCCCCCAGAAGATTTGTCCAAGGCACTAGTGCCTGTCTCTTGCTGTGACCCTAGAATTATCTCTGCATTTGTACATTCAGTGATTGCTGCTTCTGAAGATGTTGCTGCTGCTGCTGCTGCTGTTAAAGAAAACACTGACTTTGCTTCTAAAATTGTTGATACTGCTGAGATTGCTCACACTGCTGCTGAAATCCTAATTGCTTCTGATGAGCCAATTTCCAAGGATCTTCTGATGACAGAGGCCACTGTTTTTGAGCCTGCTGCAGATTCTGATGATGTTACTGCTGTTACTTCTGCTGTCACTACTCCAGTATCTGTTGCATCTGCTGTATTTGCTCCTATTGCACCCTCTGCATCTGTTGCTCCATCTGCTGCTGTCCCTGCTGCTGCTACTTCTGCTTCTGCCTCATCTGCTGCTGTTCAACTGAAGAAAGATTTGATGAAGAGAATTGATGCTCTATATGATGCCCAGAGTTCTGAATCTGATGAGTTCAAGACAGACTCTGATGACTCTTCTGCCACTATTGCAAGGAAAAGGAAAGCTAGGAGCAAGGCTATGAAAAGGGTCCCTCCTGCAAAAGTCAAGGATGATAATGATATTCCTTATTACATTCTGCATAACTGCCCCATCACAGAACATTGGATGCAATATTCTAAAAATCAGCTCAAGGCCATGAAGAAGAAGAGAAAGTATGAAAAGGGCTCCTCCCAGTTCCAACACCCTCATCCTCCTCCACCACCTCCTCCTGATGCAGGTGCAGGTGGCAGCTCTGCAAGTCAAGCCCCAGCTAGAAGCCAGGCTCCCTATCAACCCCATGCCAGATCCTACCAAAGGGAAAGCCAGTCTAGGGGTTCTTATTCTAGGAGAGGAGGATACAGGGGTAATCAAAGAGATTTTCAAGTTTATTCCAAAGGGTACTCCAGGCAGCACCCATATTCTAGGGGAGGACATAGTCCTGCTGATACTACTTCTGGTCCCTTCCCCTACAAGCTAAAAGAGACAGTGTCTGCCAGGCCTCCTCAAGACAATTCTTCCAACAGGTATGAGCCACCTGTACCATTTGAGGACCCTGAAAAGAATCCAGCTGCTTGGACTGCCAGGATGAAGGAGTTGGCTGCACTAGATCAGATCAAGAAGGCCAGAGAGCAAGGTTTAGACACTTCAAATATTTCTACAATGTCAGAGCAAAGACAAAAGGAACTAGACAAATATGCTTCCAGCAAATTCTTTGATGCTGAGAGATATATGGAGTTGCATCCTGCTGCTGTGGTCCCCAGATCTTCAAAGCAAACTTATTTGGGTGCAGCAGATGACACCAGGTCCAACAAGGAAGCTCTAAATCCAAACAGAGAAATCAAACTTGTCAAAGGCAAAGAGAAGAAGTGACAGTGTAAGGTGACAATTTCTGTGAATTCTGACTGCTATCTGGATGACATATATACATATATATATATCTCTGTGATGTTTCTGCAATGTCTAGCTGCTGTTTTTATGCTTCTCTGATTGTATGTTGTTATTTGAATTTTTCCAAAGTCTGTAAATAGTCATCCTAACCCAAATAGGGGGAGATTGTTGGAACACCCTATTACTAATTTGGGTCAGGATCACTATGTCTCTAGGAACCTTTACTTGACCTTCTGTATAGCTTAATAGGTCAATTAGAATTGAGTCTAAGGGTTAGAAGTCTAGGATTGGAAGCTGCCCTGGAGACCAAGTTTTTCTGTCTGGAGACTAAGTCTGATCGTCGAGCTCAGCATGACGATTCGTCGAACTCCGATCGACGATCGTCTAGCTCAACTCCGACGGATCGTCGAGCTCCACTCGACGATCGCCGAGCTCAACTTCATAATATCGTCGAACTCCATTCGACGATCGGTGAGCTCAGGTCGACGATTTTGACTCTGCATTGGATCTTTATCTCTGAGCTCAGTTCGACGATCTTTGAGCTCAGATCGACGATTATTTTGCTGCTTGAGTTTTCCAGTTCGCTGAGCTCAGCTCGACGATAGCAGAGCTCAGTTCGACGATTTCAGATAACTTCCAGAATTCAAATTCAAATCAGTCAGGAGTTATTCTGCAATTAATTCAGAGATTTGCTAGCCGTTTTCATTTACTTCTGGACCAAGTTTCAAGGGACTTTTCAAGGAATAATTCTGTGGACTTTCCTCCAGAAGAGTTTTTGCAATTAAGGATGCAATCAATGCAGACCAACGGCTATCCTTGACAGAGAATGACATTCTATTCTGGAACAGAGAATAAAAGACAGGATGTTTTTTTTTGAATCTACATCAACCAGAAGAAAGAAGACACACTATATACAGAATACAGAAAGATACAAAAAAAAACGTTTCTGTCAAAAAGAATTCTGAAGAACACTCATCAAAGAGATCAAGCTTTCAAAAAAATCTTCAGATCTCTTCAGCTCTCAAAGTGTTCAAGGCCAACATCATTTCAAGACTCCAGACACTCAACATTTCAGCTTGCTGAAATCATTTATTGCTGGAGTTCTATCTTTGAAGGCTTATCACCCTCAGCAAAGCTCTTCTTCCTGAAGATCTCAAGGACTCAGGGGGAGCTTTGACATCAATCCACTTAGTCTTCTCAGTTGGTTGAGAAAGAGAAGACTGCCATAACTCTCTCACCCCCACTCTATAAAGGGTTTCTCAAACTCCCTTCAAAAGTTTGAATCTAGTTTTTGAGCACCTTGTCAAAAGCTCATTGGTGGCAAGACACCTGATCAAAAAATCTGCTTTGGTTTTTGAGCACCTTATCAAAAGCTCATTGGTTCCCAGGACACCTGATCAACTCATCCTGCAGTGGATTCCTACCTAGGGTGGTAGAAGAGTGGATGTACCCAAGTTTGGGGAACCACTATATTCCCTTGTGTCATCTGGTTTTGGCTTGTTTTCTTTTTGTTTCTGGCCTTGATTTTTCTGTGCTTAGTATTTGCATAGCTCTGTACTGTGATTAGATTTATTTCTGCTTCCCTGCTCACACATATTACAACAATTGTTGTAAAAGTTTGCAAAAGTTTTAAAGCACCATATACTCTATTCACCCCCCTCTAGAGTATATCAGATCTAGTTGCTCTTTCATAAGATGTCTCCAATCACTTGGGAGATTGGATGGTCTCTTGATGTTACTAAATCAACAGGAGGTGTTGATTGTTCACCAACCTGTGTTGTTGTTTCCTCTGGTGGTACAACAACTGGCTCTTCAAGAAGTTTCTCTTCAAGATGTTGAATGTCTTCTTCATCTTCACTACTTTCATCTTTTTGAGTAATTTGAAACTTGTCCAAGTCTTCTGCAAGAGAGTGTACCTGCAAAGGTTCTATGGTAGAAGTATTCTTCTACTTGAAATACATGTTAGATTCATCAAAAGATATATGAACAGATTCTTCAATTTAAAGAGTTGATTTATTATATATCCTATAAGCTTTACTGATCATGGAGTATCCCAGAAACACTCCTTCATCAGCTTTAGCTTGAAATTTCGCTAAGTATTTCTTGTCATTATTGTGAATGTAACAGATACAACCAAAAATTCTAAAATAGTCTACTTTAGGTTTCTTCCCTTTGAGTAATTCATAGGGAGTCTTGCCCTTCAATTTATGTATTAAACTTCTATTCAACACATAGTTGGAGGTGTTCACTGCCTCTGCCTAAAAAGATAGAGGAAGGTGAGCATCTGACAACAATGTAGTGGCAGATTCAATATGAGTTCTATTTTTCCTTTCAGCTACCCCATTTTGTTGAGGAGTTCTAGAAGCTGAGAAAGTGTGCCTGATCCCTTCACTCTGACAGAACTCTTGAATAAAAAGAGAATCAAACTCTGTCCCATAATCACTTCTGATCAAGGCAATGTGAGTATTGAACTCAGTCTGTATGCATTTGAGAAACTCTGTCAAACACTTAAAGTTATCAGACTTCTTCCTCAGAAAGAACACCCATGTGAATCTAGAGAAGTCATCTACAACCACTAAAGTATAAGATTTCCCTCCTAAGCTTTGTACTGTAATGGGTCCAAAAAGATCCATGTGTAACAGATACAAAATCCTAGGTGAATCACTCTTATTAAGTGACTTGAAACTATTTTTGGTTTGCTTGCCTAATTGACAGGCCCTGCAGAGTCCTTCCTTCTTGTAGGGGCTAGAAGTTAGTCCTCTAACAAGGTTGTCCTTGGATAGCCTCGCAATGGTTCTAAGATTTATATGTCCTAATCTCTTATGCCATAACTCATTAGGTCTACAAATAGAATTAAACAGGCAAATATCTACTTCTGTTGAAAGAATGTCTACTAAATAGATGTTACCTTTCCTTTTACCTGTCAACACAGTTGTGTTGTCCTCTGATTTGATCTTGCATAAGGATTTGCTGAAAGTCACTTGGTAGCTTCATCACATAGTTGACTGATACTGATCAAGTTGTGCTTCAATCTTTCCACATAGGCTACTTTCTTGAATGTGACTGTGTCAATTTGGACTGCACCATATCCTTTTGTTAGTCCAAAGTTTGAATCACCAAATATGACTTTGGGTCCAAGCTTGGCTTTGAAGGATGTGAAATTGTCCTTGCTTCCTCTCATGTGCTTGGAGCACCCACTATCCAAATACCATTGCTAGTTTGATGTTGGATAGGTCTTCACCTGCACATAAAGCAATTTACTTGTTTTTGACCCAGTTTATCTTGGGCCTAGGTTGATAACCTTTAAATTCAGAAATAAATAACATCCCTGGTTGACTCTTATAACCTTCAGGATGATATCTCCTTGGAGGTATTATCCATTCAGTATAAGGGTTAAATCTTTGGGATGAAGGATCACTAGGATTGGATTTTGGTTTACCTTTGAATAAGTTTTCAAAGCTCTGATCTCTGTTCGACGATCGCTGAGCTGAGTTCGACGATCTTGGGTCAGATCGTCGAGCTCTGTTCGAAGATCGCTTGTGGCAGAGTTCAGGGTTTAGAGATCATCGACCTGAGTTCGACGATTTTGCCTGAGATCGTTGATCTCCATCCGACGATCGTCTAGCTCCGTTCGACGATTTTTGTTGAACTCTTGTTTTCTTAGGTAAGTCAGAATTTTTCCTAGCTACCTCTACAACTCCCCTACCTTTATCAGAAATAAATTTAATTGGGGTTGATAATACTATAGGTTGGCTGGATGAAGCACCCAAACCCAAGTGTACTATTAAACCTTGAGTTCACTGTGCTTGTGATGTCCATTAGTTTGATACTTCTCCCATTGAGGGATTCTTCAAACTTTTTGGCCTTTGATAGTTCACTTTTCAGTGAGGTTATCTGCTCCCTACAGCATTCCAACTCCTCAGAGAGTTTGAGGTTTTCTGATTTTAAGGTACTGTGTTTAGATAATTGATTTCTGCGAGAAATGATTTCCTTCTCAGATTTTAATAAGTCTAAACATAGTGCTTTAAACTCATACTTGAAGTTCTCAGAGTTAAAATCAAAAGAACTTATTACCTGGTCCTCTTCAAATTGAGTCTCTGAGTCTGACTCTGACTCTTTTGCATCAGAATTGTGTTGTGAGGCATTGATAGCTATCATGTAGAATTCCTTTTCATCAGCATCATCTTCATCATCACTTGAGCTGGATGAAGCTTCTGATTCTTCTTCTGTCTCACTACAAGTTTCAGCAACAAATCCCTTCTTGTGTGTTTGTTCTTGCTGGAGGAGGGTTTGCCATTGTTATTCTTCTTGAAGTCCTTATCTTTTCTTCTATCTTTCTTGTCCTTTCTATCCTTGTTTTTATTTTCTGGACAGTCAGGCACAATGTGGCCTGGTTTCCTACAACCAAAATAGATAATCTCTTTGTTATTTGATTTATCATACCTTGACTTGTCATGCTCTTTGTATGATCTTTTCCTGAAGTCCTTTCTGGCCATTTTGTAAAATCTTTTGGCCAGTAGACATAGCAATTCCTCATTGCCTGTGACCTTGTCTTCAGGCTGATCTTCAGTGGCTTTGAAAGCTATTGACTTTTCCTTTCTTGTGGCTGGTGAGGCAGCCTTCTGCTCTTCTTCTCTATTCTTGATGAGCAGCTCATAAGACTTGATCTTGCCTAAGAGAGCTTCAGTTGTGATCTCATTGAGACTTCTGGCATCCTTGATTGGCCAGATCCTTGAGTCCCAAGTGCTTGGGAAGCACATTAGAATTTTGTCATTTAGCTCAGTCAATGAGTTCTCCTTGTCCAAAGTTTTCAGCTCATTGACTATGAGACTGAGTCTATTATACATATATGCTACTGACTCAGCTTCTCCTTTCTTGAAATTCTCATATTGGGTTATGAGGTGAGATCTTCTGTCTTTTCTCTCATCAGCTGATCCTGAGACTATTTCAGATAGCTTGTCCCAGATGTCCTTTGCTGAGTTGCATTCAGCTACCTTTTGGAATATGTCATCAGATATAGTCTGGGCTAGAATGTTCATAGCTTTTGCATCAGCCAATTTCCATTTCTTTATTTCTGCATCTGTTCCTGAAGGAGGTGGAACAACACTTGTACTTGTGTTCTCTGGAGGTCTTGGACACACTGTCAAAACAGAATTGAAAATGTCCTCATCAATAGAGTTCATGTACAGTCTAATCCTTGCCTTCCAAAGTGCAAACTTAGATAGATTGCACACTAGAGGTCTGGTGCTAGCATAATCTTTGTTTTGGGCCATGTTTTGTGAAGAAATAATCCTAATATCAAACTTAAACAAGCAGATCTAACTAGAGGAATCTTTGGGTTCAGGTGTTAGCCTGTACAACCACTAAGGTATGATATTTTAACCTACCTGGAAGATGTGGTATTTTTAACCAACCTGCCTCTGATACCAATTGAAAGTGCAAGTTAGATCTGATATACTCTAGAGGGGGGGGGGGGGTGAATAGAGTATGGTGCTTGATAAAAACGTTTTACAACTGTTGTTGTATTCCTAATTAAATAGGGAAGCAAATAACATAAAGTAAATCTAAACACAGAATAATCACAGATCAAACACAAAGCAATCACAAAGCAATCACAAAGCAATCACAAACCACAGCCAGAAACAAAAGAAAGACAAGCAACCAGAAGACACAAGGAACTATAGTGTTTCCCCTATCAATCTGGGTACATCCACTCTTCTACCACCCTAGGTAGGAATCCACTGCAGGATGAGTTGATCAGGTGTCCTGGGCACCAATGAGCTTTTGATAAGGTGCTCAAAAACCAAACCAGATTTTTTGATCAGGTGTCTTGCTACCACTGAGTTTTGATAAGGTCTCAGAATCCAATCACAAACTTTTGAAGGGAGTTTGAAAAATCCTTTACAGCAGAGAGAGAGAGAAAGGGATGAGATGATCTTCTCTGTCAACAGTCAGAGAGAAGATAGTGGATGTTGTCAAATCTCCCCCTGAGATCTTGAGTTGTTCAGGAAGTGAAGCTTTGCAGTAGGTTGATAGGCCTTCAGATGATTTGATCTCCAGCAAAAGATGATTTCAGCAACAGCTAAAATGTGAGGTGTCTGGAGTCTTGAATGATGATGGCCTTTGAACACTTGAATCAAGGGAAATCTGAAAATTTCAGTTAGTTGATCTCCTTTTGTGATGTGTGTTCTTGTATGAATTTTTGAGACTGAGAATGTCTGCAACTCTCTTTCTTTCTCTTGTGTAATTGTTGTTGCAGAGAATTGTTGTTGTTGAATAAAAATATTTCTTTTATTCCTTTGATCTGAATAGAAATGATCCTCTATCCAAGATAGCCGTTAGCCTGTCATAAATGACTTCCTTAACTGCATTTGTCTTCTGGAGGAAAATCCAATAAAACATTCCTTGAAAATTCCATGAAACTTGCTCCAGATTAATTAAAAATGGCTACAGGATCTCTAATATAAATGCTGAGAATAATTCCACAACTGTCTGAATTTGAATCTTGAAAAATGTCTAACTCTTCAGAAAAACGTCGAACTGAGCTCCACTATCGTTGAACTGAGCTCAGAGACTGAACTTAGACTGAAACAGAGATCATCGATCTGAGCTCAACTATCGTCGAACTGAGCTCAGAGATAGAGAATCAAACTGGAGTCAAGAACGTCGATCTGAGCTCGAAGATCGTCGAATGGAGTTCGACAACTCGTTGAAGTTGAGCTCAGAGATCGTCGAATAGAGTTCGACGATTCGTCGTACTGAGCTCGATGAAATGACTTGGTCTTCGGTACTGAAAAATCTGGTCTTAAGGGCAGCTTCCAAACCTAACTACTATCCCTTAGACTCAATTCTAATTGACCTTTAGATCTATACAAGGAGGTCAAAACAGATTTCCTAAATACATAGTGATCCTTGCCCAAATCAGTAATAGGGTGTTCCAACAAACACGTTGAAAGGGCAACTAGATCTGATATACTCTAGAGGGGGGTGAATAGAGTATATGGTGCTTAAAAACTTTTTACAAGCTTTTACAACAGTTGTTGTAATCTGTGTCAGCAGGGAAGCAATAAAGAATCTAACTACAACACTAAGCTAAACAAAAAACTAAGCACAGAGAGAATCAAGGCCAGAAACAAAAAGAAAACAAGCCAAAACCAGATGACACAAGGGAATATAGTGGTTCCCCAAACTTGGGTACATCCACTCTTCTACCACCCTAGGTAGGAATCCACTGCAGGATGAGTTGATCAGGTGTCCTGGGCACCAATGAGCTTTTGATAAGGTGCTCAAAAACCAAAGCAGATTTTTTGATCAGGTGTCTTGCCACCAATGAGCTTTTGACAAGGTGCTCAAAAACCAGATTCAAACTTTTGAAGGGAGTTTGAAAAAACCCTTTACAGAGTGGGGGTGAGAGAGTGATGGAAGTCTTCTCTTTCTCAAGCAACTGAGAAGACTATGTGGATTGATGTCAAAGCTCCCCCTGAATCCTTGAAATCTTCAGGAAGAAAAGCTTTGCTTGAGGGTGATAGGCCTTCAAATATAGAACTCCAGCAATGGATGATTTCAGCAATAGCTGAAATGTTGAGTGTCTGGAGTCTTGAACTGATGTTGGCCTTGAACACTTTGAGATCTGAAGAGATCTGAAGATTTTTGAAAGCTTGATCTCTTTGATGAGTGTTCTTCAGAATTCTTTTTGACAGAAGATTTTGAATGAGTCTCTGTAATCTGTATTGTATGTTCTTTTCTTGTTAATCTCCATTAATCAAAAAAATATTCTGTCTTTTATTCTCTGTTCCAGAATAGAATATCATTCTCTGTCAAGGATAGCCGTTGGTCTGCATTGATTGCATGCTTAATTGCATAATCTCTTCTGGAGGAAAGTCCACAGAATTATTCCTTGAAAAATCCCTTGGAACTTGGTCCAGAATTGAATGTAAACGGCTAGCAAATCTCTGAATTAATTGCAGAATAACTCCTAACTGATTTGAATTTGAATTCTGGAAGTTATCTGAAATCATCGAACTGAGCTCTGCTATCGTCGAGCTGAGCTCAGCGATCTGGAAAACTTAAGCAGCAAAATAATCGTCGACCTGAGCTCAAAGATCGTTGAACTAAGCTCAGAGATAAAGATCCAAAGCAGAGTCAAAATCGTCGACCTGAGCTCACCGATCGTCGAATGGAGTTCGACGATATTAAGAAGTTGAGCTCAGCGATCGTCGAATGGAGTTCGACGATCTGTCGAAGTTGAGATAGACGATCGTCGATCGGAGTTCGACGAATCGTCGTGCTGAGCTCGACGATCAGACTTGGTCTCCAGACAGAAAAACTTGGTCTCCAGGGCAGCTTCCAATCCTAGACTTCTAACCCTTAGACTCAATTCTAATTGACCTTTTAAGCTATACAGGAGGTCAAATAAAGGTTCCTAGAGACATAGTGATCCTGACCCAAATTAGTAATAGGGTGTTCCAACAATCTCCCCCTATTTGGGTTAGGATGACTATTTACAGACTTTAGAAAAATTCAAATAACATACAATCAGAGAGGCATAAAAACAGCAGCTAGACATTGCAGAAACATCACAGAGATATATATATATATGTATATATGTCATCCAGATAGCAGTCAGAAAATCACAGAAATTGTCACCTTACACTGTCACTACTTGTTTTGCCTTTGACAAGTTTGATTTCTCTGTTTGGATTTAGAGCTTCCTTGTTGGACCTGGTGTCATCTGCTGCACCCAAATAAGTTTGCTTTGAAGATCTGGGGACCACAACAGCAGGATGCAACTCCATATATCTCTCAGCATCAAAGAATTTGCTGGAAGCATATTTGTCTAGTTCCTTTTGTCTTTGCTCTGACATTGTAGAAATATTTGAAGTGTCTAAACCTTGCTCTCTAGCCTTCTTGATCTGATCTAGTGCAGCCAATTCCTTCATCCTAGCAGTCCAAGCAGCTGGATTCTTTTCAGGGTCCTCAAATGGTACAGGTGGCTCATACCTGTTGGGAGAATTGTCTTGAGGAGGCCTGGCAGACACTGTCTCTTTTAGCTTGTAGGGGAAGGGACCAGAAATAGTATCAGAAGTACCATGTCCTCCCCTAGAATATGGGTGCTGCCTGGAATACCCTTTGGAATAAACTTGAAAATCTCTTTGATTACCCCTGTATCCTCCTCTCCTAAAATAAGAACCCCTAGACTGGCTTTCCCTTTGGTAGGATCTGGCATGAGGTTGATAGGGAGCCTGGCTTCTAGCTGGGGCTTGACTTGCAGAGCTGCCACCTGCACCTGCATCAGGAGGAGGTGGTGGAGGAGGATGAGGGTGCTGGAACTAGGAGGAGCCCTTTTCATACTTTCTCTTCTTCTTCATGGCCTTGAGCTGATTTTTAGAATATTGCATCCAATGTTCTGTGATGGGGCAGTTATGCAGAATATAATAAGGAATATCATTATTATCCTTGACTTTTGCAGGAGGAACCCTTTTCATTGCCTTGCTCCTTGCCTTCCTTTTTCTGGCAATGGTAGCAGCTGAATCATCAGAGTCAGTTTTGAATTCATCAGTCTCAAAACTCTGGTCATCATATATAGCATCTATTTTCTTCATCAATTCTTTCTTCAACTGAACAGCAACAGATACAGGAGGTGAAGCAGGAACAACAGCAGCAGTAGAGGTGACAGCAGCAGATAGAGAGGGTGCAACAGAAGCAATTACAGCAACAGCAGCAGATACTGGACTGGTGACAACAGCAGCAACTGTAATAGTCTCACTCACAGCAGTAACAACAGATTCACTCTCAACAGCAGATTCACTCATAGCAGCAACAACTTCATTGATAATAGCAGTAACATCATCAAACTCTGTAGCAGGCTCAACATCAGTGGCCTCTGACATCAAAAGATCCTTGGATAATGGCTCATCAGAATCAGCAGCAGCAACAACAATCCTTTCTTCAGCATCAGCATCAACATCTTCAGTAGCAGCAATCACTGAATATACAAAAGAGGAGATAATGCTGGGGTCACAGCAAGAGACAGGCACCAGTGCCTTGGACAAATCTTCTGTGGGCTGGACAGCATTTCTCTCTGGCAAACAGCTGAAGAAGGCAGGATCAAAGGCAGAAAGCAAAGACCTTAGGTCTATTGCAAGAACTGCAGTAGGAGCTTGACATTCTGGAGGCACAGCAACAGTAGCAGAAGGAGCAGCAGACACAAAAACATCAGCAGCAGCAGCAGCATGAAGGCTTGCTTCATAGGGCATCTCCCCCTGCCTAGATGCAGAGACATCTGTATCAAGGTAAACTGCTGGTGGTGCTGCCTGAGGAAGGAGGGAAGAAAGCCTGGTAGAGAGTGCTGCCACTGACAAGTGTAGAGGAGCCAATGAGGTCTCCAAGAGTAGGGAGAGCCTGGGGGCAATTAGCTCATACAACTTGTCAGCTAGGGCTGAGAGGTCTACTGGCTCAAAAATAGGAGTAGAGGTAGATGGAATAGGTGTAGCTGAAGATGCTGGAGGTGGAGGGCTGGAGAGTGGAATGGATGGCTCAGGTGTTGGGATGGTGGAAATGGAGGACAAGGGGATGGATATGGATGGGGTGAAAGTTGGTTGATCAATAATGTGGTGGAGGAGATCTTGGAAGGAAGTTGAGGAGGAGGGTAATTCTGGAGGAGAGGATGGGGAATCATCCATATAGGAGTCATCCAGGAGGGTGAAGGATGGAATGAATGGGGATGATGTGATATCTGGTGGAGGGTATGAGAACAGAGGGTGGAAGTGGTCTACTGGTGGAGGCAGAATGGGTTCTGGAGATGGAATTGTTGTTGGAGATGGGCTAGAGATGGTAATGGTGGATGGAGCTAGAATGGTGGATGGTAGAGGAAGGGTTGGAATTGAAGGAGGAGAGGAGGCAGCAACAGCAGCAGCCAGGTCTCCTGCAGGAGCAGAGACCTGTGGGAGAGTGACTCTTGGAGTCCTTGTGCCTGAAGGAGCACTTGAGGAGGGCCTGCCAGGCTTGCTGATTTGCCTGTCCCACTTGCCAAAGAGGGCACAGGTGAGTCTCTTGGAGGCATTTATGTGCACTCCAGAAGAGACCAGCAAGGCAGGGCACTTGTTTTGCAGGAAGACTCCAAGAATCCTTCCAAAGTTAACAAAGCTTTTATTTATTTTATTCTTGATTAGGTCAAAGAAGACCTCTCCCCAGTTCAAACTTCTCTTATCCACCAGTGCTCCCATGAGGCAGAGCTGGTATCTGGATATGGTATCATGTGCAGAGTGCTTTTCCAGCAGCACTTTCCCTACTACATCTGCCAGGAATCTGTATTCAACAGACAGGTTCCTCTTGAATAACTTGCTAGGGTTTCCCTCTGGATGACCCATCCTGGCAAGCATATCAGAAAACTCCTCTCCAGATAACTCAGCAGTATCATCTCCATTTCTTAGTCCAAAAACCTCTGTTAAAATGATGGGGGTCAGAGGTACCTGAGTTCCAGCAATGGACCCAACTATTGTGGAGTTGTCTTGGTTATGAGCAGTATAGACCCACTCCTTTATCTCATCTGAAGCAAGCTTGATTCTAGTGGTCATGAGGGCAGACAGATTCTGATCCTTGAATAAATCCAGTATATCTTGGAAGATTTGATCAGTGGTGTTGAAAGATTCCATATCAATGTCGAATCCAGCATCGAACTTCATTGCGGCTAGAACTGCAACGGACACAGCCATTGTACCTGCAAAAAATTCAACAAACAAAACGACCAAGCGTAGAACTGTTTGGAGGGAAAGAAAATCCTTGCAGAGAAATCGAAAGCGCAAGAGAGAACGACGGCGAAAAATGAGTTTTATATTAGGGTTCGACGCAGAATTGGAAAGATCGTTGAACTCCGTTCGACGATCGAGGCTTCTAAAGGAATCTGAAGAGACTTCAACATCGTCGATCTCCGTTCTACGATCTTGGAAAGCGTCGAGCTCCGTTCGACGATCGTTCAGTGAACAAAATCGTCGAGCGCCGTTCGACGATCGTTGACCGGAAGAGATAGTTCATACTATCTGAGAGGCGCTGAACTCAGTTCGACGATTCTGGAAATCGTCGATCTCCGTTCGACGATCTTTGGGGAAATCGTCGAGCGCAGTTCAGAGATCAGAAAAATTCTAGACACTAAGAAAAATCAGAATTTTTGCCTAGTCTTGGTCAATTTTTAGCTTTCAAAATCTTGGAGATTATTTAAAGCTTCCTCCATCTAACATTCCTAACTGATTTAGGAAGAAGGTGTGTTTCTTTTCATCCAAAGGCTTGGTGAAAATATCTCCCCTTTGTAAATCAGTTGGGATATATTGTAATTCAATTTTGTGTTTTTCAACATTATCCCTTAAGAAATGATGCCTAATCTCTATGTGTTTTGTCCTACTATGGAGGACTGGATTTTGAGCTATAAAAATAGCACTTGTATTGTCACAAAAGATTTTAGACTTCTCTAAGTTGTAACCATAGTCTAGGAGTTGGTTTTGAATCCACAATATTTGTGAACAACAACTGCCTGCAGCCATATATTCAGCTTCAGCAGTTGAAGTTGACACAGATGTTTGTTTCTTACAAAACCAAGAGACAAGTCTATCACCAAGGAACTGACAAGTTCCACTGGTGCTTTTCCTGTCAATTCTGCATCCAGCATAATAAGCATCAGAGAATCCAGTTAACTCAAATGCTGAATCTTTTGGATACCAGAGGCCTAGATTTGGACAACTTTTAACATACCTGAGAATCCTCTTTACTAATGTTAGGTGTGACTCTCTAGGGCTTACTTGGAACCTAGCACATATACATGTAGCAAACATTATATCTGGTCTACTAGCTGTAAGATACAGTAAAGAGCCAATCATTGCTCTATATGTTGTCTGATCAACAGGTTTCCCATGCTCATCAGCATCCAATACAACATTGGTAGGCATGGGTGTTTTCATACAAGATGCCTCAGACATACCAAATTTCTTAACCAGTTCATTAGCATATTTGGTTTTAGAAATAAGGATGCCTTCAGCATGTTGTTTGACTTGCAACCCTAGGAAGAAGGACAGCTCACCCATGCTACTCATCTCAAATTTAGAATGCATCAGGTTAGAAAACCTTCTGCACAATTTTGAGTCAGTAGAACCAAAAATGATATTGTCTACATAAATTTGCACTAGTAGGGTATGGGACTTATGGGTTCTAATAAAAAGAGTTTGGTCTACTCTACCCCTTATAAAACCATTTTCCAAGAGAAAGCATGCTAGGGTCTCATACCATGCTCTAGGAGCTTGCTTGAGACCATATAATGCTTTGTTCAGTCTAAAAACATAATCAGGAAGAGTTGGAGAGATAAAACCTGGAGGTTGTCTGACATAGACTTCCTCTTTGATGTCTCCATTTAAGAAAGCACTTTTGACATCCATCTGATAAACCTTGAAGCCTTTGTGAGCTGCATAAGCTAGAAATATCCTGATGGCTTCCAATCTTGCAACAGGTGCAAAAGTCTGGTCGTAGTCAATTCCTTCTTCTTGAGAATATCCCTGAGCAACTAGTCTTGCCTTGTTCCTTATTATTACTCCTTGATCATCCAGTTTGTTTCTGAATACCCATTTTGTTCCAACAATGGAATGATCCTTAGGCTTTGGCACTAGTTCCCATACTTTGTTCCTCTCAAATTGATGCAACTCCTCTTGCATTACAATGATCCAGTGTGGATCTTGCTCTGCATCTTGAATGGACTGAGGTTCAATTTGAGATAGGAAGCAGGTGTGCAACAGGTTTTGGTTGACCTGATTTCTGATTTGCACACCAGCTGAGATTTCTCCAATTATTTGGGAAATTGGATGGTCTCTTGATGTTACTAAATCAACAGGGGGTGTTGATTGTTCACCAACCTGTGTTGTTGTTTCCTCTTGTGGTACAACAACTGGCTCTTCAAGTGGTGCTTCAATATGTTGAGCATTGCCTTCATCTTCACTGCTTTCATCCTCTTGAGCAACCTGTAACTTGTTCATATCTTCAACTAGAGAATGTTCCTGCAAAGGTTCTATGGTAGAAGAAATCTTCTCCTTGAAAGACATGTTAGATTCATCAAAAGAAACATGAACAGATTCCTCAATTTTCAAAGATGATTTATTATAGACTCTATAGGCCTTGCTGATCATGGAGTATCCCAGAAACACTCCTTCATCAGCTTTGGCTTGAAATTTTGCTAAATACTTCTTGTCATTATTGTGAATATAGCAAATACAACCAAAAATTCTAAAATAGTCAACTTTAGGTTTCTTCCCTTTGAATAATTCATAGGGAGTCTTTCCCTTTAGTTTATGTATCAGACTTCTGTTCAGCACATAGTTGGAGGTGTTCACTGCCTCTGCCCAAAAGGATAGAGGTAGATGAGCATCTGACAACAATGTAGTGGCAGATTCAATAAGGGTTCTATTTTTCCTTTCAGCTACCCCATTTTGTTGAGGAGTTCTAGGAGCTGAGAAAGTATGCCTGATCCCTTCACTCTGACAGAACTCTTGCATAAGAAGAGAATCAAACTCTGTCCCATGATCACTTCTGATCAGGGCAATGTGAGTATTGAACTCAATCTGTATACATTTGAGAAACTCTGTCAGACACTTAAAGTTATCAGACTTCTTCCTTAGAAAGAACACCCAAGTGAATCTAGAGAAGTCATCTACAACTACTAAAGTGTAGGATTTCCTTCCTAGGCTTTGTACTGTGATGGGTCCAAATATATCCATGTGTAACAGATACAATATCCTAGGTGAATCACTCTTATTAAGTGACTTAAAACTGTTTTTAGTTTGCTTGCCTAATTGACAGGCCCTGCAGAGTCCTTCCTTCTTGAAGGGGCCAGAAGGTAGTCCTCTAACAAGGTTGTCCTTGGAGAGCCTAGCAATAGTTCTAAGGTTTAGGTGTCCTAATCTCTTATGCCATAAAACATTTGGTCTACAGACTGAATTAAACAAGCAGATATCTATATTAGTTGAAAGAAAATCTACTAGATAGATGTTACCTTTCCTTTTACCTGTCAACACAGTTGTGTTGTCCTCTGACTTGATTCTGCATAAGGTTTTGCTGAAGGTCACTTGGTAGCCTTCATCACACAGCTGACTGATGCTGATTAGGTTGTGCTTCAGTCCTTCCACATATGCTACCTTCTTGAAGGTTACTGAACCAATCTGGACTGCACCATATCCTTTAGTCTGTCCAAAGTTGGAATCACCAAAGATAACTTTGGGTCCAAGCTTGGATCTAAAGGAAGTGAGGTTGTCCTTGTTCCCTGTCATGTGCTTAGAGCACCCACTATCCAAATACCATTGCTGGTTAGATGTTGGATAGGTCTTTACCTGCACATAAAACAATTCATTTGTTTTTGACCCAGTTTACCTTGGGCCTAGGTTGATAACCTCTAAATTCAGAAATGAAGGACATCCCTCGCTGACTCTTATATCCTTCAGGATGATATCTCCTTGGAGGTAAAATCCATTCAGTATAAGGGTTAAAGGTTTGGGATGAAGAACCCTTAGGATTCAATTTTGATTTGCCTTTAAACAAGTTTCCAGAGTTCTGACCTTTGTTCGACGATCTTGGAGCTGCGTTCGACGATCTTGGGTCAGATCGTCGAGCTCCGTTCGACGGTCGACCATGGCTGAGGTCAGGTATATGAGATCGTCGAGCTGCGTTCGACGACTTTGGTTGAGATCGTCGATCTGCGTTCGACGATTTTTCCTGAGATCGTCGAGCTGCGTTCGGCGATCGTCGATCTTCATTCGGCGATCGTCGATCTCCGTTCGACGATTTTTGCTGGGACTTAGTTTTCTGAGGCAGATCAGAATTTTTCCTGGCAACCTCTACAACTCCCTTTCCTTTGTTAGAAATAAACTTGATGGGAGTTGTTAGGACTATAGGTTGGCTGGATGAGGCACCCAAGCACAGTGTACTGTTGAATCTAGAGTTCACTGTGCTTGTGATGTCCATCAGCTTGATGCTTCTCCCATTAAGGGATTCTTCAAGCTTCTTGGCCTCAGAGAGCTCACTTTTCAGTGAAGCTATCTGTTCCCTACAGTTCTCCAACTCCTGAGAGAGTTTGAGGTTTTCTGACTTTAAATCATTGTGTTCAGATAATTGATTTCTGAGAGAGATAATCTCTTTCTCAGACTTTAGTAGGTCTAAACACAGTGCTTTAAATTCAGATTTAAAATCTTCTGAAGTAAAATCAAAAGAACCAATTACCTGATCTTCTTCAGGTTGAGTCTCTGAGTCTAACTCTGACTCCTCTTCCTCTGAATTGTTCTGTGAGGCATTGATTGCCATCATGCAGAACTCCTTTTCTTCTGCATCATGCTCATCATCACTTGAGCTAGAAGAGGCTTCTGACTCCTCTTCTGTCTCACTCCAGGATTCAGCAACAAACCCTTTTCTTGTATGCTTATTTTTGCTTGAAGAAGGTTTGCCACTTCCATTCCTTTTGGAGTCTTTCTCCTTTCTTCTTTCTTTTCTGTCCCTTCTGTCCTTGACCTTGTTCTCTGGACAGTCAGGAACTATATACCCTGGTTTCCTGCAACCAAAGCAGATAATATCTTTATTATTGCTAATGGACTTGTCATACCTTGGCTTGTCCTACTCCTTGTATGATCTTCTTCTGAAGTCCTTTCTGGCCATCTTGTAGAATCTTTTGGCCAACAAGCTGAGTAGTTCATCATTGCCTGTGCTCTTATCTTCAGGCAGATCCTCAGTTGCCTTGAAGGCTATGGTCTTCTCTTTCCTTGTGGCTGGTGAAGCAGCCTTCTGTTCTTCCTCTCTATTCTTGATAAGTAGCTCATAAGATTTGAGCTTACCCAACAAGGCTTCAGTGGTGATTTCATTCAGACTTCTGGCATCCTTAATTGGCCAGATTCTTGAATCCCAAGTGCTGGGGAAGCACATTAGGATCTTGTCATTAAGTTCTGTCAGAGAAATCTCTTTGTCCAATGTCCTTAGTTCACTGACAATTAGACTCAATCTGTTGTACATGTCTCCCACTGAATCAGTCTCTCCCTTCTTGAAGTTCTCATATTGGGAGATGAGATGGGATCTTCTGTCCTTTCTCTCATCAGCTGAGCCTGAGACTATTTCTGAGAGCTTGTCCCAAATCTCCTTGGCTGAATTGCATTCAGCTACCTTTTGAAATATGTCATCTGACATTGTCTGGGCTAGAATGTTCATAGCCTTGGCATCAGCTACTTTCCATTTTTTGATGTCAGCATCTGTTCCTGATGGAGGTGGAACAGCATTTGTGCTTGTGCTCTCTGGGGGTCTTGGACACACTGTCAAAACAGAATTGAAAATATCTTCGTCAATGGAATTCATGTAAAGTCTAATCCTTGCTTTCCAAAGTGCAAACTTGGAAAGATTGCACACTGGAGGTCTGGTGCTAGCATAATCTTTGTTTTGGGCCATGATTTGTGCAAACAAAAACTAATAATAAAATACAGAAGAAAAGCAGATCTAGTTTGGAATCTTGGGGTTCAGGTGTTAGCCTGTACAACCAATCAGATATGGTATGTTTAACCAACCTGCCTCTGATACCAATTGAAAGGGCAACTAGATCTGATATACTCTAGAGGGGGGTGAATAGAGTATATGGTGCTTAAAAACTTTTTACAAGCTTTTACAACAGTTGTTGTAATCTGTGTCAGCAGGGAAGTAATAAAGAATCTAACTACAACACTAAGCTAAACAAAAAACTAAGCACAGAGAGAATCAAGGCCAGAAACAAAAAGAAAACAAGCCAAAACCAGATGACACAAGGGAATATAGTGGTTCACCAAACTTGGGTACATCCACTCTTCTACCACCCTAGGTAGGAATCCACTGCAGGATGAGTTGATCAGGTGTCCTGGGCACCAATGAGCTTTTGATAAGGTGCTCAAAAACCAAAGCAGATTTTTTGATCAGGTGTCTTGCCACCAATGAGCTTTTGACAAGGTGCTCAAAAACCAGATTCAAACTTTTGAAGGGAGTTTGAAAAAACCCTTTACAGAGTGGGGGTGAGAGAGTGATGGAAGTCTTCTCTTTCTCAAGCAACTGAGAAGACTATGTGGATTGATGTCAAAGCTCCCCCTGAATCCTTGAAATCTTCAGGAAGAAAAGCTTTGCTTGAGGGTGATAGGCCTTCAAATATAGAACTCCAGCAATGGATGATTTCAGCAATAGCTGAAATGTTGAGTGTCTGGAGTCTTGAACTGATGTTGGCCTTGAACACTTTGAGATCTGAAGAGATCTGAAGATTTTTGAAAGCTTGATCTCTTTGATGAGTGTTCTTCAGAATTCTTTTTGACAGAAGATTTTGAATGAGTCTCTGTAATCTGTATTGTATGTTCTCTTCTTGTTAATCTCCATTGTTAGAAAGTAGTGAAAAGAAGCGAAAAGTAGAGAACAAGCGAATAAACTTTTGAATAATTGAAATTTTATTATCCAAAAAAGATCTCATTTACAAAGGTATGACCTCCCTTATATAGAATGGAGGAGATAAGAAGAGAGTATACAAACAATGTGGGACTAAACATTTACAGTACTGAGCGGCTAGAATAATGGAGACCGCACAGGCCGCGCGGTTAGACAGATGGGTTAACCGCTCGGCAACTCCAGCAGGATAGAACAGGCCGCAGAGGTAGACCGATAGACCGCCCGGTTAACAAACCGCTGGATCAGACCGCTAAGCCGCTCGGTCAACAAACCGCTGGATCAGACCGCCAAGCCGCCCGGTCTAATACTTCAACACTCCCCCTCAAGCTGGAGCATAGATATCAATCATACTTAGCTTGTCACAAATGTGGAAGAAGGAAGTAGAAACCGGCTTGGTGAAGATATCTGCCAACTCTTTGTCAGAGGTGACAAAAGGAGTACAAATCTGTTTCTTCAAAATCTCTTCCCGAATGAAGTGACAGTCAACCTCTATATGCTTTGTTCTCTCATGGAAGACCGGATTTCTGGATATGTGTATAGCGGCCTTGTTGTCACAGAACATAGGGAGAGGACAGTCATATACCTCGCCCAGGTCAAGCATGAGAGCCCGCAACCACTTTAACTCACACGTGGTTGACGCCATACTCCGGTATTCTGCTTTGGCACTGGATCTGGAAACAACGGACTGTTTCTTGCTCTTCCAACTCACGAGATTACCTCCAACAAAGGTACAAAAACCTGATGTGGATTTACGATCGCCTTTGTCATCCGCGTAACTTGAATCTGAGTAGGCCTCAACCCTCAGATGACCATTCCTCTGAAAGAGTAACCCTCTGCCCGGTGCTGCTTTGATATACTCTAAAATCTTCAGGGCGGACTGAAGATGACACTCCCTGGGAGCTTGCATAAACTGACTGACCTTGCCTACAGCGTAGGCGATGTTGGGTCTAGTCACCGTGAGATAGATGAGTTTGCCTACCAAACGTCTGTACCGTGTGACATCAGATAGAAGAGGCGAATCATCCGTCCACGTTTTGTCTTCTCCAACAGCCATGGGAAAACGAGCTGGTTTGGCACCTGTCAATCCTGCTTCTCGTAGAAGATCAAGTGCATACTTCCGTTGAGAGAGAACCAAGGAGTCAAGTTTCCGAGAGATTTCTATCCCCAAAAAGTATTTTGGGAAGCCCATATCCTTCGTGACCAAGTGCTGACGGAGGTGCTTCTTCGTCAAGTCCACCCCATCTCGGTCATCGCCAGTAAGGAGAATATCATCTACATATACGGCCAAAACCACCAGTCCCGAGGCCGTTTTGCGAATGAATAAGGAGTGATCGGCCGAACTCCTTTGAAAACCGATGGTAGCCACAATACCACTAAATTTGTCGAACCATGCCCGAGGGCTCTGCTTTAGGCCATAAATGACCTTCTTCAAATGACAGACACGTGTCTCCCCCCTGAGCAACATACCCAGGAGGTTGCTCCATATAGACGTCCTCCTGAAGATCGCCATAGAGAAAGGCATTCTTCACATCAAGCTGGGAAATAGCCCAAGCCCGGTTAACAGCCACAGAAAAGAGAACCCGGATGGTGCTGAGGCGAGCAACCGGAGAGAAGGTATCAAAGTAATCAACGCCATAAGTCTGAGTAAAGCCCTTGGCCACCAGCCGGGCTTTGTAGCGATCCACAGTGCCGTCGGGGCGAAACTTCACAACGAAGACCCAGCGACAGCCAACCACATCAGTGCCCACGGGAGGAGGAACCAGGGTCCAGGTACCCCGTTCAGTAAGAGTAGCCATCTCCTCATCCATGGCAGACTTCCAATGAGGGAGAGCGAGAGCCTCCTGGTAGGTACGGGGAGTAGAAGTAGCAGAGATAGCCAAGGCAAAACACCTGCGAGAAGGAGAAAGCTGATCATAGGAAACAACAGCCGTGAGCGGGTGTTGAGTACACGCCCGCACCCCTTTGCGAAGGGCAATGGGAACATCCAGGTCAACGGGAGCGTCGGCGACGGGAGCGTCAGCGACCGGAGCGTCCGTGGCGGAGAAGGCTGGCCTGGGACTAGAGAGAGACGGCAACGGAGAGGAGGGTGGAGGGGTGGGTAGAGAGACGGACTGGGAAGGAGTGGGTGGAGGAGGAGACGAAGGTGGGAAAACGTGGAGAGGTGTGGAAGGAACGAAGATATCAGAAGGAAGAGAAGGAAGAGAAGAGGGAGGAGAGAAATAGGAAGCATTTTCGAAAAAAGTCACATCGGCGGAGACAAACTGCTTGCGGAGAAGGGGGTCAAAGCAGCAATAGCCTTTTTGAGTGGTAGAGTACCCCAAAAAGACACACTTGGTGGAACGGGGGGAAAGCTTGTCGCGGGTAGCGGAGGGAGCGTGAACAAAGGCCGTACAGCCAAAGACACGGAGAGGAAGAGGAAAAGGTTCCTGGTGGGGGTAGAGAAGGGAGAAGGGAGTCTGGTCGTAGAGAACCGTGGAGGGAAGGCGATTGATGAGATATCAGGCGAGGAGCACAGTGTAGCCCCAGTAGGAGCGAGGGACGTTCATCTACGTCATGAGAGTACGCGCAACATCAAGCAGGTGACGGTTTTTACGCTCCGCCACCCCATTCTGCTGGGAGGTGTAAACACAAGTCGTTTGATGAAGGAGGCCATGTTTGTGAAAGAACGCGGAGAACTCATGAGTCAGATACTCCTTGGCATTATCAGAACGTAAGACTTTAATAGAAATAGCAAATTGAGTCTTAATCATAAAGTAAAATGATTGCCAAACAGAAAATAGTTCAGAGCGATCTTTTAATAGATATACCCAGGTACATCGAGTAAAATCATCGATAAAAGTGACAAAATAGGAACTGCCCCGACCAACTGTGAGGGTAGGAGCAGGACCCCATACATCAGAATGAATAAGATCAAAAATGCGAGAGGAGCCACGGCCTTGCTTCGGTGGGAAGGAGGAGCGATGATGTTTGCCAAGCTGACACGCATCACAGTTGAGCGGAGAACTGGTAGGAGGTAAGTGGGGCAGAAGCTGACGAATAAGCCGAGGAGGAGGATGTCCAAGACGAAGATGCCACTGAAGAAGATCGGTGGAGGAGGAGTAGGCAGAGAGAGCAGAAACATCGTCGAGGAAGTAGAGGCCGCCGCTCTCAGTCCCAGTAGCAATCGTCCGCTGGGTCCTCGGGTCCTGAAAAGAACAAGTAGTGGGAGTGAATAAGACGGAGCACTGAAGTTGCCGGCATAAAGTAGTAACGGATAACAAATTGCACGGGAACTTCGGGACATAGAGGGTATCCTCCAAGCAAAGCGATGGAGTGAGTTGAACCATGCCCGTCCCATGAACCGGGGACGGGGAACCATCCGCCACACGAACTGGGGGTAAGCGGTCATGGGTCTCAAGACGGGAGAAGCAATGAGGGTTGCCCGTCATATGATTGGTGGCACCGGAGTCAATCAGCCATTTACCTTGGGTAACGACGTGGGCACTACCTGACGTCGTGGCCACAGAGGCAGACGGCCTAGAAGAGGCGGAGGCCGAAGAAGGAGCATCACCGGAAGGGCGAAGATGAGGATGTTTCTGCCAGCAGCGGTCAACAGTATAGGCCAGTACGACCACAGTGAGAGCAGAGGAACCGGGAGGAACCCCGTCCGACAGAGGAGCCACGACCACTAGGGCCCCCCCTCTGAACTTGGTGAGCAAAGGAGTCCTGGGAAGGGGGGGAGGCCAACAGAGGCCGCTGGAGGAGCGAAGTAACAGCGGCAATGCGAGCCGCAGTGGCATCCAAAGTAGGAGATTCCGCCTCACCCAAGATCTGCTGGCGGATCATATCATAAGAGTCAGGAAGACGAAGAAGATAACAAACAACCAGGAGTTCCTGGAAGTGTTTGTGCTGGTCGGCCAAGTCCGCGGAGAAGGGGCGATTCTGGAGGATTTCAGCACCAAGAGCCTGAACCTGCTGATAAGCCGCAGCCGGTGACATGGAAGGGCGGGCGAAGAGGTCCGCATAGAGAGTATAAATGCGGGACGTCTGGCCCCCCTTAGAATAGAGAGCAGCGAGGTGAATCCAGGCGGCCTTGACCGTCTCATCATGGCGAATGACGGGAAGACACTCATCAGAAAGGCTGTTGGCCAGCCAGGTGCGAACAAGAGCATCACTCGCATCCCAGTCATCAAACTCAGGAGAGGTGCGAGAAGGAGGGTCATCAGTGAGGTGATGACGCTTGCGTTGAGAACGAAGGAGAAAGGTGAAAGAAATGCTCCAATCGGGATAGTTGGAGCCAACAAGCTTGGAAAGGGTACCAAGGTTGCCCGAAGGAGGAGGAGGAGAAGGAGCTGCAGGAGTAGTGGTGAGACCGGAGGTAGTCATAGAACCCGGCAAGCAGAAGAAGCCGCGCGAACAGGAGCGGTTAGGAAACAGAAGAAGCCGCGCGAACAGCAGCGGCTAGAAAGAGTTCAAAGGCACAGCGGGGAAGAGGTCGCGCGGACTGAAAAGGCCGAGCGAACAGAAGAGAGGAGAAGAGCAGGTGACCGCGACCAAGATGCGGGTAAGAAAGGTACAACCCGCACGGTCAGGCAGATCACAGCAGCTGCTAGAAAGCGGTCAAAGGCACAGCGGGGAAGAGGTCGCGCGGACTGAAAAGGCCGAGCGAACAGAAGAGAGGAGAAGAGCAGGTGACCGCGACCAAGATGCGGGTGAGAAAGGAACAACCTGCACGGTCAGGCAGATCACAGCAGCAAACCGCGAGTAGAGAGACAACACACGCGGACAGACCGCAACGACTAGGAAGTCGGAGCGGCAGGAAAGAACAAGGAGCGCGGCGACAAGAAAATAGGTCGCTGCGACAAAGAGCAGTAGGAGAAGAGAACCAAGAAGAAGCAAGCCGCGCGAACAGGGCAGCGGACAGAAACAAGCCGCGCGGATAGAAACAAGCCGCACGGACAGAAGAGAAGGCAAGCCGCGAATCAAGTCGCAGAACGCGGAAAACAAGCCGCGAACAACAGAGAGCGCACAGAATCAGGAGGAAATGACCGTGTCCTCTGATACCATGTTAGAAAGTAGTGAAAAGAAGCGAAAAGTAGAGAACAAGCGAATAAACTTTTGAATAATTGAAATTTTATTATCCAAAAAAGATCTCATTTACAAAGGTATGACCTCCCTTATATAGAATGGAGGAGATAAGAAGAGAGTATACAAACAATGTGGGACTAAACATTTACAGTACTGAGCGGCTAGAATAATGGAGACCGCACAGGCCGCGCGGTTAGACAGATGGGTTAACCGCTCGGCAACTCCAGCAGGATAGAACAGGCCGCAGAGGTAGACCGATAGACCGCCCGGTTAACAAACCGCTGGATCAGACCGCTAAGCCGCTCGGTCAACAAACCGCTGGATCAGACCGCTAAGCCGCCCGGTCTAATACTTTAACATCCATTAATCAAAAAAACATTCTGTCTTTTATTCTCTGTTCCAGAATAGAATATCATTCTCTATCAAGGATAGCCGTTGGTCTGCATTGATTGCATCCTTAATTGCATAATCTCTTCTGGTGGAAAGTTCACAGAATTATTCCTTGAAAAATCCCTTGAAACTTGGTCCAGAATTGAATGTAAACGGCTAGCAAATCTCTGAATTAATTACAGAATAACTCCTAACTGATTTGAATTTGAATTCTGGAAGTTATCTGAAATCGTCGAACTGAGCTCTGCTATCGTCGAGCTGAGCTCAGCGATCTGGAAAACTTAAGCAACAAAATAATCGTCGATCTGAGCTCAAAGATCGTCGAACTGAGCTCAGAGATAAAGATCCAAAGCAGAGTCAAAATCGTCGACCTAAGCTCACCGATCGTCGAATGGAGTTCGACGATATTAAGAAGTTGAGCTCAGCGATCGTCGAATGGAGTTCGACGATCTGTCGAAGTTGAGCTAGACGATCATCGATCGGAGTTCGACGAATCGTCGTGCTGAGCTCGACGATCAGACTTGGTCTCCAGACAGAAAAACTTGGTCTCCAGGGCAGCTTCCAATCCTAGACTTCTAACCCTTAGACTCAATTCTAATTGACCTTTTAAGCTATACATGAGGTCAAATAAAGGTTCCTAGAGACATAGTGATCCTGACCCAAATTAGTAATAGGGTATTCCAACACACGTCATGGACACCAGGGAAGGTCGTAGGCAAAACCAGCCTATAAGCTGACACTCCGATGCGCTCAATAATTTGGAAAGATCCCACGTACCGGGGGTCTAACTTGTGGTTCCTTCCAAATCTTTTAACACCAGACATCAGAGAAACCTTCAGGAAAACCAAGTCTCCAACGACAAACTCCAGATCGACCCTTCATTGATTAACATACTTCTCATAGCGCTCTTGAGTCACACGGAGCTTTTCTCGAATATGAGTCACAGCACAATTCATCTACTCACGGGATTCCGGACCTAGCAACGGTCTCTCACCAACTTCAGCCCAAAACAAAGGAGTTCTACAACGCCTCCCATATAGGGCCTCAAACGGGGCCATCTGCAGACTCTCTTAATAACTATTATTGTATGCAAACTCCATGAGTCTGAAACGCTCATCCCAAGCACCACCATGATCCAAAATATAACACCTGATCATGTCTTCTACGATCTGATTTACTTTTTTCGTCTGACCATTCTTCTGCGGATGATAGGCGGTGGAATACCTTAAATCGGTACCCAACCCCTCCTGTAAACTCTTCCAAAAGCGAGACGTAAATCTGGAGTCTCGATCTGATACAATGCTAACAGGCACTCCATGTAAGCTGATGACCTCTTCAAGATATACCTCGGCTATCTTCTTTATCGAATACCCAATCTTAAATGGAACAAAGTGAGCACACTTTGTCAATCTATCGACTATCACCCAAACAAAGTCATGCCCACGGGGAGATTTTCGTAGACCGGTGATGAAATCCATTGAAATACTCTCCCATTTCCAACTTGGAATATCAAGCGGTGTCAATTTACCACCAGGCCTTCTATGATCAGCCTTAACACGCTAACACGTATAACATTCCGATACAAACTTCGCGATATCATTCTTCATCCCCGACCACCAAACAGTTTTCTTTAGATCTTTATACATCTTAGTGGAATAATGGTGGTAGTCTACACTGGAACCATGAGCTTCAGCACAGATCTTAGCCCGAATGTCGCCAAAGGCGGGGACGCAAAATCTACCCCGATACTTCAAGGTATTCAACTCGTCCAAGGAAAAATCCGGTAGCTCTCCCTTCACAGTTTTATTTCGGAGGTGCAACAAATCAGGATCATCCTTCTGGTGTGCTCGAGTAAGAGAAATCCAAGAGCGCTCTTCTGCTTTTAGACTAGCAGGCACAGTATGACTCCCAACCTCAATATCCATCAACAAGAATTCCTCTACCAAAGACTGTACCGACAGATTAAAAATTTTAGCGGTCTTTCTACTCAAAGCATCGACTACTACATTAGCTTTTCCTGGGTGATAAAGAATTTCCACTTCATAATCAGCCACATATTCTAACCACCGACGCTGGCGCATATTTAGTTCCTTCTGAGTGAAGACATACTTCAAACTCTTATTCTCCATATAGACCTTGCACAACGCGCCATACAATAAGTATCGTCAAAGCTTCAGCGCATAAATTACGGCAGCAAACTCCAAATCATGCATAGGATAGTTTCTCTCATGAATCTTTAGTTGCCTCGATCCATACGCGATCACCTTACCATCTTGCATTAAAACACAACCAAGTCCGATGTGTGATGCATCAACATACACAACATACTCAACTCCTTTAGTAGGTAAGGTTAAAATTGGAGCAGTACACAATCTCTTCTTTAACTCTTGGAAAGCCTCTTCACACTTATCACTCCAAATGAATGCAGTATTCTTCTGAGTAAGTCTAGTTAGAGGAGCAGACAATACCGAAAACCCTTCCACGAATCTTCTATAGTAGACAGCCAGACCTAAGAAGCTCCTAATCTCCTTAGGTGTAGAAGGTCTCTCTCATTCCATCACAGCAGAAATCTTGCCCGGGTCTATAGAAATACCGTTCTTGCTTACAACATGACCCAAAAAGGACATCTGAGGTAGTCAGAACTCAAATTTACTCAACTTCGCATATAGCTTATGCTCCCTCAGGGTCGAAAAAACAAAACGCAAATGCTGAGTATGCTCCTCAACATTGCGGGAATACACCAAGTTATCATCTATGAACACAATAAAAAATCGGTCCAAGAAATCCTTAAACACCTTATTCATCAAATCCATGAAAGTAGAGGATGCATTGGTTAAACCAAAAGTCATCACAAAAAACTCATAATGTCCATGCCGCAAATGGAAAGCGGTTCGGGGAATATCTGCCTCACGAATTCTCAACTAGTGGTAGCCTGAGCGAAGATTGATCTTTGAAAATGTCAAGCTACCATGCAACTGATAGAACAGATCATCAATCCTTGGAAGGAGATATCTATTCTTAATGGTTACCTTGTTCAATTCTATATAATCGATGCAAGGTTTCATCGATCCATCTTTCTTCTTGACGAACAAAACAGGAGCACCCCACAGAGAAGAACTTGGTCTAATAAAACCACACCTCAATAAGTCATCGAGCTAAGTACGCAACTCATCCAACTCACGCGGAGCCATACGGTACAGTGCTTTGGCAATAGGACGATGTTGAAGTATTAGACCGGGCGGCTTTGCGGTCTTGTCTGGCGGTTTGTTGACCGAGCGGTCTGGCGGTCTCCTCTGGAGCTTGGAGACCGGGCGGTCTATCGGACTCACATTGCGGCTTGTTCTCATCCTGCTGGAGTTGTCGTGCAATTAACCCATCTGTCTAACCGCGCGGCCTGTTCGGCCTCTTTTATTTCTAGCCGCTCAGCCCTGTACATGTTTAGTCCCATATTGTTTGTTCATACTCTCTTCTATCTCCTCTATTCTATATAAGGGAGGTCATACCTTTGTAAATGATACTTTTTACATGATATCAGAGCACACGGTCTTTTCCTCCTGATTGTGTGCGCTCTTTGATTCTCGCGGCTTATTTTCTGCTTACGCGACCTGTCTTCGCGGCTTGCCTTCTCTTCTGTCCGCTGCCCTGTTCGCATGGCTTGTTTCTCCTTGGTTCTCTTCTCCTGCTGCTATTCGTCACCGCGACCTATTTTATTGTCGCCGTGCTCCTGGTTCCTTCTTGCCTCTCCGGCTTCCTAATCGTTGCGGCCTGTTTCTGTTCGCCCGGCTTGCGACTTGTTGTTGTCGCTGCTTCTTGCTTCCTCTTCTGTTCGCTCGGACTTTTCAGTCCACGCGACCTCTTCCCCTCTGTGCCTTTGACTGCTTCCTAGCTGCTTGTGTTCGCGCGGCTTCTTCCTTTTTATCCGCTGCGGCTTCGCCTCTTCTTGCGCGGTTTCTTGCTGTGTTCTATGACTACTTCCGGTCTCACCACCCTCGTTATCTCCACCACTCCTGCCGCTCCTTCTCTACCTCCTCCTTCGGGCAACCTTGGCACCCTTTCTAAGCTTGTTTGCTCCAACTATCCTTATTGGAGCGTTTCTTTCACCTTTCTTCTTCGCTCTCAGCGCAAGCGTCATCACCTCACCGATGACCCTCCTCCTCGTAACTCTCCTGAGTTTGATGACTGGGATGCGAGCGATGCTCTTGTCCGCACGTAGCTGGCCAATAGCCTTTCTGATGAGTGCCTTCCCGTCATTCGTCATGATGAAACGGTCAAGGCCGCTTGGCTTCACCTCGCTGCTCTCTATTCGAAGGGGGGACAGACGTCCCGCATTTATACTCTCTATGCGGACCTCTTCGCCTGCTCTTCCATGTCTCCTGCTGCGGCTTATCAGCAGGTTTAGGCTCTTGGTGCTGAAATTCTCCAGAATCGCCCCTTCTCCGCGGACTTGGCCGAGCAGCACAAACACTTTTAGGAACTCCTGGTTGTTTGTTATCTTCTCCGTCTTCCCGATTCCTATGATCTGATCCGCCAGCAGATCCTGGGTGAGGCGGAATCTCCTACTTTGGATGCCACCGCGACTCGCATTGCCGCTGTTACTTCGCTGCTCCAGCGGCCTCTGTTGGCCTCCCTACACTCCCAGGACTCCTTTGCTCACCAAGCTCAGAGGGGGGGACCTAGTGGCCGCGGCCACTCCGGCGGACGGGGTTCGTCCCGGTTCCTCTGCTCTCACTGTGGTCGTACCGGCCATTCTGTTGACCGCTGCTGGCTGAAACATCCTCATCTTCGCCCTTCCGATGATGCTCCTTCGGCCTCCGCCTCTTCTCGGCCGTCTGCCTCTGTGGCCACGACGTCAGGTAGTGCCCACGTCATTACCCAAGGTAAATGGCTAATTGACTCCGATGCTACAAATCATATGACTGACAACCCTCATTGCTTCTCCCGTCTTGAGTTACATGACCGCTTGCCCCCAGTTCGTGTGGCAGATGGTTCACCGTCCCCGGTTCATGGGACGGGCATGGTTCAACTCACCCCATCGCTTTGCTTGGAGGACACTCTCTATGTCCCGAAGTTCCCGTGCAATTTATTATCTGTTACTACTTTATGCCGGCAACTTCAGTGCTCCGTCTTATTCACTCCAACTGCTTGTTCTTTTCAGGACCCGAGGACCCAGCGGACGATTGCTACTGGGACCGAGATCGGCGGCCTCTACTTCCTCGACGATGTTTCCGCTCTGTCCGCCTACTCCTCCTCTACAGATCTCCTTCAATGACATCTTTGCCTTGGACATCCTCCTCCTCGGATTCTTCGACAGCTTCTGCCCCACTTACCTCCTACCAGTTCTCCGCTCAACTGTGATGCGTGTCAGCTTGACAAACATCATCGCTCCTCCTTCCCACCGAAGCAAAGCCGTAGCTCCTCTCGCCCGTTTGATCTTATTCATTCTGATGTATGGGGTCCTGCTCCTACCCTCACTGTTGGTCGGGGTAGTTCCTATTTTGTCACTTTTATAGATGATTTTTCACGATGTACCTGGGTGTATCTATTAAAAGATAGCTCTGAACTCTTTTCTGTTTGGCAATCATTTTATTTTATGATTCAGAATCAGTTTGACATTTCTATTAAAGTTTTATGTTCTGATAATGCCAAGGAATATCTTAATCATGAGTTCTCCTCTTTCTTTCACCAACATGGTCTTCTTCATCAAACTACTTGTGTTTACACCTCCCAACAGAATGGGGTGGCGGAGCGTAAAAACCATCACCTTCTTGATGTTGCTCGTACTCTCATGACGCAGATGCACGTCCCTCGCTCCTACTGGGGCTACGTTGTGCTTCTTGCCTGTTATCTCATCAATCACCTTCCCTCCACAGTTCTCCACGGCCTGACCCCCTTCTCCATTCTCTACCCCCACAAGGAACCGTTTCCTCTCCCTCTCCGTGTCTTTGGCTGTACGGCCTTTGTTCACGCTCCCTCCGCTACCCGCGACAAGCTTTCCCCCCATTCCACCAAGTGTGTCTTTTTGGGGTACTCTACCACTCAAAAAGGCTATTGCTGTTTTGACCCCCTTCTCCGCAAGCAATTTGTCTCCGCGGATGTGACCTTTTTCGAGAATGCTTCCTACTTCTCTCCTACCTCCTCTCATCCTTCTGATCTCTCCGTTCCCTCCGCGCCTCTCGACGTCTTCCCACCACCGTCTCCTCCTCCACCGTCTCCTTCCCAGTCTGTCTCCCCACCCACCCCTCCACCCTCCTCTCCGCCGCCGTCTCTCTAGTCCCGGGCCAGCCTTTTCCGCCACGGACACTCCGGTCGCTGACGCACCCGTCGACCTGGATCTTCCCATTGCTCTTCGCAAAGGGGTGCGGGCGTGTACTCAACACCCTCTTGCGGCAGTTGTTTCCTATGATCGGCTTTCTCCTTCTCGCAGGTGTTTTGCCTTGGCTATCTCCGCGACGTATACTCCCCGCACCTACCAGGAGGCTCTTGCTTTCCCTCATTGGAAGTCTTCCATGGATGAGGAGATGGCTACTCTTACTGAAAGGGGTACCTGGACCCTTGTTCCTCCTCCCATGGGCACTGATGTGGTTGGCTGTCGCTGGGTCTTCATTGTGAAATTTCGCCCCGACGATACTGTGGATCGCTACAAGGCCCGACTGGTGGCCAAGGGCTTCACTCAGACTTACGACATTGATTAATTTGATACTTTTTCTCCGGTTGCTCGCCTCAGCACCATCCAGGTTCTTCTCTCTGCGGCTGTTAACCGGGATTGGGCTATTTCCCAGCTTGATGTGAAGAATGCCTTTCTCTATGGTGATCTTCAGGAGGACGTCTACATGGAGCAACCTCCTGGGTATGTTGCTCAGGGGGAGACATGCGTATGCCATTTGAAGAAGGCCATTTATGGCCTAAAGCAGAGCCCTCGGGCGTGGTTCGATAAATTCAGTGGCATTGTGGCTACCATCGGCTTTACAAGGAGTTTGGCCGATCGCTCCTTATTCATTCGCAAAACGGTCTCGGGACTGGTGGTTTTGGCAGTATATGTGGATGATATTCTTCTTACTGGCGATGACCGAGATGGGGTGGACTTGACGAAGAAGCACCTCCGTCAACACTTGGTCACGAAGGATATGGGCTCCCCGAAATACTTTTTGGGGATAGAAATCTCTCGGAAACTTGACTCGTTGGTTCTCTCCCAATGGAAGTATGTCCTTGATCTTCTACAAGAAGCAGGATTGACAGGTGCCAAACCGGCTCGGTTTCCCATGGCTATTGGAGAAGACAAAACGTGGATGGATGACTCGCCTCTTCTATCTGATGTCACAAGGTACAGACGTTTGGTAGGCAAACTCATCTATCTCACGGTGACTAGACCCGACATCGCCTATGCTGTAGGCAAGGTCAGTCAGTTTATGCAAGCTCCCAGGGAGTGCCATCTTCAGTCTGCCCTAAAGATTTTAGAGTACATCAAAGCAGCACCCGACAAAGGGCTAATCTTTCAGAAGAATGGTCATCTGAGAGTTGAGGCCTACTCATATTCTAGTTACGCAGATGACAAAGGCGATCGCAAATCCACATCAGGTTTTTGTACCTTTGTTGGAGGAAATCTTGTGAGTTGGAAGAGCAAGAAATAGTCTGTTGTCTCCAGATCCAGTGCAGAAGCCGAATACCGGAGTATGGCGTCAACCACGTGTGAGTTAAAGTGGTTGCGGGCTCTCATGCTTGACCTGGGCGAGGTATATGACTATCCTCTTCCAATGTTCTGTGACAACAAGGCCGCTATATACATATCCAGAAATCCGGTCTTCCATGAGAGAACAAAGCATATAGAGGTTGACTGTCACTTCATTCGGGAAGAGATTTTGAAGAAACAGATTTGTACTCTATTTGTCACCTCTGACAAGGAATTGGCAGATATCTTCACCAAGCCGGTCTCTACTTCCTTCTTCCACATTTGTGACAAGCTGGGCATGATTGATATCTATGCTCCAGCTTGAGGGGGAGTGTTGAAGTATTAGACCGGGCAGCTTTGTGGTCTTGTCTGGCGGTTTGTTGACCGAGCGGTTTGGCGGTCTCCTCTAGAGCTTGGAGACCGGGCGGTCTATCGGACTCACATTGCGGCTTGTTCTCATCCTGCTGGAGTTGCCGTGCGGTTAACCCATCTGTCTAACCGCGCGGCCTGTTCGGTCTCTTTTATTTCTAGCCGCTCAGCCCTGTACATGTTTAGTCCCACATTGTTTGTTCATACTCTCTTCTATCTCCTCCATTCTATATAAGGGAGGTCATACCTTTGTAAATGATATCTTTTTTGGACAATAAAATTTCAATTATTCAAAAGTCTATCCGTTTGTTCTTGCTTGTTCGCTACTTTTTACAGACGAGTACCTGGCTCGAGGTCTATCACAAACTCTATCTCCCTTTCAGGAGGAAGTCCTGGAAGACTATCAGGAAAGACATCTGGAAACTCTTGCACCACCGAGTCCTCCTCAAGATGTGGTGTAACAAAAGCTGTCTCCAGAGCAGAAATAGAAACTAAAAATGCCTCGCAACCAGACTCTATAATACGACAAGCACGTACCACAGAAATGACAAGGGAAACTCTATCCTGAAATCCATAGAAGCTCATAGGTTGTCCGTAGTCTATCCTGAAATCCATTCGCTTAGCCTTGCACTGGATGACCGTATCATACTTGGACAGTCAGTCCATGCCCAAAATCATATCAAAATCAGCCAGGTCTAGAATCATCAGATCCACAAAGGCCAGAAAATTGCCAAGATAAATAGGGTATCTCAGAACTCCTTGATTAGATATCACCGAATCACCGGAGGGAAGCTTGACATTAAAGGAGTCTCCTAATTGATACACATTCAGGCGATGTTTATCAACAAACCTCCGGGCCACAAAGGAATGAGTGGCACCCGAATCGAAAAGAACGCGCGCCCACCTATTCCGCATCTTAAACACTCCTAAAATTGTAGCATACATAACTAAACGAACGATAACTATGACAATAACGATAAATAATAAAGATAAATTAAACTGAGGCTAACCTGTTATCACTTGCGTAGAGGTTTGAACTTCCTCGCTGGTCATCACGTTCAGCTTTCCTATTCCTTTATCCAGGTTTGGTGGAGGCGGCAAAGCTCGAAGCGGGGCAGGCTGCAGTGGGGACTGAGCCTGGGGGCACGAAGATTTCTAGTGTCCATTCTGCCCGCACTGAAAGCAAGTCCTTTCTTTCATCCAGCAATGACTCACATTATGACCCTTCCTTGCACAGAACGAGCACACTAGCTCTCCCTTGGGTGCACCTTGGATGGCATGCACCTGTTGCTACTTCAGGGTGGCAGTCCTCTTTAAACACCTTTCGTAAGGGTGGCCAGGATGACCACAGAAGCTACACACTTCCTTACTTTTCTTTTTCGAAGAAGGGCCAGATGCCCTGGAGCTACCATCGTCAACACCTTTCCTTTTCTCTTTCCTCACCGTAGCACCTCGATTCCTGGCATTCTCGATCGCCTCGACCTTCAAAGCGGCTTCCACTGCTTCAGCATAACTTTCAGCTCGATAAGCGCATGCCCATTGCTGGACATCGCTTCTTAGTCCTCCCAGAAAATGCTTCACTTTACCTCCTCAGAAGTTACCAAATCAGGAGCAAACCTATTCAATTTGCTAAACTCAATCTCAACTCGCTCACGGTGAGATGTCTCTGCTTTAGATGCAGAAAGTTATTCATCAGGCGGTCCTGCTCGACCAAGGGTAAAAACTTATTCAGCAGCATCTTCTTGAAAGATTCCCAAGAACAGCCTTCCTTCAAACTCTCTCTTTCCCGAATCCACCAACTCTTTGTCAGGCCTTTTAACTGATGGGCTGCAATCATCACCTTCTAGGCTTCTAGAATTCCAGAATACGAAAATATCTCCTCGATGGAGATGATCCAATCATCTAAAATCATAAAGTCGGCACTCCCGTCGTAGGTGGGAGGTCCCAACCGCTGAAAGTGCGATATGAAATTCATTTCTGATGGTTTCACCATCGGGGGCAACAGAGGAGCAGGGGAATTAGGCACGACTTGGCCCAAGGCAGGCTCTTGCACTAAAGGTTGTTGTGCGGGAGCACCAGACAACATAGACTGAATTTGCGATTGCATCGCAACTAATTGCCTCGACAGAGGCTCATTGCTCTGACGCAGACTCTCGATAATCGCATCACTCTGCGCACCTGATGACTCACCCTCCGACTGGGGATTCGATCTCGTCGCAGGACGCTTTGACGGCATTTCTAAAAGCCAACGGACAACTCATCAAAATCCTAGCTTACAACAAAGTCACTCAACTAGTTCAGACCATACTTAAAATAAACTTGCTTATGCTGCAACTTGCTCTGGGATTTTATAATGATGTTATGTCCTACTTAGGATGATATCCTCTCATCCTATTAACTCTGGTGCCTATGACATGAATGCATATATTCTTTATTCTTATTTAAAATCATGTGTGTACATGTGTCACCACGTAAAACTTAACTTAGCACGCGTGCTTATGCGATGATATGTAATGTATGCAGTGCTATGCATTCTAAAAAGGCCCTAATGTATGTTATGAGTGGCGTACACATGAAATGTTATGCATCTCATACTACATAACATTGCATGCAACGAGAAAAGAAAACGTGCTAATGGGCACCCATGTGATGGTGGTTATGCATCTCATACTACATAACCGTCACATGTTGCCACCTATGGCGGATCCATATACAAACACATATTATGCATCCCATAATACATAATATGCCTCGTATACTTCTTATCATGCTATGAGTGTATTGATTATGCTTCGGCTAAGACGTACTGATGACGCATCGGTGTGTGCATGAAATGTCACTAAACAACTAACACTAACAAGAGAAGGTTGTCCAACCAATTGTCAAGCAACCTGGCTCTGATACCAACTGTCACAACCCACATTTTCACCGCATAAAATAACTTATCAGAGTAAGGGAAAATGTGCGTCATGATGGCACGTCAGTAGGGGATAACTGCGGACGCTCAGGCAAACACCTACCTAATCAGGAAGAAGATTCTTTATGTTATTTTGAGGAAAAAAATCAGTTTAAGTGCAGTAGTTAGTCGTATCCCTCGGCTTAGTGGCTCATCTAGTCCACGAATCAAAATATAATTATATGCTGCGGAAAAATACTTGTTTAGATTGACTCTAACATCCAACATGAGAATAAACGTCCCCAAAGGACAACTCATGCTATGTAAGACTCTAAATTTATAATAGTAGTAAGGATAGCTTTTACGATCGCTAAATATAACAAGTTAGAGTTTTTAAATTATGCAGTGCATGGAGTAATAGTAATAGATTTTATTCTTAAAAATACCTAACATGCATTCATAGCATAAATCCTCCTAGAGAGCAAGTAATCCACATCCACATATAGAAAACTAAGCAGCTAGCAAGTATCTAAAAGTAACAATTCTGTGGGTGTCAACAAACTGACATGAACCCACAAACATAAAATTATGTCTGAACCAGTAAAACAAAATAAACAACAAACTACCTCGCTAAGACGAGGCAACAACCACGGCCAACACTGCCGCCCAGAAACTCCAAAACTAGCTCTGTTATCTGCTACGGCTCTGAACCTAAGGCATTCCAAAGACAGAATACCTCAGCAAGAAGGTACAAATGGTGACAGAAAATTAATAAACCAACATAAACAAAGGTCAAAAGTGGTACCAACCCAAGAACAAAAGCACTGAAGTAAAGAACAAAAAGAAAACAGGGCATCAATAGGAAAAGAACTCTTACGTGATTCGTCACGTTCAATAAGAGTAAACCAGACGCACGAGGCTATAAGGTGACTACATGAATAATTCATAAGGAAGAAATACAAAACCTTTATTAGGCACCCGTGATCGACTCAACCCAAAAACACGGGCGAGGTGGTCACTCAACTGGACACACCCTCACGAATAAAATATCTGTCTAGCTGCGAGGGAGTCTCGTACTCTCCACCATACACTGCACACACCCAAAAACCTGGTAGACTTCCACAAGGTACTAATAAAGACATCAAACATTACGGAGGTGGTTTTGTCCACTAACTCCCGCAATCAAGAAACCCAATGAAACCACAACACATAAATCTCGAGACTTGACATGTCGAATTATACTCAACACTCTAGGTTAAAGACGCAGTTGATCAATCTCTAGGAGTGATTTACAATCCTAGATAAACTCTAATGCGTTTTTCAACAACGGTAAATAAGGCGATTAAAGCCAATACTAAAAACATTTTATCAAACCTTTATGAAGTTACCAGATTCAGTTAACAAGACAAGATTTAGAAATTTTCAAGTAATCGAAAGATTAGACATGACTATAACTTAGAAGGACATACAAAAATTATGCAAGAAGATAAAGGGGCAAAACTCATTCATTACCACCAAATCGGACGAGGAGAAAAAAGGGTAAACCACCACTTGCCTTGATTTTACCGGAAAAGTCCTCGGATTCAGTCCACGTCGCAGATCGGGGCAAAAAGGATGCGGGAGAAGTTGAAATATGAACAAGAACGACTGAAAAAGAGGTTAGAGCCGAAAAACCCTTACGAGAAATCTCAAGAAACGGGGAAGATATAACCACGATGTCGTAGCTCTCGGCGAGAGCTTTCCGGATCTATGTTCGGATGAAGATTTCGAGCACCGGAGCACCGTCGGCGGCCACCGGAAGGTTCACGAAATATTTTCTCTCTCACGCTCACGCCGCTCTGGTTCGGGAGGGAAAGATCAGAGAAGATGAATGGATTTCTTTCTTAATATAAGTATCAAAGTATATATATACGAGCATCTTCACATGGCCTATGCCCGTGGTCGATGCTCTCGGGCGGCCTTCGGCCGCATCCAAGCGGGTTTCGCCTGCCTCCGAACGGGCTTCTCTCGTGCTCGATCCGTCGTTGCGGGCTGCGCCCGCATCAAAGAGGGATGCACCCGCATCAAAGCGGGTTGCACCCACATCAAAACGGACAGTGTCCGCAATATATATATATATATATATGAGTACTCAAAATGACCGTAAAAAATATAAATCAATATTACAATTTTCATTTTATAAAAAAATTTACGTTTTATCGTAAAAACATTAATTTCACGCAATCTTTATATTCCGCCATCTCTCTCCCTTTCTCTCTCCCTCTCTCTCCTCCCCCTCTCTCTTTCTCTCTCTCCCTCCTCTCTCTTCCCAACTCTCGCCCCCCCATCTTATGCTCTCTCTCATGATCCAATGGCTCTTATTTGATCTATGGTGTGCCTCCAAATACCTATATTGTTTTATATAATAAGATATATAGCTATCAATAAAGATATATAAATGTATATATAAATATATATTTATAAAATCTTTTGGCTAAAACGGACTTTTTACGGGCAGGTGCGTGGAAGACAAAAATAAGGTTTAGGATAGCTTCAAATCGAAAAGCGGCCAACATGAAAGTTGTAAATCTCGTCGAGACGAACAAATTTTATATTAATCATTTTTCCATACGACATCGTTTTGACCCTCAAAAAGGCTCACGAACGAAAACTACAGCGGACTACACGATAACAAGTTACAGGTACTCGAGTAGGTCCAGAAAAGTCACTCGAGTAGGAAAATAATCACTCGAGTAAAAAGGAAGGAGCACTCGAGACAGAGAAAATTACTCGATTAGGTCCAATAATCACTCGAGTAGCTTGAAGAAAAATACTCGTGCAAATAAAAGAAATGACTCGAGTAAAATAAAATCAGGACTCCAGTGGTAAGGAGAGTACTCGAGTATTCAGGAAATCGAATTTGCATGCACAGTGGATCCACTCGTGTAGAGCTGAAACCACTCGAGTAAAATAAAGATAGGGACTCGAGTAACTTTGCATAATGAACAAATTCTTTGCAAATATAACATTTTGATCAAATTATATAAATGAATAGTAAAAGACATTTTTGAATAGTACTATAATATTAAGATAATCATATTTATATATTTTTGAATAAGAAAACACGAGTTCAAAACGGAGGCCCGAACGCGCGCCAAATCAAACGAAATTCGCACTGTAGGCGAATACTGACGCTACGTACCCAACGACAAAGTTAAAACATAAATCCGACGAGTCATTCCCGAGATATTAATCTTCAAAGTATATGGCAAATATAAACTATCCAAAACTTCAATCGCGCGCCGAGACTCCAAAAATGCTCGAATTGCGACGAAAGTTGGCGAGCAAGTCCAAAATTACTTAACTTAAATACCGAATGCAAAATTTTCCCATTACAATGAGAATTTGGCCGACTCGACCACACAGACGCGAAAATGCCTTAACGGCATTGCGCCGCCAACTCGACGTTAAAAGTAACGTCACGACGTCATAAACATGACGATGCCCATTCAAATAAAATCATCGAAAAAATTCGGGGGCGTTATAGTGCGTAGTATGATTACCCGTGTGTACTATTGTTAGGGTACGTTAAACACTTACGGGCTGAGTTAAAGATGAACCCGCATCATGTATTCGATCACGATGCCTTGAGCAACCGACATAAGTTGAACCGAACCCGCACCATGCATTTTAGCATGAGGTTAACCCTCATGAATGTTGATGGATCATGGGATAGGCTGAGTTTGTCGTGACCGGACCAGTAAATGCTCAAATGGTATCTTGAGAGTGCTATATTAGATAAGCATCTAGAACTTTGAATTCGGGTTCAAATTAATACGAGGTCTCTAGGACCATAAATCAAATGGAACATAAAGATTGGATGGTGCACATTTTTTGTCATTAAATCCTTAAACTAATATAAATATTGATAAATAGTTCAAGATGTCCTATAAAGTTTTGCTAAAGGGACCCAATCTAGATAAAATTATTAAGAGGGTCACTATGATATAATAAAACTGTTAATGCTCATATCTTATTTTTCATTAGATTATAATAATTAAAGATTATCACCAATATCAAGTCCATTCATTAACTTGGCATCCATTACACTACAGGGTAATCTAGCCCCACAACAAATTGTAAAAAGTCTATAAACAATTGTAACACCTCCATTTGTAAAAAGTCTACTTAGCATCCATTACACTACAGGGTAATCACTACACGGCTCATGTTGATTGAATACAATAGAATTGTAATACCTCGATTTCATCACTTAGGCTCCGTTTGGGGGGACTTATTTTCACCGGTCAAGCGGTTACGACCGCACGAACCAGACCTAAACTAGGGCTGGTTCGTGTGGTCGTAACTGCTTGACCGGTGAAAATAAGTCCCCCCAAACGGAGCCTTAGAATCCATTTTATTTACTTGAAAATGTATGCTCTGTGGATGGAGATTTTATCGAATCGAACCCGTTGAAAAAAAAATCTGAAATTCTCTTCACGCATGATCGTGCGCTGCATAAGGCATGATGTGGGCGAAAGAGTGTTTACTCCCTGTCGACAAACGTCTAATTTTTGAATGGTTGTGCATCCTTTTGTGAATTTAAGGATGATTGTGTGCCTATGGAGACGACCATACACCTAGTGGGACATGACCATGAGCCTAGAGATATGCGACATTGTTCACCAATAGTGGTTACAGGCAAGTTTTCCAGCGTATTTCCTTTTGGTCGTGCGCTTCTTCACGCGCGACAGTGCACCAGAGTGTGCATCTTGTGCTAATGATATCTAGTTTTTGAGAGTTTCGTCGCCTTCCCCCGTGTCCCTTCAAGCAGGACCAGGCGCCCCTTCCAAGTGATTGTGCGCATATCGCAGGTTGCAGTTTAAGCGAGACGCATGATCATGTGCCTTAAGAGCACTTATAAAGAAGATGCGTCAACTGATAGCGGAGTAAAAACCACTCCTCTACTCTGGACGCACCCGAGGATCAACGGAAAGTAGAATTGATGACCCACGACTCTTTCCTAAGCATCAGAGGACAATTCTCTCATCTTCTTTATTTTTTTCACCGCGCTCAAATCCTTGATTGTTTGAGATTTTCTCTTGTGTTCTTGTAGTTTTAATCATACATTTTCATGTCTTGTGTATTCATACATTTTCATTTTTACTAATGCTATTGATTGTGTGTTTATACCTCACTTGATAAGGTTTTGTTAAATGCAGACTCATTGTTGTTAGGGTTCAGCCCCCAAAAATGAGTCTCATTGACTTGTGGAAAAAATCAGATCAATAATTCTAGTCTACCACTGCATATAAACTGGAGCATGTCGACTGGATGCTACAGTCCTTATCGACTAGAAGTCTAGAGCCTGTCGACTTAAAATATGGAAGAAAGTCTTGGTTTATGTCAAGTAGAAGAGTAGCAGACCGACAAGAAGTCTGCAATGTGATGACTATACAGAGTGCATATTGACATGATGAGTTCCATATCGGTTAGAAGCAGGAAACCTTGTCAATGAGACAAGGTTAGTGTATCATCTAGACGAGCTTTTGAATATGTCGACAAGACAGGTTGGACCATATCGTTGAAACATGGTCTTTATTGACGGGACAAGTCCCATATTGATGGAATGCATGGTCCATGTCGAAGAAACCGGTTCCTGAGCAGAAATTTGTGTGGCTTTGTTACTTAATCTGGTTGTTTCAGGCCATTGAATCTTCTTAAGTCTCATCAAATGGCTGTTAATGATGAATCTAAGGTTCTAATAGGGTTTTGAACACCTATTTAAAGATAGATGTGAAAGAATGAATAGTTTTGACTTAAGCCTCGGAGAATACTGTAGAAGAAGGGTGAAAAGAGATTTATAAATATTTTCTAAAACTATTTTTTATAATTCAACAATTTTAGGTTAGAATCCATAAGGTCATAACCAGAGAATTAAAACACAAAAAACGTAAAGACACACAAGCAACATAGCAAAGCAAAGCACAATACAAAAGACACCAAAAATATAATGGTTTCCGAAAATTTGGGTACATCCACTCTTCTACCGGTTTTGTAGGAATACAATTTCACAGTGTATGAGTCTTTTGATAAGAAGACTCTCAGAACCAGGTACCGAGTCTTTTGTTAAGGAGACTCTCAGAAACAATACATTAAATTTGTTTGATAAAGAGATCTTGAACAATGGATCTAGTCTTTTGTTAAGGAGACTCTCAGAACCAAGACTGAATCCTTTGAATAGAGATTCTCAAAAAACTTTACTCAGTTACAGAATTAGGAGTAAAAGAGAAAAAGAGAAAAAGAAGAATAGTCTCCGGGTATGAGTTCTCTTTCAGCAGATTTCTGAGAACTTTTTATTGAACTAAGTGTTCTGAATTTTCAGTATATGATGAATCTTTGCTAAGAAGAAGATGCAAGAATTATATGATCTAGACCCACTATCTTTCAGACTATTCTTTGATTATTTTGTTGCAACACTAGTGAAGAGGAAGAGGAAGAAAAAATATAGACAAATTGATTATTTTTTTGTGTTTTCAATATATTCCAATTTATCTCTCTCTGTGTCCGTTTGTTTTCTTCTGTTTAAAATCTGGATATATCAAACCTTGAATCCATTCAAATTTCTTATGGGAAATTTTCTTCAAAAGGAAAAACATAATACCCTTCTATTTATGTCTTCAAGAATTCCTTCAGTCACTTCAAATATTTTCCATATATTCTTATGTAATTTTTGTTAGAAACCTTTCCTTTAATATTCTCTCTAAGATTCAAATAATTTCCATAGTTTTTCTCTTCCCATAAATCTGATTGAAAGTCCTCTAAAATTTCGATTATGGATATATGTCTTGACTCTACT